>OX418218.1:7274905-7874905 GCA_948455865.1 Conomelus anceps | reverse complement strand
CTCGATATGTTTCCAATTGTATCAATTCCTATTGTTATTGTTTCATTTGATGACGCCCAGCTATCCACAACAAGCAACAACTGTTCTAGTTTGCGAAACAAATTGTTATTATCTGACAGAAGGTACAGATTTAGAATTTTAGATGTCTCGTCGCATTTCACGGTCAAATCCATTTGCTTAGTTTGCAGAATCACTGTTCTTAAACGCTCAAAATCAGGTCGCCAAATTGATTTTTTGTTGATTATTGTTGCAATGCCCTCGGAAAGGTTTATTTTATCTTTATTAGAACAACAACCAAAAGCAATGTTTATGTTTGTAAATTGTCCATAATTTATGTAAAGACTTGTCCTACTTTTTGCTTTTTGATCAATTTTTATTTTACTTGATGAATTTAAGATTTCAATCATGTCAATAAAAACCCTATTATTTTTTTCTTTCTTATTTGAATATATTTTTTTTAAAAATCCCATAATTGGTTCTATCGATTAATTGTTGCAGAGCTTTCTCATTGCACGGACATTTAGTATCGTTTACTTTGTGATCTGATTTTTTATTAAGTTTTTTGCAATTGACACAAGTTGGGTGCTTAGACAGATTCGGGCATGCTTTAATGTTATGATTTTCCAAAGCACAGTGACCGCAAATTTCTTTTTCTACTTTGCAAAACTTGGTTATATGACCGAAGCTCTGACACTTGAAACATCTTGCTACTGCTATAATTATAATCGTTTACTTTACAAGACGTCCAATCCAGAAATACTCTTTTATTATTAATCAACGCATTCCTAATGTTAGGTTCACATTCCAGAACCCAATGTACCTCTTCCTTATTTCTTGGGCCTAGTTTGAAGAGAGGCCTGCAACCATTTACAAACTCTGATTTTTTTAACATTGTTTTTGTAAAGTTCTTATTGTAGATTTCTTCTGCTAATTCCTCTCGTTTAAGCTCTACTGGTACATCGTAGATTATTAACCTCGGATTTTTATTTTGGGGCTCAACTATTTTTAAATTTTCTTGTTCATTAAGGTTTTTAATTGCCTTATTCTCAACTATTTTCTTTTTTTCTAGTTCAGAGTCTAGGATTATCAGTAGTCCTCCTCCTCTTACATTAACAGTCTTCTTAATTCTAATGTTTTCCTTATCATTAATATTCTTTCTTAGTATATTTCTAATCTTATTGCTATTTTCAAGATCATTTGAAACTGGTTGAGTGGGTTTTATCATAACTACATGCTCTTTTGGTTGCAATTTCCGTACATTACTCTCTTCCTTTTTGCTGTTGACATTATTTTTCCTAGGCAATTGAACTATCTCTGCAAAACTTTTTGGTTTATCAGTACTCTTCATTGCTTTCACTGTGTCGTTTATATTTTTTAGAGATTCCTTTATTCCGCAATTACTTTTCCCTATTGTTGCTGCCAATTGTGTAATAGTAATTACTCTAGTTTCCAGCCTAATTATATTTTCTGACAACATATTTGCTAATGTCAGGAACCTATCATAATCATTTCTTGTGAGTTTCCTTTTGTCAAATTCAGCTTCAGCCCAGTCTTTTAATTCATTTCTTACACCTTTCATGCCATTTATATACTTTGAAAATTCACCTTGAAAAAAACTGTATGTGTCCATGTTACCTGTTGTTGATGTACTCTTGCTGGTTAAATACCCCGATACCTCAGCTGCTCCAGATGATGGCTGCTCTTCCTCTTCCATCTCCTCGAATTCTGGAATTAGCCCGTCGGGTACTTTGATTGGTGTTCCCATCCGATGCAATCGTCCGGTTCAGTAGTACTCCAACGGCAAAAGTAGAAAAGTAGGCCAACCACAACTAAAACTAACTAACTACACTACTACTACTACTATTACTCCTCACTGTTTACATTCGATGTTTACAGTTCGGCTGCTAGTTCAAGAATTGGATTGGCCAATGCAGCTGTAAAATCACTTCTCTGTGGTTTGGAACCCACCTAAAACTGTTGGTCCAACTCATCAATCACCATAATCCAATTCATTGCCCACGCACAGGTCTCAGACCTATGTGGGCTTCATCCTCCGTAAAAATATAAGATTGAAGGGTATAAGAATGCCTCACCATCCAAGAAGCTCTCCAACGTATCCGCAAAAAATTTGTAACTCTGCCTTTCCTTTCCTCTGTACCAAATCAGAGTGCTCCTACTGTCCGTATCATTTGGCCACGGTCGAAAACCCAAGCCTACAAAATAACATCAAAATTGCATAAAAAATTGTTGAGGAAGTTTCAAAGTGATGAAGAAATTTTAAATATGAATGAATGAATGAATGATTTATTTGCCACAAAAAACAATACAATATATACACTCCATAGAAGTTACATTCACATACTGTGGCACTACTGGCATAAGCGAACTTGTTTGCCAGCAGTGAGTGAAGAAATGACTTTTGTAATTTTGGCAACTAGTGTAAATGTTTGGCTCAAAAATTCAAAATTAAATCAATTTTTTTTTGGACTGCGATAGTGTTTAGTTAAAAGTGAAATCAGAAATTGATAATCTTTCTCTGAATTATTATACTTCAAGGTGAAATTTCGGGTCTTATGCACTATAACCCCGCAATTTAGGGAAGTGATAGCCGCGAGCCGTAGCAGGTATCTGTTCAATCAGATAGATAAGCTGCGTTCTCGTAGGTCCTGTTTGTAACGGTGACCGATTGGCCAGCAAAAAAAACACTGTTCTCGGCTGAAAATCATTTGCCGGTGGTTCGGAACCCACCTAAAACTGTAGGTCCAACTCATAAATTACCATCATTCAACTCATTACCCACGCACAGGTCTCAGACCTATGTGGGCTTCATCCTCAAAAAAAAATTTACATCTGGCATTGAAAAATTCTGACCTAATCAACTTCTATTGCTCCGTCAATTTGTTTTAAAAGGAAGCATTAAAACCAATGGTGACAGTTAATATATATTTACGAGCGAAGCGGATTATATTTTGACATGCATCAGGCATTGGGAAGTGATAGCCGAGTGCCGTAGCAGGTATCTGTTCAATCAGAGATAAGTTACGAAACTCCTGGGCGCTCTTTGTAAGGGTGACCGATTAGATTGGCCAGCAAAAAAGACACTGTTCTCTGCTGAAAATCATTTGCCGGTGGTTCGGAACCCACCTAAAACTGTAGGTCCAACTCATAAATCACCATCATTCAACTCATTACCCACGCACAGGTCTCAGACCTATGTGGGCTTCACCCTCAAAAAAAAATTCTTAAAAAAGTGTCATTGAACAGTTGATTCCTAACTTAACCTAGTATAAACATCATTTCCTAACCGGGTCTTAGGTTAGGCTAGGTTAGGAATCTACTGTTTAATGACAATTTTTAAGAAATGCGGGGTTATAGTGCAAAATACCCGAAATTTCTAGTGAAATAGACCTAACCCAAGATTTTGTTTCTTCTTTGAAATTTTGAGAAAAGCACTTTTGGGCAATAGTGCAAAAAGCCTTCTTATTGTCAATGATTGTAAGCTAGTTATAGTAATTATGGTAACTAGTGTATAAGATTGTATAATTGATGGCGGTATTGTGAGCATAATGAATAAGGCTTGAGTTGTCACAACCACTTTTATTATAAAAACACGAGATATGGTAGGCTACTATAGTTTCATCTGTATATATTGTTATGAATTTACGTAAATAAAACAGTCAGAGGCGTTTTAAACATGGATTTTATTAAAGAATAACTTTTGGAAAATTAACACTTGAACTGCTTAACACGAACTCAACTATTTATACTTCTATTGGAAAACCTTCTGGAGCTTTCAAACATTGCAAACATTATATTTGCTATTACCAGCTGATTTTTACATAAACAACTTGTCACCTGGCCGTAGCACTGCTCCCTCCTTAAGACTGTTCTGTCCCAGAACAGTTACAGGTCTGCAGATTGGGGGTGGCCTTACTGGATACAACTGACTAGCTGCCCATGGAGCAAACATGCAAACTGAGATGGTAATCCCAGTTTCTTTGAAGATTGTTTCAATCATTGGCCTCACGATTTTCCAGTCCAACCCATCATAGCCACAACCTAATCGGGGAATTCCAAGCTGCTTCACTCCCAGAGTTTGAAGACAATTCCGCAGATGATTTAGGCTCTCCCACAAGGCTTGATAGGTGGACTCCTGCTGAGGTTGATCTTTTGTCACCAAGCAGAAGAGCTGTTTTCCTTGCCTCTGAAGGTGTAGTGTTCTTCCAACAGCTGGTCTCTGAAGTTCCAGATCATTCAGTCCTCCAAACCTTTTCCTAAATACTGTAGCAATACCCCGAGAAGCTCCAAGATTTTTAGCTACACAGTGAGCCAGAGCATAGTCTTTTGGTAGGGTGAACAAATCTTGATAACAGACTTTTGTAACCTCAGCTTTCTGGAACATGTCCAAATTGGCCATAAATTCTTCAAAGTTGGGATAAACTGGTTGAATAGTTCTCACATCTTGGGCATTACCTGCAGTATTGTCTCCCTGGAATGGTGCCAGTCGATTGAAGTGGACAACTCTTGGTTTTCCTCTAGGTTTCTTGATCCGGTAGACTACATCATTGATTCTAGTAACCACTTCAAAAGGTCCATCCCAGGAAGTCTGTAATTTGGGGGAGTACCCTTGACGTCGCTGTGGGTTGTAGAACCAAACTAAGTCTCCAGGCTGGTATCCACCATGATCTGCCTTGATATCATAGCGTTCTTTCATCTTGTCACTGGTTCCTTGGATGTTGGTTCGAACAATCTCATGAATCTCATCCATCTGTTTCCGAAACTGTGTGACATAGTCCTCTCCTACCAAATCCTCTCCAGGTGTACATCCAAACTTTAAGTCACAAGGCAGTCTAATATCTCGCCCAAACACTACCTTGGCTGGTGAAAGTTTTGTAGACTCATTGACAGAGCTTCGGTATGCCATCAGGAATAGGTGAAGATATTGATCCCAGTCTCGTTGATGCTTGGATACAACTTTTGACAGGTATTTTCCCATGGTCCTGTTCATACGCTCCACCATTCCATCTGACTGAGGGTGAAGGGGTGTAGTCCTTGTCTTATGGATTCCCAGCACCTCACATATACGGGAAAACACTGAAGACTCAAAGTTCCTTCCTTGATCAGAATGTAACTCTAATGGGACACCAAACCGACTGACAAATTCCTTGATTATTACATCAGCAACACTGACTGCTTCTTGATTTGGCAAGGCATAGGCTTCGACCCATTTGCTGAAATAATCCATCACTACCAGGATATACTTAATCCCACTTCTGACACCAATTGTTATGAATTTACGTAAATAAAACAGTCAGAGGCGTTTTAAACATGGATTTTATTAAAGAATAACTTTTGGAAAATTAACACTTGAACTGCTTAACACGAACTCAACTATTTATACTTCTATTGGAAAACCTTCTGGAGCTTTCAAACATTGCAAACATTATATTTGCTATTACCAGCTGATTTTTACATAAACAACTTGTCACCTGGCCGTAGCAATATTATATTCAAAATTCAATTTTATTGTTTCTCCATCACAGTTATGACAAAAATAAAATAGCTTTCATCCACCAGGAAAAATAATTTTCAATAATTATGGAAGACAAGAACTGAGCGCAGGATTTACAATATCAATCAAACTCTTTGACCAATCTAATATTAAAACTGACACTGTATTTCACTTTTAAATAATGTTTTACTCACATATATTGGAGATGCTTGAGAAATGCATTTCACTTCTGAAAAGAAGCTTCGTCAGACAGGCTGAGGAATGCATTTCACTTCTGAAAAGAAGCTTCGTCAGACAGGCTTTTTTTTGGAGGATGAAACCCACATAGGTCTGTCACCTGTGCGTGGGTAATGAGTTGGTGATTGATGAGTTGGACCTACAGTTTTAGGTGGGTTCCGAACAACCGGGAAGTGATTTTACAGCAGAGAACAGTCTTGTTTGCTGGCCAATCCAATCAGTCACCCTTACGAAGCTTCTGAAAAGGCAGGCTGACGAAGCTTCTTTTCAGAAGTGAAATGCATTCCTCAAGCATCTCCAATATATGTGAGTAAAACATTATTTAAAAGTGAAATACAGTAAGTTTTAATATTAGATTGTTCATTAAGTATTTCGTCATGGAAAACATCAAAGAAACTCTTTGATTCAGAATGGAAAAGTTAATACTAACTTTTAGAAAAGTAGGCCTATTAAGAAAAAATAGTACTACTTGAGCATTTAAAACTAGTTTTTTTTTTGGAGGATGAAACCCACATAGGTCTGACACCTGTGCATGGGTAATGAATTGGATGATGGTGATGATGAGTTGGACCTACAGTTTTAGGTGGGTTCCGAACCACCGGGAAGTGATTTTACAGCAGAGAACAGAGTCTTGTTTGCTGGCCAATCCAATCAGTCACCCTTACAAAGAGCGCCCAGGAGTTTCGTAGCTTATCTCTAATTGAACAGATACCTGCTACGGCACTCGGCTATCACTTCCCACAGTATCTCGTGTTTTTTTTTTTTTTTTTTTTTTTTTTAGGATGAAGCCCACATGGGTCTGAGACCTATGCGTGGGTAATGAGTTGGATGATGGTGATTGATGAGTTGGACCTACAGTTTTAGGTGGGTTCCGAACCACCGGGAAGTGATTTTCAGCAGAGAACAGTGTCTTTTTTGCTGGCCAATCTAATCGGTCACCGATTATGTTTTTATAATGAAAGTGGTTGTGACATCAGCCTTATTCATTAATTTATTGTGAAAAAAACGTGGGGAAAGAGTAATGTGGTAAATGGCAAGGAAGAGGAGGTTAAGGATGAGAAGAAGAAGGAGGAGGAAATAGAAGTAGTTACTAAATCGCTATTAGATAATTACACAACTAGACAAAAACAATTAAAATAGTTAACATATTTTTATGAATTATACATCAAAATAAATAGAAAATCCTTTTAAGTTTAATCTGAGTGGGAAAAATAAAAAATCCTTTATTGTGAACTCCTCTTAAATATTGTAAACGTATGAAACATGAAATAAAACTAAAAATGAATGAATTTGATCACTGCACTCTTCTATCTTTTTTTTTTTTTTTTTTTTTTTTTTGTAGATTACGTCTTGGAGACTCCAGTTAAGGAGTATAAGACAAGTCAGATCAACAATATTATACACTAGATACCATAATTACTTCAATTAGTTGAGGTGAGGCTTAATTTTGATGTGAAAGTTTAATCTTAAAGTTTGATTTATGCATAGTGAAACCATTCTTTTGTTAACTTTTAATTGTAAATTTAACGACTTGCAGTCAATTTCAATTGTGAATAAATAACATTCCTACTCACTTCTGGCCAAACGTTTTCGAGTCGTCGAGGCTCATCTTCTATGCCATAATTAAATTGACTGCAAGTCGTTAAATTTACAATAAAAAGCTAATATTAACAACGCAGATCGATATGGAACAAATTCAAGAATTTCATTCTATTGTTTTAACCATAAACATTATATTACCTGGAACATTTCCAACAAGCGATTGGTCAAGCGTCCACCTTGGTACTCTGGGATCGAGGGTGTGATAGAATATCCACAACATTATTCCGAACATAGATGCCAGCACTGAGTAGAATATGAGGTAGAAAAGAAGAATTTTAGCTGTAAAATAAATAACATTAAGTTATAATTTTTTATAAAAAAAAAAATACTTCAGCTACATTCTCAATGCATTAGAGCGTCCGACCACTGAACGCTGTGCTGAGTTGCGCTCCGCTGAGCGACGATAGCTTTTAAAACAGAATAAAAATGGCTTTCAATGAACGCCCGACACAGCGCAACACAGCACAGCGCAGCTTTCGGTGGCCAGACGTTCATTAAAATCCATTATACTGAATTATGAAAGTGATTCTATATTCGAATCAAAACAAGCATTTATTTTTTAATAATGTGATACTGTACAATATGCGCCCAAACTTTAGTTATGATTACAAGAAAGATTTTTGTAGATAAACATTTTTTAACCATCATTTTATTACCTGGAACATTCCCTACAAGTGATTGCTACGGTACCGATTAACACCAATTTGCTTACTCATGCCAGAAGCTAAAACTTCAGCGCCCAAGGATTTTATAGAAAAAGTACAAAATAAATCTATTGAGCAATGGATTAAATGAAAATTATATTTCCTGAGGGCATGGAAGATTATTGTTTTTTACCATTTGTTTGCTTGCGTACAAATGGTAAAAAACCAATGTAAAAATAAATAAAAAATAGCATAACAATAAAATTGTGTAAATTAGAAAAAAAATATATATATATAAAAAATGATTCAAATTGAACGTAAGCAATGTAACATGTGACTATGTTCAGATTGAATAATTTTGTATATATCTTTTTTTCTAAATCTATACACTTTTGTAGTTGATATTTTTTATTTATTGCATTCCGACGATTTAACAAAAAAATTCTTTGTTGTATTAGAATGTATTTAAATAATTATAAACAGAATAGCTTAGATACGTCTCCTACTCACAGATTATCCTATGTGGTGAGCCTAGTTCCCAAAGTAGTTATAATTCAAGATTCATATTGCACGTTTTGCAAATCTAGTTTATTTCTTGTGAAAAATTCTTGGCGACTCTGGTAGCGCAGTTGGTTGGAGCGCTTGTCTGAGATAAGAAAAGGGGCTCTGGCTGGCTTCGTTTCCTGCAGCCTTAAGTTTGAATCTCATTCAGCTATGGATGTTTCTCATCATTCACCTCATTAACCACGCACAAGTCTCCGGACTCATCTGGGCATCATCCGCAGTAAAAAATTGTAAATTTATGTTTTTGGAATATGTTTTGAATTTGAACTCGACGCATGTTCACAATATTTTCTGTGTTTACAGAATTTACAATTCGCGCTGTGTTTACATTGTTGTGGCAGGTCAAGAAATGAAGTCACTCGAAAGCCGGAGGCAGTTTACTTCCGACTTGGCAAGATCAGTGTTGCCAATTCGTGCGTTGAGGTTGCAAATTTTCTACTACGTATCAGCTGCTAACATGTCGCATACCTCCAATTACCACAACTTTACTGAGCAGCCTAATTTTGTGCCGGGAACTATAGTGGATAAATCCTATGTTAAAAAGTGTGTTAGTCAGAAGTCTTGCATGCACTTGAAATTATCTGTTGTAAGTGTAGTCGGATGCTTAAGCATACATATTCATTAAACAATATCGGTAACAAATGGAGCTATACAACGACTGCTAATCCGAATATTCATAGATGGATCTTTTTCGACCAACCTCAAGATCCATCTCATGGAGCTATTAGTCATTTTGCACTTCGTTTTTAAAGAGTTTTCTTATATCAATCAACTCTTCTGATCAATTGTTATTTGCTGAGAAAAATTATTATCATTGTTATAGGGGGTTGTTAAAAAGATACGAATAAAAACTTAAAAAACACTTTTAAGTGGGAAATTATGACTCACATTATGGTGTGACGGCCGGTCCCTCTGATATTAGGAGCATCGTCAGATGACCCACAGTACACTGACTCAAGGAGTAACTCATGCCTTGAGTCAGTGTACTGTGGGTCGTCTGACGATGCTCTTAACATCAGATTGAAACGGCCGCCACGTCATAACGTCAGTCATAATTTTAGGTTTTAATGATATATTAGTGGAAACAAGATGGATCTTCAACATCAGAAAAATACTTCTAGGTGCAATGTAATTTCAATAGCTTAAATGATTGCTAGTCTTGATAATAAGTATGATATCTGTTCACATAAATGATAAAAAATTTAAAAATGAGAATAAGGAGAGAAAAATAGAAATAAAGAGCAGATTTGTATGAACTTTACCCCAGCTTGAGCCAGTTCTTCCCAAGACACTGCCCTTTTCTGGATTGTAGATGAATATCTTGAAGGCTTCCAATTTTGGGATGGTAGGGGGCTTCTCATACCCTTGGAAACCTTCACCAGTTATTATCTCCATTCCACCTTCACAAAACGAAAAAAATAATAATGATAATAATAAATAATACAAGTAATAGTAATAACTGCTAGTAATAAATAGTTATTTAGAATAACTATAATTACTAGTAATAATATATAATAATCATGCAGTGTTTTTTCTAATATAGCATAGCTAAATTTAAAGTAAATCTGTTGAAAATTATCAAAATATTTATAAAAATTATTACAAAAAACCTAAACAGATTATAAAAATGTAAATATTTAGTTTAAATTATGGAAAAATTTATGTTATAGCAATGTACAAAATAATACTACAGTATCTGTATTCATTGGTTATAGTTTCATATTACCTTTTCATTTAATATTTAAGCATAAATAATTAAACAGAATTTATTAATTTCGAATTCCTTTAATTGCTATTACTTTATACTGAAGACTTCCGCAATGGCGGATATTGACAACAGCATTGAAAAGCTGATGGGAATCGATGAATGCTACTGTACAAAAATATCAGTCACCACCGGGAATCGAACCACGGACCTCTCAATTGCCGGTTGAGCGCCCTTAACCTTCAGTATAAAGTAATAGCAATTAAAGGAATTCGAAATTAATAAATTCTGTTATGTATATTTGTCAGTTTATTCAATTGTCAGTCACTTCAAACTAACTTGTGAGCTACGAGTCGATATGGCCAAGTTGAAAATGAATGCTCCTGTGCAAAAAGGTCTCCATGGTCTAGTGGTTAAGGGCGCTCAACCGGCAATTGAGAGGTCCGTGGTTCGATTCCCGGTGGTGACTGATATTTTTGTACAGTAGCATTCATCGATTCCCATCAGCTTTTCAATGCTGTTGTCAATATCCGCCATTGCAGAAGTCTTCAGTATAAAGTAATAGCAATTAAAGGAATTCGAAATTAATAAATTCTGTTTATGTATATTTGTCAGTTTATTCAATTGTCAGTCACTTCAAACTAACTCGTAAATAATTGTTGAAAATTCTTTTATAGTGAATTTAGCTCTTATATTCGTGTGATGGCCATTTCACATTGTTGAAATGCTTCCTCAGATACGGCTGATTCAGTAGGCCTACTGATTAAATTTACTAGCAAAGTATTTTCAACAATTATTTATGAAAAAAGTATTTCATATCAAGTCGTAAAAAATAAGTAAATATGGAAGGCTGCAACAATAATTTTTATGATTCAAAATAACTATTAAAAAGACTAATTGAATATGAGGCTCAAATGTTACCTTTAATCGTTTTTTGAGCGTCAATGACAAAATATTAAAATTGGATAAAAAGACTGTATTTATGATTAGAAATAAGGTTAGAAAGTTACAGTAATTTTGACTAAAAAACATTAGGAAGACTTTATTTATGCTGTAAAATGATTAAAATGAATGTATTGAGGATGAGAAATGAGGTAAGAACCTTAAGCTTTTATAAAAAAATAACTTATTTAGGGTGATTACAAAAGAATGCCAAAATTTTGAAGGGATTTTATCACGCCATTCAATAATTAGACAAACTGACCTGGAGAAAAAACTGTTTATTCTTAGAAAACAACACTTTTTAGCAAAACTCTTTTCAACATTTATGCATCTGTCCGAACAGGCTACTAGCGTTATTATGTATAGTCTGTAAAGAACAATGGGGAAGTGATAGCCGAGTGCCGTAGCAGGTATCTGTTCAATCAGACATAAGCTACAAAACTCCTAGGCGCTCTTTGCAAGGGTGACCGATTGGATTGGCCAGCAAACAAGACTCTGTTCTCTGCTGTAAAATCACTTCCCCGTGGTTCGGAACTCACCTAAAACTGAAGGTCCAACTCATCAATCACCATCATCCAATTCATTACCCACGCACAGGTCTCAGACCTATGTGGGCTTCATCCGCCGAAAAACCTCTGCCTTGGTGTCACAGACAATTTCCTACAAATTATTGAAATTTACGGTATCCCGAATTTTCTCTCATGTAATGCCTCTTTCAGTGAGCCAAACACATGGAAATCAGAGCGTCCTAAAGCAAGAGTTTCTAAAGAAAAAGGCGGTACCTCTTAACCCATTTCATCAATGATTTCACTGGTTAATTTGGCAACGTGAGGACATGTCTTGCTGATGAATCACACCTCTCATTTGAGATCCATGACGCTTCTCTCTTAAGGCTGGCTTCAAAATATACTAAAGGATGTCTGAGTATCAATGGATGTTCATTGTATGCTTTTCTTCAAAATAATTGCAATATACCCCACTTTCAAAAACTCAAAATTACTTTTCCTGCTATGCTTTAGTTTTGTTTTTTCCTAACAGGTGAGTCCATGATTCAGTTAGTTTTGGACAACTTTTAAACTACTTGAAAAATTCTCATAGTTTAAACAACTTTCACTATACACTTCAGTCATTTTTGAGCATACATTAGTTAGTTTTTTACCCTCAGCAATCATAAAACGAATCTCAGACGTTGTTCAACCAATGTGAGATTTTCAAGAAGACCTGAGATCATTAAACTCAATTTTAAGGCTATAAACAGAACAATTTGATCCGTTAGCTGGATAGAACTCGTCTAAAAGATGCAAACTTAAAGCCCTAAAAGTATCAAACTTGTATCAATTTTTTCAGACTCTCGTTTTTCTTTCCTAAAATTTTAATTAAATTGTGTGGCTGCTTCAATTCAGGGTTAATTTAACCCTCAGGAGTAGCCTATTCCACAGATGTACATTTTATTTTATTTTGAATATTTTACAAGAAATAATTTTTTTGTAATACCGTAATGTAAGTTTTTATGATTTTGTAATGATCTAAATTTGCAACTATCATGAATGATATGTTTATTTCTGTATTTTGTAAAGTGTTCATATATATAAGCTTTGTGTTTGTGGAAATAAATATATATGTATTTATTTATTAATCACCAAACGTTTCTCCCCCACACCAATTTGTCTCTTCAATGTTATTGAATGACCAAATATTATAAAACACCGATACTTACAAGACTTTCTAACTATATTCATAATATGAAGAAAATTAAAAATAAATAAATAATCAAAGATGTTTAATATGAGAGCAACTTCAAGCCCAAACGATATTTATGCTGTTTATGAATTATTCCCATATACTCATGGCAGCATGTCTGATGCTAGTTTCGATAACTGCAGAAATTTTTGCTTCCATTTCATCAGTGGTTCAACACAGTATTAATGTTTAGAAATTATTAAAATTGGTTGAAAATACTGTAGCTATTATTAAAAAATGAGGTATAAAGCCTAGTTTTTTGGTTGATTGGCCCTGCAATCATGATTTAAAATAATGATATATGAAGGTTGAAGGACATTCTTTTGTAATCACCCGTATTATAACTTATTTAAATTTGAAATTTGATATTAAACTAAAAAGGCCAAATTCATGATTAAAAATGAGTTTTTCACCTTTGTTTGGTTTCTAAGCGTCCAATACAGTATTTTTGTTTAGAAATTATTAGAATACTGTATTTTTTCATTAAAAATGAGATGAAACGTTTAAAGACTAAAAGGTTTAGCTTTTAGTTGTTGTAAAGTTACCTTTTATTAGTTCCTGATCGTCCAACACAGTATTTAGTTGTAAAGTTACCTTTTATTAGTTCAGTAACACAGTATTTATGCTTAGAAATCATTAAAATTGGTTGGGAATACTGTACTTTTTCATTAAAAATGAGATGAAACGTTAAAAGACTAAAAATTTTAGCTTTTAGTAGTTGTAAAGTTACCTTTTATTAGATCCTGAGCGTCCAACACAGTATTTATTTTTAGAAATTATTAAAATTGGTTGAAAATACTTTATTTTTTTATTAAAAATGAGATAAAACGTTTAAAGACTAAAAAGTTTAGCTTTTAGTTGTTGTAAAGCTACCTTTTATTAAATCCTGATCGTCCAACACAGTATTTAGTTGTTGTAAAGTTACCTTCTATTAGATCCTGAGCGTCCAACACAGTATTTATGTTTAAAAATTATTAAAATTGGTTGAAAATACTTTATTTTTTATTAAAAATGAGATAAAACGTTTAAAGACTAAAATGTTTAGCTTTTAGTTGTTGTAAAGTTACCTTTTATTAGTTCCTGATCGTCCAACACAGTATTCAGTTGTAAAGTTAGGTACCTTTTATTAGTTCAGTAACACAGTATTTATGCCTAGAAATCATTAAAATTGGTTGAAAATACTGTATTTTTCATTAAAAATGAGATGAAACATTGAAAGACTAAAATGTTTAGCTTTTAGTTGTTGTAAAGCTACCTTTTATTAGTTCTTGAGCGTCCAATACAGTAATTAGTTAAACAGAATTTATTAATTTCGAATTCCTTTAAGTGCTATTAGTTTATACTGAAGACTTCCGCAAAGGCGGATATTGACAACAGTATCGAATAGCTGATGGAAATCGATGAATGCTACTGTACAAAAATATCAGTCACCACCAGGAATCGAACCACGGACCTCCCAATTGCCGGTCGGGCGCCTTAGCCACTAGACCATGGAGACCTTTCTGAACAGCAGCATTCATTTTTAACTTGGCCATATCGGCTCGTATCTCACAAGTTAGTTAGTATACTGTTGTCAATATCCGCCTTTGCAGAAGTCTTCAGTATAAACTAATAGCACTTAAAGGAATTCGAAATTAATAAATTCTGTTTATGTATAGTTGTCAGTTTGTTCAATTGTCATTCTCTTCAAACTAACTAGTAATTAGTTGTTGTAAAGTTACCTTTTATTAGTTCCTGGGCGTCCAACACAGCATTTAGTTGTAAAGTTACCTTTTATTGGTTCCTTATCATCCAACACAGTATTCAGTTGTAAAGTTACTGTTCCTGAGCGTCCAACACAATATTTAGTTGTTGTAAAGTTACCGCTTATTGGTTCTAACACAGTATTTTTGCTTAAAAATCATTAAAAAATTGTTCTATAATCTAAAAATGATGAAGTAACCTAGTTACCTGATTGATTGGTCCAGCTAAGTTGGCTGTGCTTTCAGCACGGCTGCGTATCCAGTGGGCAGGACACTTCAAAAATTCAACTGGCCTCCTCTACTTCAAGCACGTCAATCACGAGTATGCTTCTCTCTGCACATCACTGTATACTGATGAATAAAAAACAGACAAAGACAAGCAGAAACAAAAAGAGAGAGAGTGATCGCTGCTACCGAACGAAAAGAAACTGGAGGAAGATGATGGTGATGAAAAGGAAAAAGAAGAATAAGGTTGGTAAGAGGATATTAGCGATTATTCTATTGGCTCGGCGCGCTAGCCATCCTCCCTCATCACCATGCAAACCGTGATGCAAGTTCGCGCACTGTATAGCACACAGCTTTACATCATCCCTACCCCTATCTCCATCCACATCCCACTGAGCTTGACCTCATTCATAAACTCATCTTCCTTCTCTCTCTCTTACAATCAAAATTTTCAAGGCCACTCGTAGGAAATATTGAGAAACGATTTTTATAAATAATATAAATAGTCGATGTATGTAGAGATGCAAAAGAATTATTTTATTTGTTAATTTCCATGTTTTTTTTGTAATTTTCCTTGATCTTTCTTGTTTTTCTTTCGTTATTGGCTATTTTTCTTGGTTTTTATGATGAAATGAGAAAAAATTGTAAGAGAATGATTTTATTTGTTTATTTTCTTGGTTTTTTCTTGCTTATGTTATTCTGGATTGTTCTTGCTTTTTCCCTGTTTTGCTATTCTTCTTGGTTTTTATGATGAAATGAGAAAAAATTGTAAGAGAATGATTTTATTTGTTTATTTTCTTCCCTTTTCCTTGTTTTTGCTATTTTTCTTGCTTATGTTATTGTTGATTGTTCTTGCTTTTTCCCTGTTTTGCCTTTTTCTTTGTTTTATGATGAAATTGTAATAAATTTTTGAATGAGAATAACTTATCAGTAGATTTTAGTTTGTTTTTGCTATTTTTCTTGCTTTTGTCATGGCTGTTTGTTTTTGCTTTCTCCCTGTTTAGCTATTTTTCTTGGTTTTTATGATAAAATGAGAAAAAATTGTGAGATGATTTTATTTGTTTAATTTCTTGCTTTTTCTTTATTTTCCTTGTTTTTGCTATTTTTCTTGCTTATGTTATTGTTGATTGTTCTTGCTTTTTCCCTGTTTTGCTATTTTTTTGGTTTTATGATGAAATAAGAAAAAAATTGTAATAAATTTTTGAATGAGAATAACTTATCAGTAGATTTTAGATTGTTTTTGCTATTTTTCTTGCTTTTGTCATGGCTGTTGTTCTCGATTTTTCTCTGTTTTGCTATTTTTCTTGTTTTTTATGATGAAATGAGAAAAAATTGTAATAAAACTATTAGAATAGGAATAACGTAACAGTAAATTTTGGATTGATATTGTGGAACTCCATACTAAAAATGAAAACGGTTAATATTGTCAATTCCACTTTAGTGAATATTAACAGTTTTATTTTTTTATGGAGTTGCACAGTATCAATCTAAAATCTACTAAGTTATTCCCATTCTAATAATTCCACTTGTTTTATTGGAATTGACCGTTTTTATTTTTAGACTGAGAATAGGTAAATTTGAAAAAATTAACCTTTTATGGTAAATTTAACGACTTCCAGTCAATTTTAATTGAGAATAAATAAATATTTACTCACGTAGGCTGAAACGTTTTCGAATTGTGATAATTCATTTTCAACCAAGAAATTCTTCTTTTTTTCAAGAAATTCAAGAAAAAATGTCTCTTAGAATATGACATGACTTTTCCAAACCTAATAAAACTTATGTAATTATATCTGTAATTGTTGTATTTGCTGTTTTCCTTACTGATGTTGCCAACTTGAATATGAGACTTGTGCGTGGGTGAATGATAGTAAAAATGGTCGGTTGAACGGGAACCGTACCCACTACTACTGGAGTGCGGTAGATCAAAGTGGGCGCTTTTACCAACTACACACTAGGACGGCTAGCCAAATTTTAGACATATTTGAGAACTGAAAACTAATTTATTGGGATCTTTCTAAAATTATGATATCAAAATACAGGAAGGCTACAGTACAAAGTATGTCAATTAAATAATTTTTACCGTACTCCACCGCCAATCTATTATATACTATGTTATCCCAGGTCGCACGAATGTGCGGCTTTATTAAACTTTGTAAAATACATTCCGAATACATACAAGTCATGTGCTGGCAAAAATTTCATTTTTCAATTCTTTATCAGCTGATAAATATAAAATTTTCTTAAAACACCTGTGCTAAAGAAATTTTTTAATTCTTCTTCTTTTTCTCCTTCTTCTTTTTCTTCTGCTTCCTCCTCTTCTTCTTTTTCTTTTGCTTCTTCGACTTCTTCTTTTTCTCCTTCTTTTTCTTCTTCTTCTTTTTATCCTTCTTCTTTTTATTCTAATTTTTGCTTCCTCTTCTTTTTCTCCCTCTTCTTCTTTTTCTTCTTCTCCTTCTTCCTCTTATTTTTCTTCTTATTCTTTTTCTCCCTCTTCTTCTTTTTCTTCTTCCACTTCTTCTTTTTCTTCTGCTTCTTGCACTTTTTCTTTTTCTTTTTCTTGTTCTCCTTCTTCTTCTTCCTCTTCTTTTTCCTTTTTCTTCTTCCTCTTCTTTTTCTTCTTCCTCTTCCTCTACTTTTTCTTCTTCTTCTTCTTCTTCTATTTCTTCCCCATCTTCTTCTTCTTTTTCTCCTCTTTCTTCTTCTCCTTCGTCTTCTTTATCTTCTCTTCCTTCTACTCCTTCTTCTTCTTCTTTTCTCTCTCTTCCTCTTTATCCTATCCTCCCACCCTCTCTCTCTGAATGAACAATGAAAAATAAACTTTTTGTTTCAAAACAGGTGATCATCAAATCATAAGTTGAAATGTGACAGTTTTCAGCTCACCTGAGGAAGAGGAAGAGGAAGAGGAAGAAGAAAAAGAAGAGGAAGAAGAAAAAGGAAAAAGAAGAAGAAGAGGAAGAGGAAGAAAAAAGAAAAAGAAGAGGAAGAAGAAGAAAAAGAAGAAGGAGAACAAGAAAAAGAAAAAGTGCAAGTGCAAGAAGCAGAAGAAAAAGAAGAAGTGGAAGAAGAAAAAGAAGAAGCTATGTTGAAGCAATGGCAAAAATGGAAACTTTGATCGTTCATTGCTCATGTCTACTTTGATGACTTTTTCAAAATGTAAGACCTTATCAAACATCTACTCGATGAGATCTTTCAAATAAGACGTGAACGAACAAAATCGGTCGAGCAACCACGGAGGAGTTGTCATCACAAAAAAACATGTTCGCCTATTTTATATAAAGATATCACGCTGTCCTCTGTTGACAAAACTCTAACGCTGAAAAATAAGAGATTGGAGGGGATGAGAGGAAATAAAGAAAAAGAATACGAGAAATAGAAGAAAAATAAAAAAAAGAGAAAGTGAAGAAAAAACGAGAAGGAAGAGGGGAAGAGAATGAGATGAAAAAGAATATGAAAGATGAATATGAAGATGAAAGATGAGAAGAATAAGAAGAGGAAAGGAAAAGGAAAGGGGAAAAAGGAGAGGTAGAAAAAGATTCAGATTCAGATGACTTTATTTGTGTAAATTTACAATGTATATGAATGATAAAAGTATTATTATTATTAACTTTTCATGTGAAATTTAACGACTTGCAGTCAAATATTTGACTGCAAGTCGTTAAATTTCACATGAAAAGTTAATATTAACAACGCAGTTCGTCATGGAACAGGAAATCCAAGAATATTATTATTATTAGCAAATCTCAGATCACCTAGTTGAAGTACAGTTGTTTTTGAAAAGTAAACATAATGGATGAATAGTTTGAGTAGAAAAGATTATAAATAGAACAAATATATATTTTAAGGTATAGTACAGCAGAAATTATGGATGCGATTGTTTAAAAAATAAAAAACAACAAAAATAGAGCTTGAATCTGAGAGATGAATTACATTATGAGGCGAAGTCTTGGCCATTGAGGCAAAGAGGAATAAAAATAAGAAGAACGAGGAAAAGGAGAAAAAATGAAGGATGGTGAAGGGGGAGAAGAAAAAGAATAAGAATAAAAAAGGGATAAGAAAAAAACTATCAAATTAAGATTGTAAATAGTTTGTCATGTTCTAGATTTCCCAATTCAATTGAATCGGGCAACCTGCTAGTAATAAATAATAATCTAATAAACCTGTTAATGATGGGATTAAAAAATACAGCTCCCAAAAAATGGTGCTGTCACTAACAAAATTATAATTTGAAGTCAAATGTACAGTCTTAAACAAACTCGTCGGATCTGGTTTCAACTAGCACTATGAAAGACTCTCAGATCTGAAGTAGGAGATTTAAACCACACAGACACATACAAACAAACACACACACATAAACTGCAACAGTTGAAAAGGATATCACTTCAAAATAGGCCATCTTAAAATTCAACTTTGAAATTCTAATCAGACGACTTCCTTTGAGTCAGAGTGACAGTCTTCCTGCAGAAGTCACTCTGTCTCTTATAAAACCCTCAACATCTAATTAACTTCGTCAGTAATAGGTTTGTTGAGTAAAAATAATGCCCACTCTTGGAAATGGGGAGTTTGAATAAATACCAACAGTCCAGTCACGAGAGGTTTGGCGCGAGAAAAATTGGTAACCAATCGAATTTTTCGCGCAATCCAATTTGATCTAAATCCAATTTGCTGACAATCTTGTTGATTAGTGTGTGAAACAGGATGGCTCAAAAACATAGAAATTTCAGTTTTGTTTTTAGCGTTTTCCAATTTACGACCAAGCTAGGCAACGTACAAAAAAAAAACAATTTCGTTTTTTTTTAGTATACGGTACTACTTTTACAAGAGAATGACAGGCTACATATTGTATTCTTTCAATTTTAAAAAGTATTCCAGGATTTATTGTTCCCTAACGATCTGCGTTGTTAATATTAACTTTTTATGGTAAATTCAACTACTTGCAGTCAATTTTAATTGAGAATAAATAATATTTGTACTCACTTTTGGCTAAACGTTTACGAGTCATGGAGACTCATATTCAAGGCGGCCTAGATCGGTGATGTTAGTTTTTTTGGTTAGAATTTTTTAACCACAAGTCTTCTAACCAAAAAACCAACATCATCGATCTAGGTCGCCTTGATGATGAGTCTCCGTGACTCGAAAACGTTTAGCCTAAAGAGAGTAAAAATATTATTTATTCTTAATTGAACTTGACAGAAAGTCGTTAAATTTACAAAAAAAAAAAAAAACATATGTTGTTACAATAACAACGCAGATCGTTATGTAACAAGAAATCCAAGAATATGATTTATTCCCAATTAAAATTGACTGCAAGTCGTTGAATTTACCATAAAAAGTTAATATTTAAAAAGTAGTACAATTCAAACTGAATATCAGTTCTAAAAACTAAACTTAGCTTAATAACTAAAAAGAATATTGGTTTATTGATAAGTAACCCAGATCCAATTCAAACTTGAAAAATGGGATTTTCAATAATTTTTCATGAAATCTGTTCAATTAAACACCGAAACGAAGGCCCTAAATAATTCTGAATGAGTACATTGTTAGGGATAGCTGACAACTTCAGCCATTTTTAATTCTGTGACATGGTGTTTACGAACCCAAGATTATATGAACTATTTTCTTTATTTTGATGTGAGGTATCAGCAAACCTTAGATTGCAGCACAGTCTTATGACAATGCTATTTTATATGAGCTCGTTGTTGTCATTTTTCGTTTACATTTTGATCGCAATTTAACAACGAAACAAAGTCTCTAAATATTTCTGAATGGGTAAATTGATAGGGATCCCTATCCCTAAACAACTGACAATCCCAAGCCAACTGCTGTTTGAATCATATACCGTTGTATGAAAACGTGACCTCTTGACTAGGCTGGCTCGAAATTTGGCAACACTGTAATACTGGAAGATAAGATTTGCACGGACTATAGTGCAGTATGACTCTTTCCTCCTGAAACATCCTGTATAAATAAATGCATAGTCTTACTAAACAACGCTGGAGAACTAGGCATGAAAATCTACTCTCACCAAAGGTTTTGACTACACCGGTGATAGCGAATACTATCTTACAAACTTTCCAGAGTCCGAATACGACAAAGACGTTTGAAATGCAACCAAAACGCGAGATTTAGCTTACGGTTTAAATTTCCGCTCGCTATTTTATATCAAATCAGTTCTGCGTATGCACGGATTTGACTAGATCAAGAATTGCTAGGAACAGGATGGTTTGAAACTCTCTGTTAATGTAGCCTTGTTTGAGTGTGTATGGGATGAATAAAAGTATATCACCTCAAGCCACAATAAGGCATTTTCTATCACAACTAGAAATATATAATAAGAAAATACACACATAAGAAAAATAAGAGTTCTATCTTGAATGAATTATATGATTAAAGAGTTCTATTTTGAAAGAATTATATGTTTATGTGATTGAAATTTAAATGACTTGACTTGCACATTTTCGGCTCTGAAATCTGGAACAAAATTAAAAATTGTATTCCTCCTGAAACAACCTGTATAAATAAATGCATAGTCTTACCTCATCTGATTGCTTCTTTTCTACGCTACGCTTCCAACTGCCAAAAACAAAACGAGAAACCCGGCTACATGAAAAGTCAATCATTCTTTCTGTTAATAAAGAACGGACAATGCATTTTGTGTAGTCGGAACCCTGAATTGAATTGTTTACAGTGGCTATAAAAGCGTTACTCGAGTGTCCCGGTGTCCGACAGTGGCTAGAAAAACGTAACTCGAGTGTTGTAACAAACAATCCGTAATCGTCCATTAACACAAGCCGTCAATGATGATTTGGTGCGTCTACTCGATCGTAGACATTTTCAGAAATTTTGTCATCGAACGATTCTATCGTTTGTGTAGCTGAACCCTAAAAAGCGACTACACAAAGCAAGGAAACTGGAATTTCGTACTTTCCACATTGAGCTGACCAAATCATACCAGTACGCCAAACCAAGTGAAACAGGCATGAAAATCTACTCTCACCACAGGTTTTGACTGCACCGGTGATAGCGAATACTATCTTGCAAACCTTCCAGTCTGAATACGACGAAGACGTTTGAAAAGCAACCAAAACACGAGTTTCAGCTTACGGTTTATTTTTCCGCTCGCTATTTTTTTTTTTTTGAAGATGAAGGTCTGAGACCTGTGCGTGGGTAATGAGTTGGATGATGGTGATTGATGAGTTGGACCTACAGTTTTAGGTGGGTTCCGAACCATCGGGAAGTGATTTTACAACAGAGAACAGTGTCTTTTTGCTGGCCAATCCAATCGGTCACCGTTACAAACAGGACCTAAGAGAACGCAGCTTATCTCTATCTGATTGAACAGATACCTGCTACGGCTCGCGGCTATCACTTCCCTATTTTGTATCAAATCAGTTCTGCGCAAGCACCGATTTGACTAGATCAAGAACAGGATGGTTCGAAACTCTCTGTTAATGTAGCCTTTTTTTGTGTGTGAATGGGATGAATAAAAGTAAATCATCTCAAGCCACAATAAGGCATTTTCTATCACAACTAGAAATATATAATAAGAAAATACACACATAAGAAAAATAAGATTTCTATCTTGAAAGAATTATAAGATTAAAGAGTTCTATCTTGAAAGAATTATATGATTGAAATGAATTGACATGCACATTTTCGGCTCTGAAATCTGGAACTAAATTAAAAATTATATCCACTTTGGACTGTTTTAGTGATTCGTTTTTAAAGTGTACTTTTTATTAATATTCTAGTTTGGAAAAAATGAGTAATTAGTTAAATTTTAGTTCGCTTGGATATAACCTAAAATTTGTAAAGTAATCAGTAGTGGGCTGTGCCTGTTGTATCTTTACTTGGTAGTGTGTCTTGGAATAAATGAATAAATAAATAATTATTGAGTTATTGACATAATATTAATTTTAATTAATATTGTATTAAACAGGTCAATCATATTGAAAGACGCCGAGGAGCTTAACCTAAAGGTTGAGGTTACCCTTGATTTTTTTAGTGATAACGATACTTGATAACATGATAACGATACTTGAGTAATGAGGTGAATGATATAAAAAATGCCAGGCTAGAATGGGAATCGAACCCACACCCACCGGAGTTGCAGACCATCAGAATAGGAACTCAGACCAACTAAGCTACGACAGCTAGTCATCACTAACACCAATTACACAGAAATTCAAAGATTTTAAAACAGATACATACTCATGAAAAAGTTCTACAAAACAGCAATTGATATAGTTATTATTTAGCATAAACTAGTTCCTAACTGTAGATTAATATGAATTTCATGTAATTTTGTTCCACCAACTACATCTGTGAGAACAATTCTACAAAACATACCTAAATACGAGATTCGTGGCTATTATGAGCTTCCCAAATGCAAGAAACTGTGCTACTGTTTAATATTCTGAGCACTAAAACAGGAAATCCTGCCTCGTTTTTCGTTTATATAGATTTATGGCATCCTCCACCACAGACCATACACATTCCCAGCTCAAACATGTAATAAACTCTGTAATTTCAAGACAGAGAGGTTTTATTTTGCGGAAACAAGCACTACGATACAGCTCGGTTTCAGCTTAAGGCTGTAAATTAATTTTTGTCAAATTTTCTCTAGGGTTGACTGCTATCAGGCTATTGCTAATGTTACTATCGTCATATCGCAGTGAAAAGAAATGTATCATTTACTAAGAAAAAATAAAAAATAATCTCTTGATATTTTTATATTAAAATTTATTGTATATTATTGTGTTATTGTATTGCTGTGCAGTGGAAATAAAATTTGAATTTGAATATGTTCTCATTAACTAATTACATTTAATATTACTTTCTTTTCATGTACTCATTGATAAAGTTGAAAAATGCGGATCTTGAAAATTTAAGGAATATTTCAGGATGAATAATAAGACGAAGTTGTCACAACCATATTTATTAAAAATAGTGAGATACTAGTTTCGGTTGCTATGCCATTATCAATCTCAAACAAACTCCAGTAATGGTATAACAACCGAAACTAGTATCTCACTATTTTTAATAAATATGGTTGTGACAACTTCGTCTTATTATTCATTATGGATATCTTCTACAATATCACATTCAAAGAATATTTCAAGGTAAAATTCTAAGATCATTATGATTTTCTTTGTTTCTGAATCCATTGTCTGAATAATTGTCAACTCAAAACTAAACCAAGTGCGGTTTTAAGTTGGAGGGAAAACCCAGATATGCCTACAATGAGAGATTAAAATTGCACAATATATTAAATTTGTATTCTAAACAAAATTTAGTTTCTTTCTTTGTAATCTATATATTTTTTCAACTAATTATTTTCAATTTTTCCCGAGTTTAAGGACAGGTCATCTCCCCAACGTGTGTTCATTTAAACCTACCAATTGATATATATTTTCCATGTATGTA
The DNA here is from genome assembly GCA_948455865.1 of Conomelus anceps. Taxonomy (NCBI): domain Eukaryota; kingdom Metazoa; phylum Arthropoda; class Insecta; order Hemiptera; family Delphacidae; genus Conomelus; species Conomelus anceps. The sequence goes on along the minus strand of OX418218.1, from coordinate 7,850,566 downwards.
TAATACCATACCCGATTTTAACTGTAGATGACTCTTCTGGCCTCAACGTTATATTTCAAAGAGCATACTACGCAAACGAGGAGTGAGGTAGTTTGTCGACACTTTCCTCACTGAGCTAACCGAGTTATATCAGTATGCCAAGCCGACCGAAAACAAAACTGAAGCTCTATTGTTAACAGTCTGGCTGCGTAGGTGAGTGAGTACACTATCCAGCACATTTCTAAGCTTTTTTTTCTGAGGATGAAGCCCACACAGGTCTGAGACCTGTGCGTGGGTAATGAGTTGGATGATAGTGATTGATGTGTTAGACCTACAGTTTTAGGTGGGTTCCGAACCACCGGGAAGTGATTTTACAGCGGAGAACAGTGTCTTTTTGCTGGCCAATCTAATCGGTCACCGTTACAAACAGGACCTACGAGCTTATCTCTATCTGATTGAACAGATACCAAGCCATCATTCTACAGTGATGTTTGGAAAGCGAAACATTTGATGTGGGCTTTTTTGTGTCTGAGATCAATGAAACTCGACAAAGCCTAATATTTTCCATGATTGAAACTAACAAGTATTAAAATAATATCGGATTGGAAATGAAATACGTTTGAAAAGCAAAACAATTGATGTTGCCTTTTTCGTATCTGAGATGAACGAAGCTCAATAAGGCCCAATATTTTCCACAATGATTAAAACCCAGACATACAGTACATGCATTTTATATTCAATTTAAAGTTTTGTTCCATTGTAATACTTTTTGTAAACCTTAAAAAAACTGAACGTTTGCTTGAGATACATCTATAATTTAAATCTGTCATGTAGTAAAGAAACTGAACTTTCAAATACTGTACAAAAAATACTATACAAATTTATCACTGATTAAAAATATCAAGACATTTTATCTATCTATTAAAAATTGAAAATAGCTGATATAAAGGAAATGCGCATGGATTTATTGGTGGGAGACCCTTACGGGTAGTTCCACCTCACCGCTTGAGCCATGTTATCGGAAACATGGTGTACCTAACATTTTAGGTGGGTTCCGAACCAATGGGAAGTGATTTTACAGCAGAGAACAAAGTCTGTTTTTACCGGCCAATCCAATCGGTCACCCTTACAGAGATGGCCCAGGATTGCTTATCTAATCTGATTGAACAGATACCTGCTACGGTATCACTTCCTATAAATAAAAGCCGAAGTAATTTTTATGAAAAAAAAAACCAAAATAATTTGAAATATTGAAAAAAGATACAGACTAATCGACGCGTCTCGTCTAAATCTAGGTTTACCGTTATTTGGGCTTTACCTGTAACATGTTATAACATGTACAAATACATTATCTGTAGTAATGAAGATCTTCGTACGTGTAGTGTATGCGAATTCCCAGGTTGTGTAAGTTATCAACAATGAAAAACTCTTCATTAAATCATTTAAAAACTAATTTCTATTATAAATACAAACTTCCTTACTATTTAGCCAAGAGATTAATCTCAAATTACAATAATTATTCTTACTAAGGAATAAGATAATACAATATAACTATTTACAACAATAGAAGACTGAAAATGTCAGCATTGCAACACAAATTACTCATCAAATACTTTCAATACAATTGTCAATATTCCCAGTCAATTCTACACACCACCATCTTGCATTTGCACTGAAAATGTTATTATTGTAACATACATTACTTCACCAAATATTCAAATACTTTCAATATAATTGTCAAATATTCGCAGTCACTTCTACTCACCCCCAACTTGCATTTTCTTATCACGTGATTAATTTTCAGTAGGTAGTTTTTAACACACACATTCGAGTTCGAATTTATTCTAGAACTTCAAACTAAAACCGGGTCCCAGCACATTTCGACTCCGCTCCACCACTCCCATATGGAATCCTTCGTCAGTGTCACCCTGGAACAAATAAAAAAAATAAAAAAATATTAACCGAACGAAGAGAGGTCTCTGTTTTAAGTTGACCGTTTAACATTTGTCTGACTGATTGTAACGCATTTACGGCTAAACGTTTGGACCAAAGCCTATGAAATGTTGCATTGATCTTACTTTAAGGAATACTCAGCGATGTATATGTAAGGATTTTCAAAATTTGCTTGCATTTAAAGTATATTTAAAAAGAAAAAATTCCTTCTTCTATATTGAAGAACATGTGATTTTTATAATGAGCTGCTCCATCACATGGAATAATTGGAATCATACTTCACGATAGACCTCGGGCCCTCTTATTCAACTGGTTGAGCCGCCACATGAATCAAGTTATCACTTATAAGAATAACATATTTGTTTGAGAGAAACAAATCATTTCTAATATTTCATTTATGTATAATAACAAGTGATTAATAAGTAATTATACAAATTTAATTAATATCAATTCAAAATTATATAAAGTTTAGTGATAGTGCTTTGTTAAAAGTTGAATCAAAAATCGATATTCTTTTACTTTGTCTTGTGAATTATTGTGCTTCAAGGTGAAATTTCTGATGAAACAGACTCTGATTCTACTTTGAAAATTTGTGAAAAGCAGTTTTGGGCAATAGCCTGTTGTGCTCACATTGTGCATTCACATTGATTATAAGCTTTTGAATAATCAGATTGATGCTCCAAATTTTATTCAATATGTAAGTTTTTGTTCCATTAAATAGACCGACATTAAACATGCTCTTTGCAAAAACAGTGCAACATACAAAGAATGTATTTTTATATTTTATTTTTTTCATACAAAGATTGAATACAAGAAAGTTCCTCCAAAGAACATTACGTTTATATAATGAATTGAATCCGATTCTTGATCATTTGCGAAAAAATTCTGTGTGAAATGTGTACAAGCTTTCCAAATTCAACTATTTGTATTTATTTTATTCTATTAATATTCATCACAATTTAAGAACCTTGAAATGCAACAGAGGTACAATAGAAACAATTAGTCTGGGCGCGTGGCTTTGGTTTCACTACTAGCCGTCCTGTTAAAAGTTGACTAGTTGACCTTGAAGACATCTGCAGCGTCGCAAGGGCAACATGTTTTTAGAAATGAGCGATAAACACTCCCCTCTCCACCCCGCGCCATGGCTTACTACCAAACGGCCGTGCGCCCAGAGTAATTGTTTCTACTATATATCAAACAGTAGCACGTCAATATACATACAAGCTAATACATAATTCATATAGTTAATACGTGTCAGTCTGTGTAAAAAAATTAAAATACATAAAAAATTATTGAAAAATATTTTAAAAGATTTTCATTCTCATAAATTGTTTTGCAGATTGCTATATCTCCTATTTTTTCTTGTCATATATTTACTAATTTGCTTAAGAGACAAGGAGAAGGGGTAGGAAATATTATGCTGGATGGCATACCGTTACAGACCAAAGAAAAAATTGAGTATTTAGGTGTAAGTGTTACATCGGATGGGAAGATGGACACAAAGATAACTGGTCGGTTGAAAAAAGGAAGTAATTTTTACCAAAGTGTGAAAAATTTGATATGGGATAGGAAAGTACCCAAGAAAGCCAAGTTATTGTTGTTCAAATTGTATTATCTTCCAATAGTAACGTATGGATCAGAAACATGGAACTTGACAGAAAGAGATTGGAGTAGAATACAAGCAGGCGAAATGAGGTTTTTACGGAGTATAATTGGTAAAACTAGGAGAGATAGAGTGAGAAATGTTGTAATTAGGAGATTGGTGGGAATAAAAGTTTGAGAGACAGAGTCACTAAGAGTACCTTGAGATGGTTCGGGCACGTAAAAAGGATGGATCCAGGAAGATAACCGAGAAGAATGGAAGAGTTGCGATTAGTGGATAAGCGCCCAAGAGGAAGACCACGAAGAAGATGGAAGGATGGGGTGAAAGGAGAGATCGAACGAAGGGGACGGCAATGGCTGGAGATTGAGGAGGAACAGCTTTGGAATGACCGGAGCAGGTGGCGGAGGCTTGTTAATACCCAGACCCAGTGAACCTACTGGAACGGGAACCGGATATGTATGTATGTATGTATATTTACTATCTCTTTTTCCTTCATAACTGTATTCTCTAACTTTTTAGTACTTTTTTCATCACGTTTGGCATATGATGTTAGAATCTTTTTATTTTTTCTTTATATAAAATTATTAATAAACTTGATGCCATCTGAATTTGCATAACTTGAATAACAGAACGTATTATCTTAATTTATTGTAAACAGAGGTCTTGGATAAAAGATAAATATTTTTTTAAATGGAAAATTTGGAATGATAGAAAATAATGATGGTTTCATTTTCTTTCTTATGTTTATTTAATTTAGTTTTTCTCTCTCTCCTTTGGCTTGATACGAGAGTTGGCTTGTAAGGGAAATACTTTTTTATTAGGTTTGAACTGTATTACTCCCATCAGCGAACAAGGTTCATCCTTCTGCTGGTTGGTGTCAAATATTTTAAAGGAAACATTTTTATTCTGCAATTCCTCTAATAAATTAGTTGTAACAATTTCTGTTTGTATTTTTAAAATATTTGTGGCAACAAAAGAATTGGAGTCAAAGGTTTGACGTTAAGCTGAAAGGCTCTGTAGGTTGTGAATGTGTGTGCATTCAATAAATAAATAATTTGCTTCTCATGCTGTACTCGTAAATTTGTGTATGGGCACCCCCTCAAAAACCGACGGATTTAGGAGAACCTTTATTGTAATTATTCTGTAAAATAAATTATAAATTGATTGATTAGAATTAAATTAGATAATGATTGTATGAATAAATCTAGGGTACTAACAAGCTGCTTGTAGTCGCGGCCCCCGGATGGCGGCTTGGGACTGGCGATGGCTTTTCGATGTCCGAGCTCGGACTTGGCCGGCCACGTGGGGAACATGGCGGGATCGATGGCCAGCGGCACCTCCGAAAAGTAGTCATGCTTCATCGCCTTCTCCGCCGTTATCCGTTCCGCCGGATTGTACGTCAGAAACCTACAACACACACATACACAAATCATTTTTAAATTCAATTCAACAAACTTTGTTGAAAACCATTCATTTTATCCAATTAAATTTTTAATTCAATATGGTAATTGTATTTGGGGAGCAACTTTTTATACTACCTTGTTTGTTCTACAAAAATCAGTAACAAAAAATCTCATGCATGATAGACTACCCAAGTATAACATTGTTATTGAATGCTGAATTACTTGTTGTAAAATCAGGAAGTGCTCTTCAAAGAAAAATTTCTAGTTGAACTTGGTCATAACCTAAAATTTGGATTTTTAACTGAAAATGTTTGAAGAAAGAAGTAGTGAGCTGTGCCTGTTGCATCTTTACTTGATTGTGTTTTGTAATAAATAAAAGCTCAGAAAATACATATGTTTATTATCAAGCCCTCTCCAAATCCCCCTAGGGGTGCTATTGTGACAAGGCAAATATCACTGAATTTAATATCCATAGAAAGGGTTGATAGCTCAATTTCTCGAACGAGTATATCGTATATAAGAAATAGAATGGTGAATACAGTAGCCAGGAAATAGGTAAATAGTAATAATGAACATAGGAAAACTGAACTAAATGTGTGATTGAGGAATTTTTTTCATTCAATTTATAATTTGATCTCATCTTTATGTATTTTCATCTAAAGATCTGATATGTGTAAAAAATCTAACAAAGACTCTCATTTTATTTTTCTTTCTTTATCTTAACGTATATGAATTAGTGAAAAATGTGTATTACAGTAAGAAATTTCTGTTGACAAGATTCCACGTTGGCGTACGTCTAAACAGAGACAAGTGCCCAAACTGATTGAGCCCATTTTATCATAATGAAAATTCTATTTCATCTATTAAGCAGATAGATAAACAACTCTGTCAAACTCTGCATTCGATTGCTTCTACAAAAATAAAATCATCAGCCTAAAAAAGGCAAAAATAAACGAATGTGCTTTTTAAAATAGGCTACATGTTGTTTGGGCAGCTGTTCATCAATAAATAATAATAATAATAATAATAATAATAATAATAATAATAATTATTATTATTATTATTATAAGAGTAAAACCAGTGTACGGCTGAACTCCACCGGACTGAAAAAAAAATTGGGCTATGCCCACCAATCTCATACATTTTCACTCTGAAAGTTCAACTTTTACTAAAGTACCAATAATTCCTATAACCAAAACGTTTATTCAAGTTTTAGTAGAAAGAAATTTGCACTTACTTGTTCAACAGATTGAGACCGGCTTCCGTGAGTACGCTGAAACGAGATCTCAGCTGTGAGACAGGATACTCGGTGAAGGTCATCTTTTGCACGGCTGGCAGTTTGGAGTAGCCCGGCCATATCCTCTCGTTGGGAGTGCCCAGCGTCCTGAATATCTTGTTCAACTGATCGATCTCCGATTTGCCCGGGAAGAGAGGCTCCATTGAAAGCAGTTCGGCGAAGATACAACCGACAGACCACATGTCCACTGGCGTTGAATACTCCTAAAACAAAATACATGGAGAGTAACACTTTAATGAAAGAATCTCGTTGTTTTGCAGTCGTAGTAAACGAATTAAAAAAACAACAATTTTGAATAATAGTTTCTTATAAATAAGGATTTGATTGAACTACCAATAAATCACTGACCAAATGGTCCACCAATACATTATTTGTGGAGAGTAAAACTATAATAAAATATACCTATAGATACAGTTTTGGGCTGAAAACATGTTGTTTCTTTACAATAAGTTGTATTTTTTGACTATGTGCATAAATAAAATAATTTCGTCGTATAATTGATTCATCTATAATCAACTAGGAAACGTACAGAATTTCCCCATTTTTTCTTCCTTAACACAATTTCAAAAACTTAATTACAATACAATTAAAAAAGTAAACAATACTACATCTACAATACTACTTACTACACCTGCGTTGAAAGAAAGTAAAAAATAAAATAATAACACATTTGAAAAGAAATATGAACGAAAATAGTAAAGAACACATTAAAAGGTGATAGAGAAGAGAAGAAGGCTTTCTGCACATCAATGAAAAAAGAATATCAATAAGATATTCGATTTTCTCTAAGTGACTATAAATTGAAGATGGAGTAGGAGAAGAAGAAGAAAAATAATAAGATGGAAGAAGGAGAAGAAAAATAATAAGAAGGAGAAGAAAAATAATAATAAGGAAGAAGGAGAAGAAAAAGAATAAGATGTAAAAAAGAACAAGATAAAGAAAAAGAAGAAGGGGAAGAGAGACGAGAAAAATAATACACTAGGCTATGTTAATGTTATTTGTAAATTAGAAGAGAAAAAAGAGAAAAAGTAGAAGGGGAAGAGGATTAAGAAGAAATTGACAATTAAATTAAATTTGAAAATATATGAGTGATTACCTTAGCATTGAGCAGTAGTTCGGGTGCGCGGTACCACAGAGTGACAACGATGGGCGTGTAGCATTTGAGGGGCGATCCGTATTCGCGCGCCAGTCCGAAATCGCCCACTTTCAGAATGCCCTTGTGACTGAGCAGCAGGTTCGAGGCCTTCAGGTCGCGGTGCAGAATCCAGTTGTCGTGCAAATGGGCAACAGCGCACAACAGCTGCGTCATCAGGCACTTCACTTCAACTGTAATCAAACAGTTTTCATTCATTAATTTGAAATTTTAAAATATAGAGGTTGTGGAAATCTACGCTAAAAATCCGCTAAATAATACGATAATCAGTTCAAAGCCGTTAACGCTAAATAATACAATAATCAGTTCAAAGCCGTTAACGCTAAATAATACAATAATCAGTTCCAAGTCCCACTTACTCTGTTACAAAAAATAGACATGAGCGAAACGGATTATATTTTGACATGCATCAGGCATTGGGAAGTGATAGCCGAGTGCCGTAGCAGGTATCTGTTCAATCAGAGATAAGTTACGAAACTCCTGGGCGCTCTTTGTAAGGGTGACCGATTGGATTGGCCAGCAAAAAAGACTCTATTCTCTGCTGTAAAATCACTTCCTGGTAGTTTGGAACCCACCTAAAACTGCAGGTCCAAATCATCAATCAAAATCATCCAATTCATTACCCACGCACAGGTCTCAGACCTATGTGGGCTTAATCCTCAAAAAAAAAGGGGGAAAAAATGTCTTGATAAACTAGTTAATCTTTGATGAATAATTATATATTTTCTGATATTTGTAAATTTTCAATAAACAATTTGCTTTGACATGCATCAGCATTAAAACATTCTCTTTGCCATAATAAAGTAGCTGGTAGGCCAAAGTATACAAGAGATATGCAAAGTAAGTAATAGCGTACGACTTTTATTGGTGGGGTACTCTTTCGGGTAGTTCCACCTCGCCGCTTGAGCCATGTTATTGGAAACAAGGTGGAAGTACAATAATTTTAGGTGTGTTCCGAACCAATTCTACAGCAGAGAACAGTATATTTGCTGGCCAATCAAATCGGTCACCCTTACAGAGAGGGCCCAGTAGAGCGTTGTTTATCAAATCTGATTGAACATATACCTGCTACGGCTCGCGGCTATAACTTCCCTAAGAGATATGCAAACATTCATACATAATCAACCATAATTGAATTAGATACATTGTAAAACTATCTTATGTATGTAAATTAGGTTATGATTCCAGTATTTATTTATTTGCAATGACGTTCATATTATGCCCCATCCCAGCAAACCAAGAGATTGCAAAAAGAAGCTTACTTCCTAAGATGTTGTAAAAAAAAAAAATGTTTTATAGTTACTTTAGAATATTTAATTCATTTATTTATTGAATTAACTACATAATTTTGTGCTATGACATTCATGGGTGCCCGCAGGATTTGAAGCAGGGGGGTGCAATAGATAACAAACATCGTCTGGGGGGTACGGAAAAAAGGGGTCCGGGAAAAAGTTTTGAAAATATGGTGGTTTAAAACGAATTTTCACGCTATTTGGTAACTAATAGAAGCTACCAAATAAAAATAGTACATTGTGCATCAAGGAGGGTAAGTCGTCGTTTTTTATGCCAAGGTTAAAAATTAATATTGTATTTAAAATTAAGTCAAGTTATTGTGTATAACTTATATGGTTAAATCCGCAAACTATAAAATTAAAAAGGAACATGAATTTACAGTTAAATAAAGCCTATAACTTTTTTTAAATCGTGTGTAGAATTTCAAAACGTGAAGGCAGTCAACTGGCAGCTCATATGAGGCTACCAGGACTTTGTATGTTGAGTGTACACAGGAAAAGGGTTACGGAAAAGTGTGATTTCATTGGTTTGGTTATAAATAAATTCGGACAGCAACCAAGAAACTTGAAGTTTTTGTTTTCTGAATAACATTGAAGTATAGGAATGGCTGAACTACTCATTTGATTCGGACATTTTTTTTTTTGAGGATGAAGCGCACAGGTCTGAGACCTGTGCGTGGGTAATGAGTTGGATGATGGTGATTGATGAGTTGGACTTACAGTTTTAGGTGGGTTCCGAACCACCGTGAAGTGGTTTGAAAATAAAAAATACATTAATTGAAAATAATTTTTTGTAATGAGCATTATGTAATGTACTTTTATAAATTTCTAATTAATAAAAGTAATTACACAAATTTCTAGCTATTAAATCTATTTCCTAATTTTTTTAGCCAGGGGGGTGCAAGTGCACCCCCTTGCACCGCCCATGATGACATTCATATATTTCAATTAACTATTTAATCTAGTTGTCAATGTCCGCAGTAGCGGAGGTCTTCAGTATAATTTATAGCATCAAAAGGAATATAAAAAATTAATTAGTTTAAAGTAACTGACAATTTAACAAACTGACAAATATACAGAAACAGAATTTATTATTTTCGAATTCCACAAAGTGCTATTAATTTATACTGAAGACCATTGCGGAAGTTTTATGTATAAATTAATAGAATTGAGGAATACGAAATTAATAAATTGTTTCAAAAATTAATATCTTGTTAATATTGAGCAATTTAGTAAAATTGCGACATCTGCTAATAACATCCTCTGCAAGGATGTAAAATTGTCACGAAAATGCCAGACATGAATCGGGAATCGAGCCCAGGACCATCGGGATATTAATTCATTGCTCTGACTGCTACACCACTTTAGAACTACAAAAAATGTATTTTTTTCTGAAATTGTAACATTTTTTTTATCACTAGAACAACTCATGTAATTTGATAGTAAAAAAAGAGTTCAACATAATTCAAAAGTTTCTGAAACCTCACACAATAATAAATAAAATAAATAATTACCTGGAATGAAAACCTGCTTCTTATGTTTCATTGTCTCCATTAGTGATTTCAAATCGTGTTCAACGTAATCCATTACGATAAATATTTTATCCATATTACTGCCAACCACTATTTCTCTGACGGTTACAATATTTGGATGTTGAGCCTGAAAATAGCAAATAATTGAAGGTAAAATGATATTATATCTAACACATCAACAATATTTAAATATAAACAAGAAAATATTTTTACAAATTTTATGCACTAGTATTTATATCATTCATTCTAAGGGGTTGTGACACAGTTGACACAAACTATGGAGTATCAAGTTTCACGGAGACTTACTTTTAAAAAAGTAAGATCAAGGTGAAAAATGCTTTTTGGAAATTTTAATATTGATTATATTGAAATTCAATAAATTTGGTTATTAGATTATTACATTTTTAACACAGTATTTGGAGTACAGGAGTACCTAGAACCAGAAAAAAAAGAAATAGAATAAGGTGGAAGATGCTATTTAATGCAGTTAAATTGATATTTATTCAATATATGAATATCATTTAAAGAGCTTATCTGGTTGCAACCCTGCTAATAGAGATGCATTAGAGTATCACCAGAATATCAACTTGAGCAAGATCTAAATAGGAAGGTTAAAGTAAAACGAATCTCTAAAAATCTCAAATATTGTTCCTAAATACTGTAGAATATTATAATAATTCTATGAATAATAAAAGTAATACATAATATTCATTTCATTATTAGTACAGCGTATTTAGTTGTGAAAGAGTAAGCAAAGATAACTATTTAAAAGAGCCCTATTAAAAATACAAAAAACAGGTAAGTGAATTTGCAGAATATTGTTTTGATGTTTAATAGTTCAATTGATTTCATCGAATTTCATACAGATCTGCCATAATTTATAAAGCAAATTAGGTTATCAAGAGTTATCTTATTAGAATTTGTGATGGTGATATTGTGGCACCTATTCATAACCAACAATGCAGATGTTATCACAGCCACTACATTAATTAACAAAATTATCAGGGAAGAGGGAACCCCTGATCTAATAGCATGCTTAATATATTGCGAAAAACTGAAATAATTTGAGTTTGTAATATTATTGTTTCAATTGACGAATTAGACTCGATGCAGTCACCAACACATTTATTATAAAAAAACAAAAAATACTAAATGTTCGACAGTCATGTCATTGGTGAAAATATATTACAGAATGAATAATCGTTTAGTTCATTTGAGAATTATTCATTTTAAAATTTATCTACACGAATGTACAGTTTTGGACAAGATAACCTAAATTTGGACAATTTTATTTTATTACTGATGATGCCCACATGAGTCCGAGACTTGTGCGTGGGTAATGAGGTGAATGATTACACATACATGCCAGACGGAGGAGCGGGATTCGTACCCATGACCGCTGAAACGACAGCAAGCTGAAGTTGTGACGCCCCAACCAACTGCGCTAAGCGGCCCGGCCATTCTCGATCTTGTTGATTGATTCAATAATACGGCTACTCCTCTTATCATCTTCTGAGTTCTCATCAACAAACTATTTTTGCTCACCTTCAACAGCGTATTGATCTCTCTCAGAGAGGTGATGGGGAAGCCTTCCTTCTCTTTCTCCATTTTCAGTCTTTTCAATGCAACAATTTCATCAGTGCGTTTATCCCTTGCACGATACACCACTCCGTAAGTTCCTTCCTCAATCCTGCAATCAAACAAAAACATAAACGTAGAATAGATACCTTAACAACAATGAAGAATAGACAAACAAGATTAAAATGGAAGATTATTAATGATAAATACATGTTATGACAATACAGGTTATGTATTCTTTACTTATATGAAATAATTTTTAGTTAATTATTATTTGTATTTTATTACTCTTCAAGTTCAGTGTTAATTAGAAGGATAAAAATTTATGTATTATTCACTGTAGCCCGCCATAGTAAGGTGGGCCCTTCCCCAAGCTCGAGCTTGCTCTTTTGGGGGAGTAATTCCTACATTTCCAGTTGTTCTTTTTTATATGACAGTGTTTATGTTTATTTTCTTGTATTGTATTTTATAATGTTTTTTCTATGAGGAATAAATGATTAAATGAATGATAAGTATGTAAATGGAATTTTGTTATTGCTTTAAATAAATGTATTATTGTAAAACTTCGTTACTAGAGCTTAGAGCAAAGCTACGGAGCACTTGCATGGAATGACTTTAGACAGACATAGGTTCGAGTAAATTTGCCTAGTTATTATAATTTGTAAGTTATAATAATAAAGATGTCCAGATAACTTAAAAAGCTTATCATGAATCTTAACTTAGTGAGTTAGATGATGCACAAAATATTCGTCAATTTATTTATTTTATTTATAAAAAACAAAACATACATTTATAATACATGCAAAAAAATGAAAAATATAAAAATACAATAGCTAAAATCCAATATTATAGAAAAGTAATCTCCTTAATCTATTTTTTTTTTTAAATAGTACTGTACTATAATATATGGGAAATATTATGTGGAAATGGAAACCCCTTCCAACTATGGAATACATTTCTATTTAAATACATTTCGGGATGGATCAGCTGTTTGGGTGAAGTGTCAGAGTCGTTGGTGGGAGTTCTACGAGCGGCCAGCCAGCTGTTGAACTGATTAGCGCTGTTGTTTTGCCCGTGCGCTGACATGTCCTGTTGACTGGTGCCTGCCCAGATCACTACGGAGAAATCGTCGGTCTGCTGCTACTCTTATCTTGCCGGATAGAAACATCCTGGCAACCTGTTGCTTCTTTCAGCGGTTGGATAGTTATCTCATTTGTAATGAATATCAAATCTAATAATCAATGACTATTAACCCTGATTGATATTTTTATTTCTATTTTAACCAAAGAAAATATTTGCAGTGATATTCACACTGGTACATATGGACATAGAAAATGAATAGTGTTTTTTTTCAATGTAATATCAAATTAATTGGAATCAAATTTTACATAAATTTGCTCTGTATATGCTAGTCTACTGTTAGTAAGATGGCATCATCACTCAGAACATATAAAACAGCCAAAGAGAACACAGCATTATATTACAGAGATTACTGCTTTAGAAGGAGCCATGTCCTGGTTAGTGGAGATATATGCTGGCGTTGTTGTACACCTGGGTGCCAAGCTGCAGTAACCACCTCATCAGTGATCGACTCTGTAAAGAACTACACAGATAACCATAAGAAACATCAACCTCATTCAGTTCCCAACAATCTCTCAAGTCCTAGAGGCAAGGGACTCGCACTGGGCGATATCAGCAAGCCATCAAAGCTCACAAATAGAGCATCATTGGACTCACTTCGGGGCTCATTGCGTAAACCAGTCTGTTTTGATTCCAGCTCTCAAACTGAAGACATTATCCTGCAGTCCAAGGATGAATTATTGAGCAGAATTCAGATGCTGACTGAGAACCAATCGGCCTTGGTGCAGGAGATACAGTGTCTCACCCTGGAGCGTCAGAGTAAGAAGGTTTTGACAAAACCTGACACATCTGTATCTGGAAGTAGAGCTGCAGATTCACAGATCAGTGGGAGTTTAGTTGATAAGAGTATAAATACTGTACTACTTAGTGATAAGTTTAGTGATGATCATATAAATCAACAAAAAATGGATGAAATTGAAAGGGAGCTCAAAGAGAATAATGCTATCTTATTACAGAGAATTAAGTCTATGTCAATCTCTATTGAGGCCTTAGAGGCAGATAATTTGGCCCTTAGAAATGAAATTATTTCAGATAAAGATGAGACAAGTAAATGGAAATTGCTTTATGAGGAATTGTATTCTAAATCAATTGATTATAGTCCAACTAAAATTCAGCCTAAGGGATTAAATAGTAGGGATAGGATGAGATGTATGAATAAATCTAAGCCTTCAGCTTCAAATCAGGATAGATCAAATAATGTTAAATTATTATTAAATTACAGTTCAAATTATCAATTTCAAAATTGTGCACAGTCTGAGTGCCAGGATGATATTCACACTCAGAGAGTGCAGCATATGACACAATCAGGTTTTGGTAGAAAAGGGTGCTCACTGGAGCAGGCTAAAGGTCGAGCTAGAATTTTTTCAGACAGTCATGGTAGACAGGTCTCTTCAATCCTTCATAATCACATAAAATTAGGCATGAGTGTGTCTGGTAATGTTTTTCCTGGTGCTCCAATGGAAGTGATACTGGATTCTCTTTTAGCATGTAATGTGGTCGAGAAATACACAGAAAATGATTTTATTATATTGTTGGGAGCTACAAATAATATAAATTCTACTTATCAAACTAAACACCTACAAAACTTATTGTCAAAAATAGAAAAAGTCGTGAAATCTCTTGACCATACAAATGTAATACTATGTACTCTCCCATATAGGCATGACTTACCAAGAATATCAATCGTACACAACTGGGTTAATAAATTCAATTCTGCAATACAATATCTGGGAAATAAACTGAAACTAAAAGTAATTGATCTCTTTGGTTTACCAAGAAAATGTTATACTACACATGGCCTCCACATGAATCATAGAGGAAAAAGGAGTTTCTCTCAGAGAATATTATCATGTATTGGTAACCCCATTCCAGTGAGAGATTGGTCATCTCCAGAGCAGAACCAAGTCCATAGTGAATTTATTATCAATGACGAAACTCAGAGAGCGAACAAGGAGTTTGAGGACAATGTAGGGTGGCTTCAAGAGGAGGTTTCTGATACTAATCTGAGCCCTATCGCATGTGACAGCCATGATACTTTGCTAGGTAATGATTCCATCTCAAATCCTATAACACAGATATTGTCAAGCCCTCATAGTGATTTTTTAGACGGGATGTAGGGAAAGAAAAGATAAAAAATGTCGGATTCACTTCTCTACAACCTAATGGAACAATCAAAATAATTCACCAGAACGTTGATAGCATTTTGAATAAAATTAGTAGATTGAACATATTATTAGAGAATGAATCCCCTGATATTCTGGTTTTGACAGAACATGCTCTTAAGGATTTTGAAATCGAGGACCTGAATTTGACAAATTTTATTCTAGTTTCGTACTATTGCAGAAATACCAAGAGAAAGGGGGGTGTTGCCATATTTGTGAATAGGAAATTCTATGAATCTTTGGAGAATGGTAAATTGTCGGTGCTGGATACTGGGTCCTTATGTGTTGAAGGTAGTATAGAAATGGCCGGAATAAAGATCAGATTGGATTCCCAAAACTTAATTGTTATTGGAATATACCGACCACCAAAAGGTGATTTTGCATTGTTTAAAAATAATCTCAACTTAATTATGGACAGTACATTGAGTAACCCAAAAGATTATCTGGTTGCCCTGGGCGATATTAATGTGAATTTTCTTTTGGACAGCAGCCGACGCTCTAGCATTGTGGAAGTTCTGGATCAATATGGTCTCACATATACTATAGATCAAGTGACCCGATTAAAAAGTAACTCATGCATTGATAATATTTTCACAAACATTCCCTGCTCTTTGTACTCTGCTCAAGTAATCCATGCTTTTATATCAGATCATGCCGCTCAATACATTGGAATTTCCCATGGAAATGAAGTAAGACCGGGTAAAGTAAAGAAGCAATTTAATAAATTTTACAAAATGAGTCATGATTGCTCAGATGCCAATATTGCTCTACTTAGGTATAACTTATCTCAGGAAAACTGGAGTAACGTTTATGATGAAAGGGATTCAAATGAGAAATTCAATAAATTTTATCAAACTCTCCTCCATCATTTTAATGTGTGTTGCCCTCTAAGGGCCAAAAAGAAATTTAATAATAATAATATTAGTAGTGCATATGGTAACTGGATGACACAGGAGTTGCAGCAGACACGCTTGTTGCTTAGTATGGCTATACACAGATTCAATGCAGGTGAGGATATTGATATTAATACAATCAATAGAATTAAAAAAATCTATGATGACAGTGTAGTTTCAGCAAAAAAAGATTTTTTCAGCAACCTCATTTTAAGTTCAGACAATAAAACAAAATGTAGCTGGAAAATAATAAATAGTTTCAGAGGAAACAAAAATAAGATTGCAAATCACCATGAGATTTTTGAAATTAAGCTTGATGATAAATTGATCAGAAGCCCTGGCAAAATTGCAGCTGTTCTTAATAATTATTTTGTATCAGTGGGATCTCAGACTGATAAAGGTAAGGTGCATGGGAATCACCAAAGCGCATACAAAAATCTAAAATTGCCATCACCACATAGTAGCTTATTTCTAACTCCTACAAATGCAAATGAAGTTCTATCCATTCTAAAAAATATAAAATCCAAGTACAGTAGAGGCTATGATGGTTTGTCGATCTATGTGATTGAGCAATGCATAAATGAGATCATTTCCCCTCTAGTTAATGTAATCAATTCAATGTTGGAACAGGGCGTATTCCCTGATCAACTTAAAATCTCTAAAGTTGTTCCAGTTTACAAAAAAGGTGTAAAAACTAATATATCCAATTATCGTCCTATCTCTATACTACCTGCTCTATCAAAAATTTTTGAAAAAATAATCAGCTTGAGATTGACTAGCTATTTGAACAAATTTGAGCTTATTCCAAAATACCAGTATGGTTTTGTTAAAGGAAGATCAACTACTGGTGCAGCGATAAGATTATATGAAAGGCTTCTGGATGAACTGGATAAGGGGAACTATTCTTCTGCTGTACTGCTGGACCTCTCAAATGCTTTTGATTGTGTTGATGTCGGGGTCCTGCTGAGCAAGTTGCAAGGCCTAGGAGTGAGAGGTATTTCTCACAGACTGTTGGAATCTTATATGAATGAGCGTTCTCAATATGTCTGTCTTTCTTCATCCTTGAGAGAAATTGCATCTTCTAAGTTGAAGCTTGAAACCGGAGTCCCTCAGGGTTCAATCCTTGGCCCACTGCTCTTTCTATTGTATATTTCTGATGTGCATTCGGCTGTATCAGATGATAATGTCCATTTTACACTTTATGCAGATGACACAACTCTTCTTTTTGCTAATATAGATGTTAACAATCTTGAAATTGACATGAACATCTCTACTAATGCAGTTGTCCAATATTTTAATGACATGTATCTATCAATTAATCCTATGAAAAGTCAAACTATATATTTTAAAAATTCTGTTATACTTCCTCAAGTATATATTGGTGACGATGTGATTGAGTGCACTGATTCAGTAGACATGCTAGGAATAAATTTTGATGAAAAGCTGACTTGGACATTACACATTGATAAAATTAGCAGAAAAGTTAGCAAAAGTCTATTTCTTATAAGAAGTTTAGTAAAGTATGTACCACAAAATACAGCCAGAGTAGTGTATTTCGCTACATTTTACTGTCATATAGTTTATGGAATTGAGCTTTGGGGTGGAACATCAAAAGAAAATATTCAGAGAATATTTATCCTCCAAAAGAAGGCTATCAGACTTATTGCAAATCTAAAATACAACCACCCTTGCAGAGAGGCATTTAGAGCGCTCTCTTTGCTGACTGTACCCTCCATCTACATATTCAGGGTCATCATGCATTCAGTTCAGAATAGAGTGAGCCTCAGAGTTAGTGCCGATGTCCACTCATATAACACAAGAGGAAGAGATAATTTTGCCATTGAGCCTCATAGGCGAAAACTGTTTGAAAGGAAGCCTAGCTATGCAGGATGCAAATTTTTTAACAAATTACCAGTCGCCTTGAAATTATCATCCAACAATAATAATAATAATACATTCAAGGTTGAACTTTTTAAATTTTTGGTAAATAAGGCATATTATTCTGTTGATGAGTTCATACTATGAGTGGCCTATTACCATTGGCTTAGTTCTACGAAATAGAAAAAATTTATGACTATTTCTAATGATAATTCTTACTCATCTTATCTGATTATTTAAATGAATTGTTGCTTATTCTATAGTTGACTCGAACTCACCTGTTTATATTAGTTTTAGTGTATCATAAGATGGTTGGCTTAAATCCAGAATGAATTGATCTCCATTTATGAAGTAGTGATATGCATTTATAAGTAGTTCTATGTTCCAACCTAAGCTTTATTTATTATCATTTTTGATGTATTATAAATGACGATGTTCAACTGTACTGCATTTTAAAAGTTGTACTGTGTTGAATAAAATATGATTGATTGATTGATTGATGGAACGTTGCCCACGGACTAGGGAGGGGTCACATATTTTAGGAAGAAGGAGAAGAAAGGAAAGGTTAATGGATGAAAAGGAACATTTTTTTCCAAAATTAAAGATCAGAAAAGTAATTGTTTTTGATCCAATTGCTGCTGTTATTTTTCATTTTCTTGTTTATTTTACTATTGTTGAGGTATTGATTGGGAATTTTTTATGATATTTGTACTTATGTATATTAGCTGTCTCCTGAATACAAATGTACAGTGGAAATGTTGAAATGAAAAACAATGTTGAATGAAACCTAGAACAAAGTGGAGCATGGAGCAGTGGGCAATCAGCCCCATAATTTAGTTTTTGATCTATATGAACACGAAGAAACTGTTTATATAACACAGCAACATGTGTTACATTGCATTCCCGGGTTTACATCATCGCGTCATTAAATCATCGACCCGAAGTTTAAAAAAAAATTCTCGTCTCCTAAACCTTAAAATCAAATTCAATTATATAAACAATACATCATATTAAGCTTAGCCTATTTTTTCAATATTTGAAATCCTAAACTTTTAAACCATACTTTTATTGTTAGTTTTCTTTGTACTGGAATTATTGTTTCAAGAGCACATTAAAAAAAATCACTGAGTTTGAAACGATTTCTTTTTTAATTTGGGTGAGTTGTCAAGTGTATTGATAGAATCAACCCACTTAATAACTATCATGATCAATCATTGATCATTTATAACAATTATGAAAACCCAAAAGTAGATTCTAATTTTGCAGAGCATCTCATTAATAATGGGCACAAGTTCAAGGCTAAAGAAAATGTCGAATTTCTGCATTTGATTGGCAAAAGCAGACAATTGAAAATTTTAGAAGCTTTGGAGATAACTAGGTTGGTAAAAAACGTTTCCAATACTAGTTTAAATGATCAAATTTATTTTAACCAATTCAATACAACTAACTTGGTTTTATCATAATTCCAGCCTACATTAAAAAACAGTTCTTGTGTGTATTTCTCGGTTGACCTTGACTTTATTTCAGTGAGCTTCTAATTTTTTAGTTTTTATTTAATTCAATTCTAGCCTTATTACAAATTTTTCTTCTTTGTTACTTTCTAGATGTTCACAGTTTTTAGTTATTGATTTGACTCGTATTTTTGCTTGTTACTCCTCCCACCAGGGGGGCGTGACTTGTCAGCCAATCACAACGATGAAGGTCAGCCTTTTTCTCGCTTAGCCATTAGTATCATTCCATGTTCAGTATATATTCAGCTTCTCTGCACTTTAGTTTTAGTTTGATTGAGATTGATAATGGTATAACAACCGAAACTAGTTTCTCAATATTTTTTAATAAATGTGGTTGTGACAATTTCGTCTTATTATTCATTATCTACATTTCTATTTTAATTTGGGTGAGTTGTAAAGTAAGATAGAATTAATCCAGTCTTCATCAATATTCCACTCAATAACTCTACCACGATCAATCATTGATAATAATTTATAGCTATTATGATCTAAATTCACTTTATATTCTGATAAAAATAAATTTCCTAAAAAATATCGCACAGCAATACATTAGTTATCAATGTAATGTAACAGCATAAATTGATTTATTTGCCATGAATTATTTATTGATTCATTTGCTTTTCACTAAAGAGGAGAGAGCCATTGTTGGCGATGTTGAGGTCAGTGAAATTTTTATGTGAAATGGTGAAGGTGATATTGTGGAAGATATCCATAATGAATAATAAGACGAAATTGTCACAACCACATTTATTAAAAATAGTGAGATACTAGTTTCGGTTGTTATACAATTATCAATCTCACACAAAACAAACAGTTTCGGTTGTTATACCATTATCAGTCTCACACAAAACAAACAGTTTCGGTTGTTATACAATTATCAATCTCACACAAAACAAACAGTTTCGGTTGTTATACCATTATCAGTCTCACACAAAACAAACAGTTTCGGTTGTTATACAATTATCAATCTCACACAAAGCAAACAATTTCGGTTGTTATAGCATTATCAATCTCAAACAAAACAAACAGTTTCGGTTGTTATACAATTATCAATCTCACACAAAACAAACAGTTTCGGTTGTTATATCATTATCAGTCTCACACAAAACAAACAGTTTCGGTTGTTATACAATTATCAATCTCACACAAAACAAACAATTTCGATTGTTATACAATTATCAATCTCACACAAAACAAACAATTTCGATTGTTATACCATTATCAATCTCACACAAAACAAGAAGTTTCGGTTGTTATACCATTATCAATCTCACACAAAACAAACAGTTTCGGTTGTTATACCATTATCAGTCTCAAACAGTTTTAGATTGATAATGGTATACAAACCGAAACTAGTATCTCACTATTTTAATAAATGTGGTTGTGACAACTTCGTCTTATTATTCATCAGTGAAATTCGTGACAAGTAAAATTGTGCTAAAAAACGAGTGGCTCGGGCAGTTGGCGTCGAGTACCATCTACAGCAGATTGCAATAGTTGAGAATGAGCATGGTCACCTGTTCAAGCACTGGAACTCCTCAACACTGCGACAGCCCTGAATGGCGGGCAAATATGGCGGCAGCGTGTCCTTCTCCAGTTCTATTTCGACGTCGACGTCGTGGTGGTTTGTGGCGACCATCGGCGGCGACGCATCCAACACTCGACGCCGCCTTCCAGCGTCGCCACCGCTTCCCTCTTCGTCACTTTCACCTACACACAACAAAATTATAGAAAATCAACTTCATTATTTCTCATTTACCATTACATGGGAAGTGATAGCCGTTAGCCGTAGCTGGTATCTGTTCAATCAGATAGAGATAAGCTGCGTTCTCCTGGGCTCTCTTTGTAAGGGCGACCGATTAAATTGGCCAGCAAAGACACTGTTCTCTGCTGTAAAATCACTTCCCGGTGGTTCGGAACCCACCTAAAACTGTAGGTCCAACTCATCAATCGCCATCATCCAATTCATTACCCACGCACAGGTCTCCGACCTATGTGGGCTTCATCCACCAAAAAAAATTGTACAGGATAAAAATGTACTATAAAACTTAAAATTAATTTTATAGAAGTGAAACTATGAGGGATTCAGTCTCTTTTAGTTTTTTTCAACTATAATTACTCAATGTAATGCAATATTTTATATTTTTTGTTATATTTATTAGTGTTTGCCAAAGGTCTTACTAGAACTGGCAACGTAAGATGTAATAAATAAATATCAAATATAAAATATCTTGAAAGTGTGCTTCAAGAAGTTCTATAAATATAATAATTATTATTTAATTACAATTATTATTATTTATTTGTTCAAAAAATACATAGATGAGGGCACAAGGATGACTCCCATGCTTGCCCTCTTAACACAATGACAATACAGAGTATACAAATTGTAATGAAGTGAAATAAAAAAGGAAAGATATATAGTATTAAAAAAGAAAGTAATCTAAAATTAGAGTTCTTGCTTCAGCAAGAGTATTAGCCTATGTGGGCTTCATCCTAAATAAAAAAAAAACACATCCAAAGATAATAGAAGAACTACCCACGATTCTCAATGGAAATTGCATCGTGTCTAAGAATTGATTGAACGAGTATTCTAGTCTCTTTTAATAATAAACTATTTTCACAGACTTAAAAGTAAAGAGAAGAGGACGCAGTAGACAGAGGATGATGATCCGACGGACCTAGGGGTGCGGCGGCCATTATGTGAATGTGTGTTGTGTTTAGTTGATAGTTGGTGCTGTCGCACCATTAACACATCGCACAACATAACAGGAGAAAACAAAAAGACCAGTCCCAATCCGCAGTAGTTCAACTATTTATATTATATTTAAAATAAAAAAGTTATTATAGAACCATTCGACTTTTAAATTATCATTCGACACGGGCCGCAGCTATTGGCTGAGTGCATCACAGTCAAGTCAGTGTTCCATTGCGTAGCCGAGTTGGCTTATCGCTGGTCTGATAAGCCAAAGGTCCTGGGTTCGATCCCAGTTGAGTACAAGATCTTTTTCTCGAGCCACTCCCGTGTTTCGGAGGACACGTTAAGCCGTTGGTCCCGGTTGCATATAAAAAAAATCAGTCGTTAAAAAAAGCGGCGAGGTGGAACTACCCGTAAGGGTCTCCCCACCACGAAAAGCCATACGAATTTACTAGTGTTCCATTACATTAATTAAATAACATAATTGCAATAATATATTAATAATTGTGAACATTACACTCGAAGATACATTCACACTGAGTACAACAGAAACAACGCACGCGCACTTTGCACTCGTCCTGAATGTAGATTGAACGAGTTTCGAATTAACCGTGTTACTGGCGTGTAATATAAAATATATATTTTATTTCCAATGAAGAAATCTAAAACTATGTAAGACTACACATACAAATAATTGCAATTTTTGAACATCAATTCATCAGTGGAAATTACCCTACCCAACTAAGACATGTGCCATATTCTTGAGAAGGGGTACACTGTTATTATTTTGTAAGGAAGCTCACACATTATTTAAAATTAGTGTTTTCATTTTTTGTCGTCCTGTGTTCAATATTCAATTATGTAGTGTGCTTTTAAATATTTTGTAGAGCGAGGTTGTGCAGTCGAGAGGGGTAGGCCTATAAAATATGCTTTTTGATAGTTCAGTGTCAGTAGATTTTCACCAAGCTAATGAGACACTTTCTAAAATATGTATTACATTTTTTTCTTTGTATTAATACATATATAACCCTTCAAGACATAGCAGGGAAAGTGGGGCTACAGATTTCATATGAAAAAACTGAAATAATGCCTATCACTAAAGATAAACCAACTCACATCACACTCAAAAATCAGCAAGTAATAAAAACTACCGATAAATTTAAATACCTAGGAGAAATAATAACAAGGAACATTAATGAAAAGTTAACAGTCCAAAACAGAATCAATAAACTCAAATTCGATCTACAAGAAGAAGTCAATCTCAATGAAAGCAAAAATTAGACACTACTGCACAGTAACACGACCAGAAGTAACCTACGCATGTGAAACACTATTCAATCTAAATAGTAAGAACAGAACAGAGGAACAGCGAGTGGAGAGAAGAATTTTAAGAACAATTATCAACAAAAAGCAAATAGTAAATGGACAACATCGACTTCTTCCCAACGAAATTATTTACCAAGAAAACGAACCACTACTAAACATCATGAGAAAAAGAAGATTATCCTTTTACAGTCACCTAGTAAGACTCCCAGAGGAAAGACTAACGAAGAAACTACTAACATACCAACAGAAAAATAAAATTAAAAATAACTGGCTGAAAGAAATAGAAGAAGATCTTGAGGAACTTAAACTTACGGAGGATAAGATTTTGAATAGGGAAGAAAAAATGATTCTTAAAAATGAGACAACTCAATTAAAAATCAAAACTCCAAAGCAGAGAAATTACAACATCACAGATGAGCAGAGACTTCAGAGATCCGAGAGAATGAAGACATATTGGGCACAGAAGAAACGTTTCCGAAAATGATCTTACCAATTTTGACTAGATTTGCTCCAATGAGGGCTTATAGAAATGAAAAAAATATGTTCTACGTTCTATTTTTGAAAAAATAATGTATTCATTAATTTAATTTAATGTTGAATTTCGTTTTGAAATTCCGAAGATTAAAAAAAGGAAAAAGAATTTTATTATTTTGATCAATGAATTTAATTGGCAATAAAGTTTGATTTGATATACATTGCGGCAGAGGAGAAGGAGTAGGAGGAGTATGAGGAGGAGGAGGAGGAGGAAGAGGAGGAGGAAGAGGAGGAGGAGGAGGAAGAGGAGGAGGAGGAAGAGGAGGAGGTTGACGAGGAGGAGAAGGAGGAAGAGGAGGAGGAGGAGAAGGAGGAGGAGGAGAAAGAGGAGGAGGAGGAGGAGGAGGTTGACGAGGAGGAGAAGGAGGAAGAGGAGGAGGAGGAGGAGGAAGAGGAGGAGGAGGAGGAGAAGGAGGAAGAGGAGGAGGAGGAGAAGAAGGAAGAGGAGGAGGAGGAGGAGTAGTAGGATGACGAGGAGGAGAAGGATGAAAAAGTGCTTTCATATAAATATATTATATTCTAAAGTTTTAGATATCCTGATTTAATTGAATCGGGCAACCTCCTAGCTCTCTATAAATAAACACTTCCTACATGAAATAATGTAGCATGCCTATTCGAGTAAATAATGCAGAAAACGAATGCAAATGTCCGTTTTCCTACCTTGATCTGAGTCAGTGCTGCTGTCAGAGTCGTCGCTGCTCTCCTCCTCATCTTCGGGCGTGTCTTCGGCGGCGGCGGCGGCTCGGCCATTATTGTTGTCCTTGGGCTCTTTCTGGCTGGAGGCGGCAGCAGTGGGAGCGGCAGGAGGGGCGGTGCTACCGGGGGCGGCGTCCGGCGACAGTGACTCATCCGACACAACAACCAGACCTGACGCCGTCTCCCTGGCGGCCGCCGCATCCTCTTCTTCCGTTTTCAACTTGATCTCCTCGTCTGTCGGAATCATGAACACTGAAGGATCTCTGTCTAGTTCTGCTCCTATACGCAACAATAGTAGTACAGTAAAACCTCTATTATCCGTCACTCTTTCTACCGTCACTTTCTGTTATCCGTCATTGTAATGTTACGATTTATTAGCATATTTATTGCATACTATACAATATCAAACTCTGATCGTAGTAATTTCTGATGGCATGAGAATGTATATATATACAGGCTGTTTCGGAACTCTCTACCAATACTTCTAAGCAGTGTTTCTGGACCACTAACAAGAGTAAATATCATAATAAAAATTTTCTAAAATCCCCAGTTACTCACACAGCCGCCATTTTTTTTTTATCACTCATTATTTTTTTATTCGAACACCTCTGAATGTATAATTTTGAAATTTTGCAAACAGCTTTATAACAATTAGAACTATCTTAAAAAAATCAATCAAAATTTTCCGACATCAAAAAACAAAATGGCGGCCATTTAAAATCTTTGAACAGGATTAAATTAATAATGGCTGATGATATCAAAATTTGACTGGAATAACGTTTTTTTAGATATTTTTATTGCAAATCCAACGATACCTCATTTTCCAAGATTCGCCAACAATTAACAGAGATATGCTACTTTTTAGGGTGTGCGGTGGTTGAGAACGGGTTGCAGTTTTTCGCTTCCAACCACTGCACACCCTAAAAAGTAGCATATCTCTGTTAATTGTTGGCCAATCTTGGAAAATGAGGTATCGTTGGATTTGCAATAAAAATATCTATCGTTGGATTTGCAATAAAAATATCTAAAAAACTTTATTCCAGTCAAATTTTGGTATCATTAGCCATTATTAATTTAATCCTGTTCAAAGATTTTAAATGGCCGCCATTTTGTTTTTTGATGTCGGAAAATTTTGATTGATTTTTTAAGATAGTTCTAATTGTTATAAAGCTGTTTGCAAAATTTCAAAATTATACATTCAGAGGTGTTCGAATAAAAAATTAATGAGTGAAAAAAACAAAATGGCGGCTGTGTGAGTAACTGGGGATTTTAGAAAAAAAATTTACGATATTTACTCTTGTTAGTGGTCCAGAAACACTGCCTAGGAGTATTGGTAGAGAGTTCCAAAACACCCTGTATATATATTTTTTTTTTTTTGAGGATGAAGCCCACATAGGTCTGAGACCTGTGCGTAGGTAATGAGTTGGATGATGGTGATTGATGAGTTGGACCTACAGTTTTAGGTGGGTTCCGAACCACCGGTAAGTGATTTTACAGCAGAGAACAGTGTCTTTTTTGCTGGCCAATCTAATCGGTCACCATTACAAACAGGACCCACGAGAACGCAGCTTATCTCTCTGATTGAAAAGATACCTGCTACGGCTCGAAGCTATCACTTCTCATATTTGGGGGAAGTGATAATCGAGTGCCGTAGCAGGTGTCTGTTCAATCAGAGATAATCTACGAAACTCTTATATTACTCAATGTCCCTATGTAAACAAGATGATTACTAATAATATTATCATTGTCACAAGATCAATCGTTTCGAAGATAGATGTTAGGTTCTTCATATCAAAATCAATCTTTTGCATGAATACAATTCACTTATATTTTCATAAATATGACAGATTTCACTCTTTGTCCATATTCCAACAAGATAATATCTATATTACTTGTGATAATGGGATAACGAGCATTCTCACAAAGTCATAGTCTATGATTTTCCCTATTTTTTAATTGTTGAACTAAAATACGAGGATTTTCAATTTAAATTACTCTGACTTTCTTTTTAAATTACCACTAATTCAGGTCATTGAGTCAAGTTTTTCTTCTGTTGGTGTAAAAACTGAAATTTCAACCCAGTTTATTTCATTCGTCCTACATGTGTGGGATGTGATAGCCGCAGGTATCTGTTTAATCAGATTAGATAAGCAACGCTGTCCTGGGCCCTCTTTGTAAGGGTTACCGATTGGATTGGCCACTAAAAAGACACTGTTCTCTGCTTTAAAATCACTTCCCGGTGGTTTGGAACGCACCTAAAACTGTAGGTTCAACTCATCAATCACCATCATCCAATTCATTACCCACACACAGGTCACAGACCTATGTGAGTTTCATCCTCCGAAAAAAATATGTATGTAAAATTAAATTATCCTTTTCAACTCTGTCTCATTACCCCAACTTTCCCCAAAACATATCAAATTTAGAGCCCGTACTGTGCACGTTTATATGGGGGCATTTCTATCATTCGTCTATTCAGTTATCCGTCACGGCCCCGGTCCCGAAGGTGACGGTTAAAAGAGGTTCTACTGTAGTAAGTAATCTTAACTTTTTTCCAACATTACATACAAACATTTCCTAAATTTTAAAAAGCAATGGCATAAAGCCATCGGCCAGGAGTTGTTTCTAATAGTTCTTCATGTATTAACAGTTACCGAGAAATTTCGAGAGTGATAAAGAAACGTTACACTCGAATTACATTCAACAGTTTTCCTACAACTGCAGTTTTGTATTTCCATTCAATAATTGTGTGAAATTATCACTTCCGTACACAATGCATCAACGTTAATGTTATGAAAAATTCATCTGGCAAGCTTCGGTGCTGTCATCGGTATGATAATAATTATCATCGTTTTGTATGATAATTTGGTGTATTGTATGGAGAAGGACGTGTTCTTGTACAATAATTTGCAAGAAATTTAATTACAGAAAAATATTTTTTAAATAATTAAAAGATCACACCGCAAGTTGGCAAAATACCACTCGGCCTTTATTTTCCAATGCTATTCCATCATTATTTTAAGAATTAATTACGCCGAATTAAGCCCAACTTGAATTTTAATTAAGCTCAACTTGGATTGTAGTTAAGCCCAACTTGGATTGTAGTTAAGCCCAACTTGGATTGTAATTATGCCCAACTTGGATTGTGACAAATAATACTAATACAGTATATGAATCACAACATCAGCCACCAAAACTGCCCAGAAATTGAAACTCAAAGTTTCAAATTTTATCATCATTATTATTATTATTATTATTTTATTTAATGTAGTAGGCCTACTCTCGAAGCTATTTTGTCCTGTGGGGACAACAATAACTCCTAGCTCCACCCTCAACCACCACATGGTACTGAAAGACTCCACCCATGTTGCTGAATTTTGAGGATTCCAGCACCGTCTTCAAATCAAATCAAACTGTATTGCCAATAAATTACAGTGATACAGATAAAAATAATTTTTCTCTCTTTTCTTTAGTCTCCAAAAGTACAAAACGAAATTCAACATAAAAATTAGAACACAAAATAGAACTTCTAAAAATAGAACACAAGATAAATACTTAGTTCCGTGCTCCTAGTGTGTTCATGTCGGCTCAGCAGGAGGACTTTCTACAGCCATTTTGTTCGTTAAACTAGTTAAAAATATTGAATTTTTAGCGGATTATACTTGAAAAGATTCACAAATACTGCATGAGTACTTTTTGGTTATTTAGGTACACAAGTTATTGTGATTCGTATTGTTCTGGTGTCAACACAAGAGTTGTGGTGATAGAAATCGCGTCTGCTTATGAAAGTATCATTTCGCCTACGACTACGAATAGTAGGGACATCATGTTCCTGCACACAATTTCACACATGTTCCTACATAACACTCTAACCACGCACAAGTCTCAGACCTATGTGGACTTCATATTCCAAAAAAAACATGGCTCGAACGGCGAGGTGGAACTTATGTAAGGGTCTCCCCACCAATAAAAGCCATACGCTTATTTTTTATTTTTACATATTGTATCAGTTCGGTGTGACGGCCCCTGTTACAGTAATGCTTACTAAACAAAGAAGGAAATACAAGATTTAACACTCACTGTCTCGGCTTCGACTTCTGTCTCTGTCACGCCTCATTCGCCGTTCCTCAGTATCTTTGCGATAGGCCTCCTTCACACGCTCAGCTTCCAGTAGACGCTCTCGTCTCAAATCTCGTTCTTGTCTCTCGCGATCCTAAAATAAAAGATGGATTCGTTTAATGTAAATTACGCAACGACTGATAAATCATGATGTTAGTGAAAGATTATTGAAATTCATGGAAAATGATTAAATACAAAACATCTTGATGCTGTCCTTTGTTGATGAAACTGTAGCGCTCTAAATAAATGATGAAAAAAAGAAAAAACAAGGAGAAAAAGAGGAAGAGGAGGCGGAAAAATAAAGAAAGAAGAAGCTATTTAGTTGCTGTAAAATCACTTCCCGGTGGTTCGGAACCCACCTAAAACTGTAGGTCCAGCTCATCAATCACAATCATCCAACTCATTACCCACGCATAGGTCTCAGACCTATGTGGGCTTCATCCTCCAAAAAAAAGTTACTGTCTTTAGTATAATTTGTAGAAAATAAAATTAATTAAATAAGTTACCAACCAAATTCAAAAATGATAAAATTACCAAAGTTTAAATCTGTGAGATTAGTGATTGCGTAGGCGATAATGTTTATTTCGCCTTTCAAGCTCCAACTCCAATATTTGTCTTCGGTTTTTCGAATATATTTCATTGCAATACTATCTACTCCTTTATATGGATATTGCTCTTGTTGGTTACATAAGTATTGTCAAATTATTGTTTTGCTATAGCATCCTTCAAAAGAAAAAGTCAAAAAAATATCACAAGCTTTCTGCTTTTCTGTTGAGGGTAAAAATAGTGTAAAAATTAAAAATATATATCCATTCTTTTTTATGACGTAATTTTACTATTATGATAATTATATAATTTGTGAATTGTAATCAGTTTGAAGGAAAATTTTTATTTTTTATGAAAATGGCAATTCTGAAAAAATATTAGTATATAAGATTAGAGAGAGATTACCGTGGGGGAAGTGACAGCCGTGAGCTGTAGCAGGTATCTGTTCAATCAGATACAGATAAGCTGCGTTCTCTTGGACGCACTTTGTAAGGGTGACCGATTAGATTGGTCAGCAAAAAACACACTGCTGTAAAATCACTTCCCGGTGGTTCGGAACCTACCTAAAACTGTAGATCCAACTCATCAATCACAATCATCCAACTCATTACCCACGCACAGGTCTCAGACCTATGTGGGCTTCATCCTAAAAAAAAGAGTGAGATAACCGCCGCCTACCTTCTCCTGTCGATGCTGCTGCGAGCTGGCTCTCTTTCTCTCCAACTTCTCTCTCAGTTCGGCCTCCAGTCTCCTCTGATGCATTTCTTCCTCCTGCCGCATCCTCTCCTCTTTGGCCCTCTCCTCTCGCATCATCCTCTCCTCTTTCGCCTTTTCCTCCTTGCGCAGCTCGTAGGCGTCTCTGCTGCTGCTGCTGATGCTCTCGTGCTCTCCCTTCGAAGAACGATGCCCTCCTCCTCCTCCACCTCCTCCTCCTCCTCCTCCTCCTCCCCCCTCCACCCCCACTTCCCCGATCATCCTTTCCTCTTCTACTCATTTCTTCTTTTGCTGCCGCTCTCTCCCTAGACAACAACAAAAATATCAAAAAATTAAATCAAAAAATATAACGAATCAAATGAGTCGAAAACAAATTCTCAATTTTTATTTTATAATAATAATCATCTTTATTTCCGCAAATACAAACAGCCAAAAAAAAAAAATACACAGGGAAAAAAATTATACATGATAAATAATAATTATAAAACAATCAATTACTAGGAGAGAAACCAAGAAGTTACAAAGAAAAAAATACTTAGTTCAACTTAACTATCACGTACAAGAAATAAAATGTTACAAAAAAATATATATTCAGAAATAATACTATTTTCAGTCCAATTCATTTATTATATGTACACCAGGGTTATTTTTAAAGGAATAATGAATAATGAGTTTTATATCCACTTCTAAAAACATTACATAACACTTGAAAAAGGCCTGTAAATTTAACTGACCACTTTTTCCAGTAAGTGTGATCAGTGTGCAAGGAAAATATTTTTCTTCCAAAACAAATAAAATCAAAGTCTAGTCTCTACAGCTAAGTTTGAAATAACATATAGATACACATAGGGTATAACATATGGTTGCCTGCATTGCAACAGAAAATAATCAATCTTTTTTATAAATTATAATAATAAGCGTATAGCTTTTATTGGTGGGACCCTAGTGGTTGGAGACCCTAATGGGTAGTTCCACTGAAACACCGGGTGATTGATAATAATGCATAATTTATACAGTAATTAGAAGTAATAAAATCATGCATCTATCTATTTCATGAAAAGTTTTATTTGAATTTATCATTTAATTTTAAACCTTTAAAAAATAATTTCGTACCAGTATCATTATAGCGACTCCTCCCTGCGTACAGGGAACTTGATGGCTCCCTTGTATGAGAGTATTTATTGCCAAAAATATATATATAATTGCATTTCTATTATATATATTGTTATTATTATTATTGTTTTGTTATTATTTGTTTTTTATTGAAATGTAACTTTATTGGCAATTAAAATAAAATTCAAAATTCAATTATCTTAATACATCTGTCTCTAATCAGCCAAGTTCCATTTACTTCAAATAACCATTTCCTTACTTTGTTACAAAAGGCATTGGTATTTTATTGGTATAAAATTTTTATTGGTATTTTGTTGAAGATGTATGACCCCAGGACGAGCCGTTTTGAAAAGAAAATTATAACAAAACAAAGTTTTCAAAAATATGTGTATTTTCTGAATCTACATACTTTCTTCTATTTTTTACATAGTTGCCAAATTTATTTAAACCTAAGGCTGACTTTGTGAAAATATAGGCTTCGGTACGCATTTCTATCATGGGGAAAATACGGAGTACTGTATATTATTAAAACATAGAGAAACTTCCCAGAGTAAAGGAAATGAGTTTATTGGAAATTCGGGGAAAAACTGCTTTAATTGAACCCAATTAAAATGAAATTACCACTATGAAAAATAATTGTTTACCTGTGATGTCGCCTTCTCTCATCTCGATGAGATCTGGAATGATGGTGACTCTTACGATGTCCGGATGATGTCTGCAAAAAGAATAATATTCCGATGTTATGTGTTGGGAAGAATATCGTCACTAAACATATACAATCAAGCTACAAACGTTAGTCAGTTCGCTAGATTCTAGAGGCGGAACTATCGCTTATCAAGTACCCTGAAAGCTTATTGAAAGTAATAAACTATTATCGCTTAGAAAATCTTATAATACCCAACATGTCAAAATATATTTTTTTAAATTTTATCTATTCATAAACAAAAGCTCACAGGACAGCCAAGAGCCTTAATGATAAAATAAAAAACAATTACAAACTGTCAAAAAGACGGATAAAATATATATAAATACAATCTTTTGTAGCATATTTTTTTAAATTTTAAATGAGAAAAAAGATAAGAAATAACTTAATAAATTATTGGAAAAAGTAGGAAAATATATAAATAACTTGTTAGATGGAAAGAAATGGCCTTAATTATTAGGTAAAATTATTAAACTTTGATACTAAGAAAAATATAATTTGAAGAGAAAAGAAAAAGATGAATAAAAAAGGAAGAGAAAATATTAGAAGGAAACAGAGGGAGTATAGCAGATGACAAGCTAGATAATAATTAGTTATCAATGGAGCAGTATGATATGATAACAGTTTTTCTGAATTTATTATAATGCCCATAAAAAGGATAAGAATACACAGAGCATCAACAAATACAAGCTATTCCGTTCGAATATGAAAACCGGAATGTGTTTCAGTTTAGCAAAATATTTCCTGTACAAGCAAAACTGAACTGTGGCGCATGCGCAAAAATGACCTAACGAGGCTTAGTGTTAGCGGAAGATAACAGAAACGCTGCGTTTAAACTCTCGAAAACAATAGTTTCTACAGTCAGCTGACAAAATAATTGATAAAAATGACTTTCTCACACAATATAGCTTACTTTCTTAGTAATGGCGAAGGTGATATTGTGGAAGGTATCCATAATGAAAAATAAGACGAAATTGTCACAACCACATTTATTAGAACTTCGAGAAACTAGTTTCGGTTGTTACACCATTATCAATCTCAATCAAACTCTGATTGAGATTGAACTCTGTTTGATTGAGATTGATAATGGTGTAACAACTGAAACTAGTTTCTCGAAGTTTTAATAAATGTGGTTGTGACAATTTCGTCTTATTTTTCATTACAATATAGCTTACTTTAATTGATAAGAAATCGTCATAATATGAATATTATTATAATATACAATAGTTTTATGAGTGTGCAAGTTTCAATCGCATCCAATGTCATGCCAAGACAGTGGAAAAAGAATATTATTAGATAGGTTGCGAAAATCACTGCTAAAAACCCCTTAATGCTAAATCGGTTTCAAGCCACTTACACACTGATAAAGGGCATTTGAGCATCTCTCTATAAACGCATATAATTAAAAAGCTTACTTACATGTGTTCTACGACTGGACGAATGCGCCTTTTCTCTTCGACTTCCATGCGATGAGCTCGACTTGTGAACATGCGCCTGCGGAGGCTTGATTTCCAGCGATTCTGCCGGGTCTTCTTCGGACACGCTGTAACATGCAACAATTAAAAGCTGATTTAATTATGTCAAATATTAAAACTTTTAAAACAAAATTCCTTGTTGGGTTGAGACAAAAGTGCACTGAAATGACAAACTAGAGATTTTTGTAAAATATGTACAGTGAACAGTAAAGCCAAAGACAATATAATGTAACGTTGTCTTTGGTAAAACTCTGCCATCTAATGCTGCATCCCCACTAAGGCTTGTTTAACACATACCCGGCAGTCGGGTAAGCGGTGTCTTTTATCTGGCATAATTGAATTGTTTTATATGAATTCAAAGATCGTGTAAGTGTGAAGCGCTACGTATACGACAATGTCCCTACCACGGTTACCCGACTGCTGGGTATGTGTAAAACAAGCTTATCCTTTGTCGGACAGGATGCCCGATCGTAGCCGTTCCCACTTGTACCGATTCGTAGGCAGGACCTCAGCACATCTTAAATTAAAAAATAAATAAAAAAAACACTACGACTCATTAACATGTGTTTTTGTCATGTTTAAGTGCTACATGTCTGGTTTCTCAGTCGTTCAGTAAATCATTCAGTAGCGGCCCTAAGGCTTGTTTCACACATAACCGGCTGTCGGATAACCGGTGTTGTTCACCCAGCCGTAGGGACATTGTATCATATGGAGCGCTTCACACTAACCCGATTTTTTAAATCATAATTTGATACAATGTAATTATGCCCGGTGAAGAACACCGATTACCTGACTAAATAAATAAATAAATACTTTATTGCCATTATAATAAATATTTACAGAAATAATAAATAATATAAATTATACATTGGCGTGGCTAGAATAAGAAAAACCTTGTGCTCTAGCCACGAGTTCTATAATGAAATATAGGCTACTTGCATATTAGGTGAGATATATCAGGTACATGATAAAGCAAAATATAAAATACAAATGATCATAGCTCAAATTATAAAACAAAACATATGTAATTACAAAAAAATTAAAATACAGACCAAATTAATGAGACCTTTATAACTTGAGTTATAAAACAAAACATACGAAATTACAAAAATTTAAAATACAGACCAATTGAAACATTTAAATACAGTAAACATTTTGAAACAGAAGTAGAATAAATATAAATATTGTCAATGTCAAAATTTCACTTTTTTCTTCTGTTAACTTAATATATATTTTCCTTATTCTGTTATTCATGTTTTAACAGCTACCGCTCATCAAATATTTATTTTGGGCAAATCAAGAAGCTGTAATGCACCATTAATGCACCATTGATGATTGTGCACCATTAATGCACCATACTTTGTAAACACTAGGTACCAATTCCATTATTTAGTTCGTAAGTTTTAAATTATAATTCTCTTTTACCCATAATTTTATTAATATTAGTTTATTTTTTGTTATTTTGTCCTTAATAAAATTTTCCGGAATTTTATTTATCAATTTATTGCACTGATATTCAAATTGGCGTCTGGAAGTCGTTAATACAGTAAGATTTATATTAAATACATTAGCTGCTGCTGGACGTATATTATATGGGATAATACGAGGAGAAAATAATTTTGTATTTTTATTGATGTATAAAATTAAATTTGTGACGTACGTTTGCCGAAGCGTGGGTAAGTCAATTTCTTCAAAGATCATTTTGCTGGGGTAAAGCCTGGGCCTTCCCAGCGCAGCTCTTATGATATGCTTTTGAATTGTGAACAACTTGTTTAAATGAGTATCATACGCTGCTCCCCATACTTCTATATTGTAATAGAAGAGTGAATGGGCATAGGCGTAATAAATTGTTTTTATTATATGTAAATTTTTTAGTTTATTTATCCTGTAGAATACGTTTATTAAATATTTGAGTTTATAGCATAGGTGCTGAATATGCATGTCCCATTTAATGTGTTGGTCAACTATTACACCTAGATATTTTATTGATTCCACTCTCTCTATTGGTGGGCAAGTGCAGTTAGGGATGACACTGTTATGAGAATGAATTGTCAATTTCAAATCTTCTGGAGGCTGACCACTTCTATTAGGGGAAAAGGTTATGTATTTGGTTTTGTTTCCATTCAGTGTGAGAATATGATTGTTAAACCAGGACTTGACAACTGAAAGACCATGATTTGCACAATTGAACACTTCTTCCCATGTGGAACCTGAGAAGGCCAAAGCAGTGTCATCAGCAAATGATAATGTGACACCATTCGGAATACTAAGTTTCAACAAATCATTTACATAGATCAAAAATAGTAGTGGAGATAATACGGTACCTTGTGGAAGCCCAAAGTCTTTAATATTTTGTATGTCAGTTTTATTATTCAATGTTAAAATCTGGACCCTGTCTGTAAGATAGCTAGCAAATAACTCTTTTGTTACTCCCCTTATTCCACTATTTTCTAGTTTATTTAATAGGATAGAATGTGGTATTGAATCGAAAGCTTTGGCTAAGTCCAAAAATACAGCCAATGTTTTTTCGTTACTATTGAAGTTTTTATTAATTATATTTGTTAGGTGTAAGACTGCGTCTTTGGTCGATTTACCCTTTTGAAAGCCATATTGCTCCTTCTTAATAAATTTGTTCTTTTCCAAAAATTTGACCAGTCTGACTTTTATTATTTTTTCCAAGACCTTTGACAAATTGCTGAGTAGGCTGATAGGCCTATAGTTTTGAGGATTATCAAGTTCCTTAGATTTAGGTACTGGTTTAATTAAAGCTATTTTAAATTTTTTGGGAAATACCCCAATAGAAAGCACTTATTAAAAATAAATTCCAGTGGGTGCACAATGAATTTTGAAATGTTTCTCAAGCATAGTCCAGTAATATTGTCTGCACCAGGAGAGGAGTTAGTCTTAAGATTATTAATAAACTCGTTTATTTCTAAGGAATTAGTTGGATTCAGAAAGAAGCTATTCAAAGGTGGTATGGAGTTTGAGTCTGGGATTTCAATTACATCATTGCGTATTAGATTATACGCATAAGTTTGGCCTACAGTTGCAAAATGCTTATTCAATACGTCAGCTTCGATTTTAGGTTGACTTTCCATTTTTTTTTGTGTCCATCATTTCTTTTATGCATTTCCATGTTTTCTTTGCATTTCCCTTACAACA
The DNA here is from genome assembly GCA_948455865.1 of Conomelus anceps. Lineage (NCBI taxonomy): Eukaryota > Metazoa > Arthropoda > Insecta > Hemiptera > Delphacidae > Conomelus > Conomelus anceps. The sequence goes on along the minus strand of OX418218.1, from coordinate 7,814,109 downwards.
TTGGAATTTGTTGTTGAAGTATTCAATTTTAGCATTTTTTATTAAATTGTTTAGAGTGTTTCTGTACCTTTTATACTCTTCTTTCAATCTAGTATTAAATGGCTGCTTGGTTAGTTCACTATGCATTTTCTCTCTTTTTCTTATAGAATTAATAATCCCTTCACTTATCCATTTTTTCAACGTTTTTCTTCTATGTGGTATTCTAACAGCTTCCGAGTTTGCATTTATGTGGTCAGAAAGAGTGTTTAAAAAAGTATCTAGTAACTCATCAATATTGTCTGCGTTTGAAACAAGCCTTAGGACTATTAAACCAATAGCGACTGAATGATATACTGACCGACTGATAAACCGCGCATCAGTCTATGAGTTTCAAGCCCAATGTATGTCCCTCCTACTATTATCACTGAATCGGCTTGAAGCCGACCGGCTTTCTTTGTCCTCAACAAACAGCAACTAGTCGGATCGGGTACGGCTCAGTGTGGCATTGCAGGCCGCGTCAAGCCATGCCGAAAGCTGATCAGCATGGCCACAATTTGGGCGGTAAAAACGCAGAACAACGCAGCTTGTCGCTTTTTTTCCTGACGCTACCTGTTTGTACCGTGGCAAATTACTTGAGCCTCGATTTCCAACAACGCGGTTTCCGGCTAAATGGACAACGGAAAGAACCAGGATACAATAAAACTGATGCTTTTGGTATAGGAACCTTTATAGCTGGTTTTCAAGCCGGGAACACACTACACCCTAACCTGCTCTCGCTGTATAGTAGTGTATGTAGCCTATACTCGGCTTGAAAATAAACAACAAAACTTGGCACTGAATCCATCGCCAATCAACCATTAAATTGTGGTAAGTGTCGCATAACCTAAAAATTTATGTAATAAAATATTTGGAAAGGGATTGCTGCCTGGGCACAAGCAAAGAAATGACAGTTTCTTGATCGATCTTTTAATACTGTAACCGGATAGGTTAGCTTCTCAGCCCTTTGGCCAGAAAAGGTTAGAAATAAAAAAAGATTGGAACCTTGATAAATACAATTAAATCACTTTAAACTCGATTCTGGACCATTTCCGCTCAAAATTATTGTTATTCATTGTCAAAAATAAAAGATGCTCATACCATTAAATAGATAGTACTCATAGAAAGTTGTAAGAGTAAATGGTAATTATTGAGTATCCAAACTTTTCGAATTTTCCAACAATTTTTTTTTTGTGACATCTACACACCCCACGAAGCAATAATCCGTTGAAATTTTTTGGGGGTCGCGTTTTTTTTTATTTGAATAAATCATAATTTGCAAACATATGAGGAGCTCCGAACCACAAAACGATATCAATCTAGTGAATATAACATTTCCGAAGCACTACCGCCCCCAAACACTGCCTAACCAAACCTTCCCTGGGTGGCTAACAAGGCTAGATGTGACTGAACCACCTCAGAGATTTAGTACTTTAATGCATAAAACAACACAAATCAAGCTAATTTACCATTAAACAACATCGATCACTAACCTTTCAATACTTCAAAATCCTAAAAATTTCAGGCTGCACTCCATATCACAAATCTCTACTTAAAAACGGCGTCTCAGATAATGGATAAATTCAAACAATCAACTCTTGCCGAAAATAAAAAATCATAGCATTTCCAAGAAAAAGCTATATTTTCCAAATACTATCTATCATCATGTGATCCAACAATAATCGACTCTCTGGCCGAAAATACAAAATTATAGTATTTCAAAGAAAACTAAATGTTTTCAACTTCTCTCTCACATGTGTAGATTGGTTAGTTTCCCTACCTTTCAGTTCCCCAATCCTACCAGTTGGCCGACCAAAGAAAACTAAATGATTCCACCTAACCAAACCAAATCTAACCTTGCCTAGTCTGGCAATGTTACACAATATACGCTTTACTTTTTTCTTTTCGTTTCGTTTTCGTGAAGTTTGTTTTGGTCTGTCAACTGGAAACCTGTCACATATGGTATAATATTCAACAGATGCAAATATTCATACGCGAAAAAAAATAGTTCCATTAGAAAACTCTAATTTAAATGCCAAATAAGCCTCGCCCCCGCAAAATATCAGTGTATTATTACTTACTAGTGTGTGTTGAGTCTGTAGGGAAAAAATTGTTGGAAAATTCGAAAAGTTTGGATACTCAATAAATACCGAGTAAATAATAAATTGTTTATTAATTATTTTGTATAGCAATCCAATCTTTCAATTAAGTTGATAGCATAGCATAATCATCTTAAGGTTATGTTCGAATAATGTTCAGTTATTAATAGTGGATAATGAAGACCGACACTCAAAAACAAGATAGCCTAATTGTGATCAGGAGACACAATACCACAATTTGGTGAAGGTTTCAAATAGTTTTATTCTGGCCCGTTTCTGCGATACAATCACGCAATTACCACTAGAATAAAACGTATGCTTTGAAAGACAGATTTATGACGAATAACAAACAATACTGGCATTAAAACTAAACTCTGAATGCATTTTTCCATCATTTAATGTGACGGTTTTGCGGTTTCAATAAGCGAACGTTTACGTGCGTCGGAATTTTGATCATACCCAAAGTTGTAAATCAATTCATTGGTAAATAGTTTTAATTGATAAAATAGTAACTATTACTCACCTTGAAACTGACTCGGAGACATCCTTTTTTTGTGATGTCGATTTTTTAATTTCTCCATCCTCAATCTGATCACCATCCATAACATCAGAGTCTTCATTGTCAGACATGTTTTGACTTTCGTTGAACTTACCAGTAACTTAAATCAGTAATGAAGGTATAAATTTCAATCTCAGTTATGGGGAAAATAATCTCATTATACAAAAACTAGGCAAAGAACCATGAATACCTTCAGTTAACAATACAATATTATTCACGTTTATAACCTAAAACTATGACATTTCTTCTCAAGCACAAAATTGCAGTTTGACCAACAATAACCGCGAATTCGCCAACTGGTGGATCGATAACAATCGAATGATAAAGAACTAAATTACTCTGAAAAATCAGTTTATTAAAAATTGATTACTTCTGTAAAAAAATTAAAATTGTGAATAATTCTACTAAAACAACATAAATTATAAAGATCACTTCAACTATCGATATTCATTCCCATCAACTGTAAGACAAATCGACTATTCTCGATCAATTATTATTTCAGTTCAACCGCATTACGATATTTTTTAAAATGGTGGTCAAAATTTCATATTTTGGCAATTTTCAGGGAAGGAAAAATTCTTTATCAATAATTTATTATGGAATCATTATTTCTGCTCTGAGGTTTTCTGAATCCAAATATGTTTTTAATTTTTTAGCAAATTTGGGTTCTCAAAATATGGCGAACATCAAAAACCAGCTTTATCAGGTATGAGTGAAATACCACCATACCTCGAGAAGAAAGTTTTCTGAGGTGTCAAAGTTCAGCTACGGAATCAGCACTTAAAAATAAATAAGAATCTGTCAAGAAAAACAATACGGTAGTCTACTATATGACCCCTCCCCAACAAGTATATTTAGGTAGGCCTACTGGATGAATTACATTAATACACTGCATTATGGAATTAGTACTCTCAACGCATTCAAAATATTAGTAAAAAAAATGTTCATGCTCATGACACCTCACACTATCATTAAACCCAACCTTGCCACACCAAAATACGATCAGGTGGGGGGGGGGGGGGGGGTGTGTACGGTCCCCAACATCAGAGCCTCTTCCCCTTTGATTGGTCAATGCACCCCATAGAGGGATATTTCATTAAGACAATCAAAGATCGAAGTGATAGCCACGAGCCATGACAGGTATATGTTCAGCCAGATAAGCTATCCAGAGGGCGCTCCTGGGTAAATGTGACCGATTGGATTGGCCAGCAAAAAAGACTGTTCTTTGCTGTAAAATCACTTCTCAGTGGATCGGAACACACCTAAAACTGCAGGTCCAACCTATCAATCTCTATCATTCAACCATTTACACAGGTCTCTGTTGGCTTCATCCTCTGAAAAAATGCATAAATGTAACATGTCAAGTTTACCTACGGATTTCACTTGAAAGGGTAGGCCTGTACTTGGAAAACGCCATTTTTTCTCTGTATCAGGAACAACTGAAAATAAAAATGCAAGGTTGACCTCAATTTGTAGGTGATAGCTATTCATTTTGGTCCAGTCCACAGCCAATTTGAATCAGTTGAAAAGTAAAATTCTCGTTCGTTTCGAAGTTGAAAATCAGTGAAAACGCAATTAAGCATTATATTTTAGTTATTATTCTCTTTTTCTGTTCAAAATAACATTTTATCTTAGCTCGTATTATTCATAAGAAAATAGTTATCGAATTTTGAAGTTTATTCATTTGGTGAAAACAAGATTGAAGTTAGTCATATTGTACGAATTATCATATGTCAACAATCAGTTCACTACCTTGTACGTTAAACCCCTCATACCACGCGATCCGGTCAGATTCCTCGATCCTCGGTCATATCGGGCAACTCCGTGCGTCCACGCGCAAATACAGCAGCGAGACTACCAACCGTTTCCAGCCGTTGTCTGTTCTCAGGATCGCCGTTGCAACTGAATGCTTCAACATTGAGGGGTTTCCTATCCTGTATAATTTATTCTATCACGTTCTGTATCACTCTTGAGTATCATCCTCTTCCCTATCCATACTGTTCTGCTCTACCCGTGTTCTGATCACTTCAATCCAATTCTTCAATATTCTCTCTGCTTGTAAACAAACACTGATATCACATGACCTAGAATATGAATGGTCCAGATTTAAAAAATGAAGATATGATAGCTGGAAACAAATATTGTGACAATATTCAATACTCTCATCTTTCTTGGAACTGTTTGTTCGTTCAGTGTATTAATTTGATTGATTTATAGCATTGATTTTATTTGAATAAAAAAATATTATATGAGAATTTTCAAGTGAAAATAATTTGTGAGACAGACATGATTTGTGGGAATCATAATCTTTAAAGATTCAGTTGAAATATCGTGAAATATTGGTCTAAAAGCCTGTAACTTCCTTGTATGTAGAAGTACAAATAAATAAACACGATTCCATACGCAAAATCTCAAATTATCAAATTTCCAGTTTATAACAGTTCATGTCAACAACTTGGTTAATGCAATTATACTTACGTCTAATAAACTCAACGAAATTTAAAACATATTTTGGCTTTAAATTACAAGTTTCAACACTAAAGAACGAGACACGGAATAAATCACAATCATAAATTAACAAACAATTAGTACAAAAAATAATCCACAGTTTATTATCTCATAAAACACGAGTACAATCTTAATCTAAATCATAATTACTAAAAAAATTATACTTTGAATTCAACTCAAAGTAATGTTATAATTTTTATAAAATCTAAAATTTTATACATTAAATCCCAATAACTTGATATATGAATTACATTGACAAGAAAGTATATTGGAACACAAACAGTAAATACTAATGGATTCGTTACTTTATATTTTATTCAATAGAATAGAAATAAATAAGTAAACAGATAACAGAGATTCTGTTAAGACATTGCGCATCATTCTTTCTTATTCTTCTACTCCTTCTCCTTCATCATCATCATCATCATTTTCCAACTATTCATTTTTGTTGATTATTTATTCTCATGAGAAACATTTTCATCTTGAATGGACTCTGTGTTGAGTATTCGTTTGTTTAGAATAGAAGATGAAAGGCCAAAACAACCATTCACAATAGACCACTACACTGAAGTTATACCTTGGAATGTACCAAGCAGTCAGCATTTAGAATGCTACTGATTATGTCGGATAATCAAATTATTGGGATTTGATTTCACAAGTTTTAAAGCTGTGATTTGTTCAAAATAGAACCAACTAATATTCATATTCGACGATAAAAATAATAATCAGTTGAAAACAATTGAAGAGTTCATACCATCCATGGAATGGATTGTAATCAAAATACAAAGACAAAAAATAAGAAGTCATTTTGTACTGAAACTCGGCATTGTCAGATAGATCGATATTGATTAGGGGAGGAGCCAAGCGAAAACTGCATCAATCATTTAAAATGAAATGAAAACAGCACCGGAAGAACTAACTGATATGGCTCAAAATTCATTAACGTTTGATTGTACTAATCTCAACTGTGCAGATCATTATAACGTTCACGACCTATTTGTACATTTAGAAAAGATATAATCAAATTTACAATCATTTCATAGCAATTATGTACAGTTTTTACAGACAATTCAATGAGTTTCTTTACAATTTTTGTAGAAAAATTCCTGTTTCTAAACCCTTTACACTAAATACCAAATGTCAAAGAATCGCAAAAGACAATGCCACAAATGTCTGCCTGTACATTGACACTATCTTTTGAAATTCTTTTTGTCGAATTGTATGCAAATCAATACTAATAATTACATAATATCAAACAATAAGTCCATCTTACATCTAAGTCTCACTTTCACAAAAACAAATACGCACAGTTTCACATTCTATCTCTATCTCTCTTTTTCACAGAACGTTTACTGGAACAACGACTGAGAATCTCTATCACATGACCTTTGTGATCAAAAATCTTCATTACCTGAGTTTTTGCTTCTTGCATTTGATCTTTGATTACTTTACAGCGTTGAATATTGCCCTGAAACAGAATCAACACAAAATTAAATTTTCAGAATTTTCAACAAAAATACTGAAAGATCAAATCAAATATGAATGTAGCACATGAATAAAATTTTTTTGGCTGCAGTTACATATATTCCCTACGAAAAAATCACCTAAGAAAAACGATAGTCGATAAGAGGAACGCTAAGTTTAGCTTTGGATTTGGTACAAGTATCGATTATCGAAATTTTCATACGATTGCTTCGTGGGGAAGATACGGAATAAAGAGATGTCTGTAACGCATTTACTCCTGGACCAAATTCTCTGAAATTTTGCATGGATCTTCCTTATCATTCATTTTTTCTTTAAGGAATTCCCAGCGATGTGTGTGTATTGATTTTCAAAATTTGCTTGAATTTAAAGGCTATTTAAAACAAAAAAAATATAGGTCGAACCTCCCTCTGTTTTGGAAGTCATATGCAATAATTGCAATCAAATTTCAAATTTCTCGGGCCCTATTATTCATCTAGTTGAGGCGTCATATGAATTAAGTGATGTCATTCATGAGAATAACATTTTTGTTTGAGAGAAACAACTCATTTCTAATACTTCAATCAAATATTACAAGTGATTACTAAGTGAATGATGATTATAAAAATTTAATTGATGTTGTTCTATAAATTCATTCATCGTGGAATCTGATAAAAGAAACACATAAAATCTTATTTGAGAAATCAACTGTCTGGAACAACATAAGTATAAACTAGATGAAAATAGAATCGCAGCCTTGGTAAATTGATAGTGATTTAAAAAAACAAAAAAAAAACAACATGAAATAGATTATGCAAATTGAATCAAAGGTTAGGTCTGATGATTATGTTTTGTTTTGCAATGGTGATCATCCTTGAGTAGATCGAGTATGTTTCTCTGATCCATGTTTCTTGTGCGTGAGGTCTACTGCTCACAGAACTACTAGTCATCATTATTATTTTTTCGAATCACCCACTTTGGGGTATGTTGAATAAATTATTTTTTCATGGATGCTTCTTCCCGCTTCTTCCAGTACTCCTACATTCTCTCCGATGTTGTCTTTCTTCTCTCCTCTGATACTACAGAACCTCTTCTAGTTTTAGGATGTTCTTGGCTCTTCTATTTTCATCTTTCAACAAAAATTATTATTAATATTAGACGTAAAGCTCCCAAAGTGGAAAACGTTGAGTAAAGATGGTTCATTTTTTGGACATTTTCTTCTTGTTTGCCCACCAGCTTTTCATTTTATTATTATTGACGATAAAACTCCCTTGAAGGAAAACGATAAGTATTTCATTGATCATGTTGCTTGTGTCAATTCTTCTTTTTCTTGTTAAACCGGTATTCTTTCATCCTTTGTGAGCTCTGTTTCAATTATTATTATTTTACAGTACATCACAATGACTTCCACCAGTTGCAGACATAATATGGCGCAATATCACACAAATTAAAGAAACATTAGTAATTTGAAACCGAAAGAAAGCATACTGGAATCCTACTTTTCAAATTCGACAACTTCTTTCTGAAATTAGTAGAGAATATGAACTCAATCAATAGAATGAAACTTCTTAAAATGGCATATTTCACGGACTGTATGATGCAGAATCATAATTATTCTTATTATCAACTATTCTAATCATTGTATGATTGTCGATAAAAACTATTTTCTTCGCCAAAATATCATGCAAAAATTGATCTAATTATGGCACTTGAAGTAACTGTAAAATAAAGTAATTATAGAAAACATCTTGAAAAATTATTTGTAGGCAAGAAATACGTACCAAATTTTCATTACATTGAATATCATTTGTCATTCTAAAGAATTTAGTTAATAAAAATATTTAACGGTGGAAGAAAATTCTACTAACCTTGATTAATTCGTTCACTCTATTGATGTCCTTGTCCAGTTCTTTTCCAGGTTTTCTTTCCAATACTTTCAACATGTCCGTCAATTTTTCCAGAACTTCTGTTTCCAAATCAGACTGTAAAAGAAACAAGATATTTCATCCAATGTTAATAGTTAAAATTACGAGTCAAAATTTACTTATCATGTACAGTAATCAAATTTAGTTGGAAAAAATATGTTTAGATTTTTAAAAATATGGTCGAAAAAATTACAAAAGCAAAGAAATTTTTAATAAAATTCAAGGTAGTGACCAGCAGTAAAAAATATGTAATAAATCTTGAATTCTTTGTACAGAACACTCATTCTTGAATATCTTTGCACAATAAGATTTCCAGGAAGAATATTTTAAAAATTAAAGGACGTTCTCTATTCGAGTCACTTTACACTGGTTGATTAGTTGCATATGATGTTGCATATTTACATGCATTTGAATATTTTACAATTTTGAGCTACAGTTTACAAGATACTGTATTATTATTATTTAATTCTGAAGTACTCAAATTGTATAACTGTTATTTTTTACTGTATGAGAGACAAATGTTTCACTAGCAAGAAAACCTGTTCAAAAAATTAACAACATGTTCAAGGAAAATTTTTATAGGATGTTCTTTTTCTTAGTAATATTTCATAAACAACCACCTTGATCCTTGATCTCACTCAAAACATGAATTCATATTTCCGTGTATTTGAATAGTTCTAAACCGTAAGCTATACTTTACAAGATTCAATACTAACGCATTGTATGTACAGGAATATATTTATAAAAGGCAGATTATAAAGAATAATATAGTAACTGTGGGATATGAAGCAGCAAGTAGTATGGATTAGGGAAGGTAGAGGATTTGAACGAACTGGAAATAAACCTGGACGATTTGAAAAACTAAGACAAAAATCTTAGAGATAAAAAAAGAGTATGTCAATGCTCAACATAAATACGGTTTTATATAACATAATAATTTTGGAACTCAAAATTCAGCCATTATAAAGCCAGTAGCACTTTATGCAGCAGAAACATTAATCCTAACAAATACAGGATTTCTGGATAACTTGGAGAAAAAATATTGGGACCGAAATTTCAAAATAATGCAGTGCATTTGATTTCAAATAAGATTCTTTATCAGGAAATAGAACGGCTTTCGGATACTGTTGAAAAAAGAATAAGTTTTTATGGCCACATCCTCAGAATGAATGGAAATCGACCCACTAAACAAATATTTGACTTCTCCAGAATAAGAAAAACAAAATGTAACTGGTTTAAACAAGTACAACTTGACTATAAGATGAATTGGATATTACTGAAAATATAATCAAGAATACTGCATATCTGAGAAAGTGGCTGAAGGATGAAAATAGACGATTTGAAGAAAACTCTAAAGCTAGAAGGGGAACTGCAGTGTCTGAGAGGAGAAAGACAACATCGGAGAGAATTGATTGATTTGTTTATTCATACAAATAATAGTTGGGACAGTTACTAGTATAAAATACAATATGTAGGCATCACAAAGTATTATTACATAAAACATTATCAGTTACTTATTACATAAACTGTTTATCTATATAAAAACATGACTGAAAATGATATTAATCTGGTATATAGAAAAAAAGGAGAAACGCTTGGTGATACATTTGCATGAAAAGGCGAAGTTAGGGACGGAGTCCTTCTCTTACACTTAACCTATAGAATGAGAGAGTATTGGTGAAAGCGCAAGGAATATCCACAAAAGAAGAATGCTTGATTTAACGAACCCCAAAGTGGGTGATAAAAATATTAATAGAAATAATTACCAGACACTGCATCTGTGTGCCGAGGTGATAGAGCTTCCAGCCGTTGATCTTCTGCTGGACCATTTTCTGGGTGGCAATTTCATTGATGCTGGGTCGCCTCTCCTCTTTGGGCTTAATGTCGGTGTATCTGAGAAAGTGGTGGTGTCTCGACTTCCACGTGTGCCTATAGCTGCTCAACAGCGAGATGTTCGGCCTTTTTGGTAGAGCTTTCGGTAATACTGTTTCCGACGATTCTTCTACATCACCTAAACAAAAAAATCAATTAGATTTACTACCTTATATACCGGAAACAACAAATTTTTCAATGAAAATATATTATATAATGAATAATTGTTTAGTTCATTTGAGAATTATTCATTATTAAAATTAAAATTTTATTATAATTATTAAATTATTACATTTTGTATTATAATTGAAATTATTAAAATTTATCTACACGAATGTTCAGTTTTGGATGACAAGATAGCCTAAATTTGGACAATTTTATTTTATTTTTTTATTGCTGATGATGCCCACATGAGTCCGAGACTTGTGAGTGGGTAATGAGGTGAATGATTACACATAGATGCCTGACGGTGGAGCGGGATTCAAACCCATGACCGCTTAAACGACAGCAAGCTGAGGTTGCGACGCCCCAACCAACTGCGCAAAGCGGCCCGCTTATTTGAAAAAGTACGATCTGTTAAAACGGATTACTATGCTCGCTAAAATGATACTTGATTGCTTCATCTTTGGCCAGCCGAGCTTGATTGATTGCGTCAAAACGTCTGGCCAGATAAGGTCGCCAAAGCTGTCTTCACAGTATTCCTTCAATGAATAATAGGCTCTACCAATGAGCCAGAACTTAATCTTGGTATTAAATTTACAACAAAAAGTTAATTATAAACTTAAAAAACACTTTTAAATGGAAATTGACTCACGTTATGGCGTGACGGCCGTTTCGCTCTGTTGTCTAGAGCATCATCAGACGACCCACAGTACACAGAACAGAGCGAAACGGCCGTCACGCCATAACGTGAGTCAATTTACATTTAAAAGTGTTTTTTAAGTTTATAATACATATTAGTGGAAACAAGATGGATCTTCAACATCATAAAAAGTTAATATTAACAACGCAGATCGTTATGGAACAAGAAATCCAAGATTAAATTCTTGGTCTTGAAAATGTTGTCATCCCGGCACTTTTCCGCAGCCGACAGCCTATTGAACACCTCAAGATGGGGAAACGCCAGGTTGGGGAAACATACCTTCTTTTGGTAAGCCTGCATTATAGAAGGTTTGATGAGATGCCATATCGAAGATTCAGGCCAAAGATTCATGGCCAAACGGTGAGGTGGAACTACCCGTAAAGTGTTTCCCGACCATAAAAAGCCATACGATAATAATAGAATGAAATATACCGGGTTATTCAAAAACAGGTAACAGATTTCAAACATTTATTTCTTCCAAACTAAAAAATATAGAAAACGTAACTCCACCTTTTTTGAAAGTGGAAAGATTATAATTTAAAATACTCTTTTCGGAGGATGAAGCCCACATAGGTCTTAAACCTGTGGTGATTGATGATTTGGACCTACAGTTTTACGTGTGTTCCGAACCACCTAAAAAAGATTTTACGCCAGAGAAAAGATTATTTTTGCTGGCCAATCCAACCGGTCACTCTTACAGAGAGGGCCCAGGAGAGCGTTGTTTATCGAATCTGATTGAACAGATACCTTCTACGGCTCATGGCTATCACTTCCCCATCTGGACAATCTTAAAGAACCTTATTGTATTGTTACGAAAGTAAACAAAGCAGTTATTTACGCACTTGTTCTACATACATCGTTCCATTCATGGTCAAAGCTCACTTGAAATCTGAACCTTCTCATTTTCTCTCGTTAGATGTCTTTCTCACTCCTATTCTTTATATTTGCGTCCCTTGCACTCAATTGAATTTTTCGAGAATTCTACAAACTTCCTGAACAATCGAGGTCGTGTTCTACTATATTCTGTCACCTTCCATGGCATTCTTGAAGCATCTAGAAGCCGCCAATTCTTGGAATTATACAACTATGACAGCTATATAAAGAAGTCCACGTGAACAAGCTAGTTTAGTCATACAAAAGCTTGCGTGACAGTTAGTTTTACAAACCCACGTGAAGATTGTGTTACAGATCTCATGTGAGATAATCCAGTGCCATTGGAGTAAACAGCGTTCGATTTCAATGAAACGTTCAGAGACAAGTGTTTACAATTTGTACAGCTTACTAATAGTTTAAAGACGTTGTGTCAATTGATATTATTTGGGACTGTCAAATAACGAATTGGACTGTGTTTTTGTAAGTGTTTAGTCGTTCTTTTATCAATTCTTTCTTCATTATTGTACAGTTTATTGGACTCTTGTTTCTTTTATCTACGACCATGTCATAATGTATACATTACAGTTTCACAATTGATGCCAAAACAGCTGTCTTTTCGAAATGCTTTTTGAAACCCGTTGCATAATGAAATCATTATAGTACAGGTTCTACATTATAACACGGGTTCTGGACCAATCAGAAGCATTTTTGGTGGAATCAATATTGTAATTCAATATTGTGAAACTATCAGCTGATTTGATCAAACTGCTACACCAGCTGCTTTAACCTAACAATCTACTATAACTTCTCGTATTTGAGATGAGAGGTTAGGTATCTCTGACAGTCACAGGTAAAATGAAATTGTTTTAATTAAATGTATATACTAGTGGTCGTAGATAAAATAGTGTATGCAACGATTTTATTTGGTCATTAAAGCACTCGTGCATTAATAAGGGTCAAAATAAAATCGTTGCATAAACTACTATTATTGTTGATAAGCCTGTAATTAATTGTTTATTAATTCTTGTAAATAATTATTAAAAATAAGTATTAGCTTGTCATTTGTTGATCTGTTTTCTTTATTAATTGAACTTGCAATTAGTAAATAAACTAATTTGTGTAAATAAAGTGCAAGTGTGATCTAGTGTTGCCCGCCTTATTTTAGCCATTAGAACTCGTAACAGTATGCATTTTATTTATTGATATAAAATTTAAATAAAAAATATTTTTATACAAAGAAAAATGATTTAGATTAAAGTAATTACCCTCTTTGGATTCCTTTCTAAGTTTTTCTTCAGATATGAACTCCATTTCCACCTCATTTTTCGGCTCCAGCATTTGATTACCAGTTCTGGAAAGAAAACACAAATAATTAAAATTATTAGAATAATTTATTACAGTATTTTGGTTTTGGTTGAAACTTGTATGCATTTAGAATAGACTACACAATCATGAATTGTTATAACAATTGCCGGGACGGTCATTGCAATATTTATTTGTTGAAGATGACGAAAAATGCAATTATATTTAAAAGTACTGTGGTACTTAACAGCTTTTTAACACGTCAATACAGCAACCTTATTACGAATAGTAGCAGTAGAAAAAGGGATAGAATGTTTTGATGTAGTTTACTTATCAATATTTGAACTATTCAATTCTATATTATTTTATATTTCAATTTTAAAGAAAAGTTAGTTTGAAGTGACTGACAATTGAATAAACTGACAAATATACATAAACAGAATTTATTAATTTCGAATTCCTTTAATTGCTATTACTTTATACTGAAGACTTCCGCAATGGCGGATAAAGAAATTCGAAATTAATAAATTCTGTTTAAAGAAAACACAAATAATTAAAATTATTAGAATAATTTTATATTTTACAAGTTAGTTTGAAGTGACTGACAATTGAATAAACTGACAAATATACATAAACAGAATTTATTAATTTCAAATTTATTAATAAATTCTGTTTATGTATATTTGTCAGTTTATTCAATTGTCAGTCACTTCAAACTAACTTGTGAGATACGAGCCGATATGGCCAAGTTGAAAATGAATGCTGCTGAGCAGAAAGGTCTCCATGGTCTAGTGGTTAAGGGCGCTCAACCGGCAATTGAGAGGTCCGTGGTTCGATTCCCGGTGGTGACTGATATTTTTGTACAGTAGCATTCATCGATTCCCATCAGCTGTTCAATGCTGTTGTCAATATCCGCCATTGCGGAAGTCTTCAGTATAAAGTAATAGCAATTAATGGAATTCGAAATTAATAAATTCTGTTTATTTATATTTTAATTGAAATTTGAAGAGTTAGAAAGGAAATACTCAACAATCATCTTTTATTTATGTGTTATACTAAAAAAACAACAACTATTAAACAAAAAATTCAAACAAAAGTCAGAAGTTATTCAGATGAATCTGTAAAGTAAAACTTATTTTGGATGAACATGTTACACAAACAGCAAACCACGAAAAGATAACTATTGGTATTATTATTATTATTATTATCACACTATACATGAATAACCAATAGAACTACATTGCAATGAAACAGTAGGAATAAAAAATAGGGAAAATTTGAGTTTGGAAAAAAGAATCAACACATTCCTTAACATGGATCCTAAATCTCATGAACAGTATAAAATATAATTCGGGAGTCGAACGTGTTTTGTATTACCATAGGTTATAGTTCAAATAAGAGTAAAAAGATAGGTCTTAAACATCACGAATGGTATAGAATATCATTTAGGAATTGAACGTACTTTTATTACAATAGGTTATAGTTCAAATAAGAATAGTATTTATTACTGTTGTCACACATTTTTGCACATGAAGATTCACAGAAGTTGTAGGAAAATGATCGAGCGTGAGTGGAAAGGAAATACATGAATTGAGAAATTAAAAAAATACATAAAATTAGCCTGCAATAAAGTTTATTAATGATAGGTATGATATTGATGGTGGTGGTGGTTATGATGACAAATAGTTGAAGCTGTTTAGAAATGAAGAATTATTAACATTAATTAATTATTATTACATTATTAACAATACTGGAATAATTGAACACGTATTTACACAATGTTTTATGTAAGTAATTTTAGGTTTGTCAAATAAAGAAATTTGTATAAGATGAAAGTTTATTAGTAATATCAAAACAATTCGAGTTTATTGCCAAGAAATAAATTTAAATTTTACAATCAAATTCAAGTGAATCAATGATTTACCAATTAATAAATAAGAAAAATAATTTATACAAAGATGCATTACATAAACTACGAAAAGCTAATAATAATGCTGATTATATAAAAATTAATAAAATCGAGATTGATTTACCCAATAAAAATTACACTTTAAAAGGAAGGCAATTTTATTTTTATTATCATCTACCTCAAAACGCTTCCAATATAGTTTTTGTTGGCTTGACCTAATTATAAACACGGAGGCCCAAGTTTGATTCCTGATTGAGTCTGGTATTTTTCTGTTTAACCTCATTACCTAAGCACGAGCTAGTGGTCGTATGTGAATAGAATCAAACATCCATATTACTCAAAACCTGGACCATAGCTAATGTGTATCAATATTATTGCAATAATTTTCTACATACAATAAAGCATAAAATCGTGTGTTTTTTACATTTTTACAATAATAGGCAAGTTTCAATATGGGAATAATGAATTAATTTGGCACTGAACAATTCTAATTGTTTTCTAAACAGCAGTTTATTACATGAATATAACATTGTAGATTGATACATCAACCGACTAAAGGCTTGAAATAATAATGCTAAATCTCAGATCTTCAATCTTTAATATTACATTAAGAGTTCAGCTGTAGTCCAACAAACAGAATGTGACAAAGTAGAAAGTGAATAATTTCCAACTAATTATTACGAAATAATCAGAAAATACACAGTTGAATAAGTTTTGATATAAAAATAGAATTTAACATACAACATTAAATTAAAATTTGTATTTAACGACAATCTGCTCAACTAACACCAAAGTCTAACAAATATTGATTGAAGCATGAAGTATCTGTTTTTGGTTGTGATTGTTTAAAATAATATTTCACTAACCCTGGTGCCTTGCAGTAATTATTTTCGTGAGAAAAATCAATATTTTATTCGCTGGATTGGACCATGCTTTCGGATATGTTAAGAGACCATTGGTTGAGTTCATGGGACCCTTGCCGTTCACCGGTGAACGGAGATTTACCGGAAGTCTGATTGGTTTATTCAAATTAATAGACGTTCAATAATTTAAATAGACCAATCAGACGCCTTAGTTTTCGGTAAAATGCCATTTACCGGTAAACGATAAGGCTCCCATGTACTGAGCCGGTGTCAATTCACTATAGACAACGAACTCAAACGTATACGAAAACATGCTCCTACCTAGTAATAAAATTAAAATGAAAAATGTTTCTATTTAAATAATGATTAAAAGTCTTCAAAAGTGTAAAAAACTAATAAGATATGTTATAAATTCCTTTTTTTGCTCTAAATTATGCCAAAGACGTCCGCTACTGCGGAAATTAACAAACGCATTAAATAGTTAATTGAAATCGATAAGCACAAACATATTCAGTCAGCGCCGGTAATCGAACCACGGATGTCCCTATTGTCAGGCATATTTTATTGGCTATTTAATGTCGTTGACAATATCCGGAGTAGCGGAAGTCTTTGGTACAATTTATAGCATTAAAAGGAATTACGAATTTGTAACATTTAGCAATTTAATAAAAATCTTAAACATCTTCCAAACCTAATTGGGTGTAAAATGTGAATGTTAACATCGCAGTTAAAATAGATCAAGAAATTCAAGTATATGCAGTATTTCCTGTAACTGATCATATTCAAAATGCACAATAAAATTATAAATATTTCAACCGTATATTTTCATTGGAGAATAAGTTTTTCAGGGTTGCTTCAAATTAACAAGTATGTTACAAATTCTTTAACAGAAGTTATTAGTGATTGAAGAATGTCTAATAAACGTCTGAAGGAAACCCTGTTTCTTCCATAGAAATTTTGTACAAATAGATAAATTTGTTTTAAGCCTTGGTTTCCTAGAACGCGGATTTGGACTAAATGGACAACGGAGAGGACCGATTACACTACAATAAATATAAACTCGATTTGCTTACGAAATATAGTTTATAATAATATAATGCCTTCCAAAAATTATACATAATTTTCTATTATATTATATATTTTCTTTAAACAGGGATCTACATATTCCATATGTATCGAGCGAGATAAGTCGATTTGCTGCCCGTCATGAATCCATCAATCATGTCAACCCTGAGGCAACTCAGCTGCTTGATAACCAGGAAATTACAAGAAGGCTGAAGAGGATAAAGCCTTTTGAATTAGTGATTAGGGATTAGAAAATTTTATGTGCAATAGGATTTTTTTAATATTAGTAACTCTCTATAAATACTCAAGTCATCAGTGGATGAACTGAAGTTGAATCAATTATTTAAATTTAAGAAGTGAATGAAAAGTTAATGGTTAGTCTTCAAGACTAGTTTTAATGACATTTATCAGCAAAAAAATATATATATATTTTCTTTCATACATAATCTGCTTTCGATAATAAGTTGGAAACTAGCCTATAATTTCCAACAAGACGCCATCTTGATCGGTCCAGCGAGTTTGTTGGACATCCGAGATGATACCCTACAACACTGCAACAGTGGACACACGCTGTAGTTGAAACGCTTCATTTCCAGCGTGTTTCCACTTTCGTTAATAGGTTATCAGATTGATATTTTATTTTTTTTGCTGATGATGCCCACATGATTCCGAGACTTGTGCATGGGTAATGAGGTGAATGATTACACATAAACGCCTGACGGTGGAGCGGGATTCGAACCCACGACCACTTAAACGACAGCAAGCTGAAGTTGCGACGCCCCAACCAACTGCGCTAAGCAGCCAGCCATCATATCTCGCGGGACAGATCAAGAATCAAATGGCGTGTTTTTTGAAAATTATATGTTAACTTCCAACTTTTTTTGGAGGATGAAGCCCACATGGTCTGAGACCTGTGCGTGGGTAATGAGTTGGATGATGGTGATTGATGAGCTGGACCTACAGTTTTTGGTGGATTCCGAACCACCGGGAAGTGATTTTTACAGCAGAGAACAGTGCCTTTTCTTCGCTGTGTCAATACTACTTCCGGTTGGAACGATAACGGGCAAGTTTTGTTTACTCCCCCTGTTCTCCCCCTTGTAATTCGAGAATGTTCTGGTTAAATTATCTGTGTAAATAGATTTTTATGGAATAATCTTGAAAAGATAATCAATTATCTAGCGTCTTCTGGAGTGTCACAAAAACCTATAAAGCTGATGCTCTCCAAGTTTGGATATTCATGCCCATACGACTATTCTATGAGGAAATTAAGATTTAGATTTCAGATCATGTCATTAAAAAATAGACGAGATTACATTTCACTAATTGTTTTGTATAAGCTCTTGAATAATCATTTGGATATTCAAAACATAATTCAATATTTCTGTTTTTTGTTCCATCTAATAGGCCAAGATTGAATATGCTTTTCGCCCTGGATAAAGTAAACACAGTTCACCATGCGAATTGTTTTTTTTAAAAGAACTGTGCGATTGTACAATAGGTTTAATCCAGTTCTAGACCCCTTGTCAGATAGTTTGTGCAGTTTTAGTAGAAAATGTTTTCAAGCTCTGGAATGTTAGATGCAGACCATAAATTATATGTTTTCTTCTTTCCTCTACTTTCCTTCTGTTTTGTTTCTAGCTGTTCTATTATTTCTTTGTTTAGAGATAACAAATGTTTAGGGTTATTTTTCTTTATACTGTTTTCATGTGATTTTATAATTATTTTGGTATTTCATTGTTTAAAGTTAATTAATATTTAGGATTATTTTTCTTTATGCTTTTATTTCAAGCCGTTCTCTTATTGTATGTATTTTTTCTTTGTTAGCTTAGCGTTTAAATTTTTGTTTTGTGATTTCCTTGTTTGTTTTTAGTCAATCTAATATATTTAATTGTATTTTAATACATATCTAATGTATTTAATGAGGTTTGTTTTGGCATTTTCTGTAAGCCTCTATTGTTTGTAATTTTTAAGTATGTATTATAAATAAATAAATAAACAAGCGAGTCAGTTATTGATCTAACTTCGTAACAAGTGGCAGTTTCCTGGGACAGTGCAGTTTCAGTTTCCGTTACGGACAGTGTGATACAGTGAGCGTTATTACAGACATGATTTTTGTGCTTATATAAATTAATTGTCTCCTAATTGATTCTATGTTCGTATTGCAAACTTTGTACTGATTTGTTGAAGGCCTCAAACTGTAATGTCCTACCATGTTATTGTTTGTGAGTGGAAAACTTATTTTATATTTAACTATGTACTTGATAACATTTTTAACATATAGCTGCCTTAGAGTCAAAACTTGAAATTCCGAAAAAAGAAGGTTTGTAGGAAAAAGCCTAGGTTTATTTAATATGCTTTTTATTATTAACTTTTGTGTGGTAAATAATTCATTTAGGTGATTATTGAAACATCCACCCCAGATTGCTATAGCATACTGTAAAAGAGATTGAACTATTGCATAATAAAGCATTTTCAATTGATTAAAACTCAGAATTTTTTTAACTTGATATAATTTGTAGGAGAGGAATTTCATTTTTTTGCACAAGAATTTAGTATGAGCATCCCATTTGAGGTATTCATCTATTATGATACCTAGGTATTTTGTACTTGCAACTCTCTTTAAACAAGGACAGTTACAAGAGTTGGGATCAGAATTGCAACATTTGTGAAGTTTAAGTGATTTATTTCTGTCGGGTTTGCCAGTTTTTGTGAAAGAAAAAGTTATGTAATTTGATTTATTTATATTCAGACATAAGCTATTGTTATCCAACCAGGTTTTTATTTTAGAAACATTACGTTCAGCTTTGCCAAAGACTTCATTCCATGAGTTACCAGAGAATATTGCTGCTGTATAATCAGCAAAAGAAATTAAAGTGGAGTCATTTAAATTTAATTTCATAAGGTCGTTTACATATAAAATAAACAATATAGGAGATAAAAAACGTGTTATACGAACGTTTAATGTGTTAAAGTGATAAACACAGTACATTGCGACAGTTTATTATTCAGGCTTTTTCTAACAGTTTATACAGTGACAGACTGTACTTCGTAAGTGTTTTAACTGTATTTTTAGACGTTTCTTTTTGAATTATTGAACAGTCCTTTACTCTGATTTTAAGTATTCTGAATTTTATATAGGCCTAATATCTTAGTTTTTTTCTTGATTTTTTCAACCATTACCTTGTATCTGTTTAAAAAGTAATCACAAACATTTGAAGATGGTAGCTCCTATAAGGATGTACCTCGGGAGTACCTAATTTCTCTCAAATTATTACATTATTTTCACGTGAACATGTATTGTAAACATTCAGCTATAGTAATTTAGATATGTATACATATGTAATGTAACATTTATAGATTTATTCGTTTCTGATTGATTTCTTTTCAAGAATCAAGAATTTTATTTGCCGTAAAACACTATACATGCAATGGGCATCGTCAAGTTAACAGTCAGATACAACTTATACAGTAAAAAAGAAAACATGAAAAAAACACATTTGTGTGACATAGCTGATTAGTGCGTGTTGTAAGTAGTTTGTGTAAATAAAGTGCGAATTTTAATTTAAAGTGTTTCCAGCATTATTATAGAGATAGAACACATAACGTTATTATTGAAAGCGAATTATGTATGGAAGAAGATACATGAATATAATAGTAGGTTATAAAATTTAACGAATATAAATTATAAGCTATATTTCGAAAGCAAATCGATTTTATATATTGTAGTGTATTCAGCCCTGTCCGCTGTTCATTTAGTCCAAATCTGCGTTCTATGAAAGCTTCAAAAAGGATCACAAATAATTGTAGCTATAAAATTTTCCTACTTACAAATCTTAGAACTGTCTGCTCAGACGTAATCAGTGCTGAGCATTTAATGTAGATTATTTTACACCAGAGACAGATAACCTGCTGCTTATATTTGCAACTCACCAAATAGCTATTGAGGTGTCTGTGTGTGAGCCGGTGTATTGAGAGCAGCCCACAGTCAATGCGGAGCATGCACCTTCCAAAAGCATCACACACACTTCTAAAACGCGCTGAATTTGCATGATTGCAGCTATGATTTTGCACATTATTCTTAAGTGTCAAACAAAACTGAAATGTAAACTGAATATGTAATATCATCACCAATACTACAATAATATCATCAGCCTTACAACAAGAAACAACACTACAGCCAACCAATTCAATTATTTATTTATTTGACAACAATATTAGTGATTTAGCTGATATACAACCGAAAGGCAAACAATTTACAAAATAAATTAATACTCTAATTTTGGTTTTCATCCTACAGTCTGTGTAAACCTTAGTTTGCAGTATTAAGGCTGTGCGCAAGGTTTTTGGTCATAATTTTTTTTCGAAGTTTCTTGTATTGAATATTATGAAGACTTTAAAATGCTATTTATTGCTGAGAGGAAAACATTTTTTCTTCAATTATTCTGTGAAATATGTAGGTTCAAAGTTAAAATTTGTTGGTTTTTGGGGGCAATTGATCTCACCTTTGACTGATTTTAAACTTTTGATAAATTTTCTGTAACTGAAAGACTCCTTGAGGAATAAAATGACATATTTTTTACACCAATTAAGCAATTAGGTTTTTCAAAACACATTTTCTTAAATCTGTTAAAGATTTCAAATTTTGGACAAAACACGATTTGTTACATTGAAATAAAAAATATGTCATTTTATTCCTCAAGGTGTCTTTTAGTTATGGAAAATTCCGTTGAGTCAGTTTTAAGAGACGCGCGGTAGATAGAGGGGGGGGGGGGGTTGCGACCTTAAAAGTAAACGTTAGTAGATTACGGTTTCGGGCGGTATTTTTCACCCTATAAAAATGAGAATTGTACAAAATCTGCAGTAAGAACTGAAGAATGTCTCTCTTGACTTCAAATTTCGATTTCTATTTTTTTAATGCTATACAAGTCGATAAACACAGTAAATTTTATCAACTTTGACACATGATTATAAAAATTGATGTGATAGTTAAATTTGAAGATTATGCGGCCATTCTAACAATATTTATTTGCAATTTTATACCATTTCCGCACCTCTAGCTTTAAAAATAGCACCCGAAACAGTAAACTACCACGTGAATGTTTTAAAGATTTTTTCCAAAACAAGGTACACCAAATGAAGGCTGTGCGCAGGGTTTTTGGACATAATTTGTTTCCAAGTTTATTGTATTGGATATTATTAAGGTATTAAAATGTTGACTATTGCCATGAGAAATTATTTTTCTCATCAAATATTTTATGGAATATGGGAGTTCAAAGTTGAAATTTTTCGGTTTTTGGGGGCAATTGATCTCCCCTACAAGATATTTTAAACTTTTGATAATTTTTTTTTTAAATGAAAGACACATTGAGGAATAAAATGACATATTTTTAATTTCGATCAAACAAATAGTTTTCTCAAAATAATTTTTTTAAAACATGAAAAATTTCAGTTTATCAAAAAATTATTTTGAAAAAACCAATGTTAAATTGAAATAAAAAAATGTGTCATTCTTTTCCCCATGGTGTCTTTCAGTTATAAAAAAATGAACAAATATTTAAATTAACTCGTAGGTGAGTTCAATTGCCCCCCAAAACCGAAAAATTTCAACTTTGAACTACAATATTCCATAAAATATTTGATGAAAAAAATAATTTCTCATGGCAATAGTCAACATTTTAATACCTTAATAATATCCAGTACAATGAACTTAGAAAAAAAATTATGACCAAAAACCCTGCGCACAGCCTTAAAAGGGTTCAGTGCTGCCAAGTTTCACAGTAACCGTGCAAGCCTAGTTGAGCCAACAACTTCTGTAGTCGGTATTAGTCAAACGGTCACATTTTCAAACAACAGCATGCGAGTAACAAACTATAAAGGAAAAATGGCAACAGCGCGCTCATATTCCCAAGTGAAATAGCATTCCCTTAAGACTCAGAACTGCATTCTAAGGTCTGCACGGACTATAGTATTAATAACCTATAAATAGTGAACAAACGACATTGTCCCTTTTTGTTCAGGAAAATACGAGTAAGAAAAGTAAGCATAATAAATTATAATTCTTTGGAAAAGCACATCAGTGACTGCAATGTCTTCATTACACTATTTATAGTTAAATAAATATATATTTTCCAAATTCAAGTTTTTAAACTTGATGTATGACCAAGTTTATACTGATTGTTTTGACATGTGAGAGGAATAAATTTCTTTATTTTAGTTTCCTATATTCTAACAACGACTAGGAAATAATCAACCGATATTGAAATAAAATGAAAAATTTATTTATTATACGGAGTTGAAACTATAGTCTTAATTTTTTATTGTAAATTCAACGACTTGCAGTCAATTTTAATTGTGAATAAATAATATTAATACTCACGAAAGGCCAAACGTTTTCGAATCGTGGAGATTCATTTTTGACTCAAATTGACTGCAACTCGTTGAATTGACGATAAAAAGTTAATATTAACAACACAGATCGTTATGGAACAAGAAATCCAAGAATATAAAGTCTTCTCTAACACTCAATCTTAAAATTGCACATTATGATGCTGCATATTATTTATTGAAAGGACTAAACAGGCGATAGTTGTTCCTCATAAGGAATGCTAATTAGTAGAGCTGTTTGAATGCAAATTGGAACAAAAAACTACACTTTCTGATATAAATATTTTTATAGAAATCAAGAAAGTTATAGCAAAAAACTAATGCAGGGTGAAAGAATAAAACACTGTTTGGTGTTGTCAATTCCACTTCTTTATTATTACAGCACTGGACCGCGGTTTCGTGGCTTCACCAGTCACATTTTCAACAGTACTTTTGAACTGTGACAACAGTACTGTTGAAAATGTGACTGGTGAAGCCACGAAATCGCGGTCCAGTGCTGTAATGATAAAGAAGTGGAATTGACAACATCAACAGAAATTCTACAAATAAGTTAATGCAAGGTGCATGTTGAATATTTTGAAAATTGCGAACTAAGACATGAGGTAGCATAGTAATGTATTCAGAAACTATCTGCTATTAAAGATGGAGAAAATTAATTTTACAGATTTCAAGCATACAATTTTACAATATTCAATACAAATTATAAATAACCTCTATACAAAACATAAGAAATACGTCATCACAAAATTGATATCAATGCGTGGAAGATACTAACATGAGAGAAAATAAAGACAGATAATAATTCAGTTGATTTTTATAAACGCCACTGCTGATTACAAAAAGTGAAGAGACTGTTGATCAAGATAAGAGATTGTTGGTCTGTGAAAAGATTCATTTTAATATCGACGACAGAATAATTGAAGTGCATGTGTGTACGCGTGAGTAAAATAAAACTGAGACGCTTTTTGGTATTAGAAGTTAGTGCTTGTATTATTTTGCTATCCACTATGTTTCAATCACATCAACATTTTAATGTGTCCACTAAATTCAAAATATCAAAGTATTTATGTAGTACCACATACTATCTAATGTATGAATCACAAGTGCAACACTATTCACGTTTTTATGTGACCAGTAAATTCAAATGATTCATGTAATTATGTAGTACCGCAGTCTGCCAATTGAATGAATCATAAGGCCGGCAATAGACGGACTTCTTGAAGGAGTCGCAGTTGGGCGGATCGCATTTTCAATGTTAAAATCAAGACCGCACTACACGGACTGCTTGAGCAGTCGAATTGCGGTCGCTAACAAAACAAGCAGTCCATTTGCAGTCGAGTTCCGCCGTGCTGCCCGACTGCAAAAGTGCAGTCGGTCGGCAATACACGGACCGCTTCAAGCAGTCCACTCGACTGCTCGCACCACCGCTCATATATCACTTATTGTGTGTATTTAGTAGGCTATGTATGCGTTCTGTGACATGGCACGTTGGTTTCAAAACTAGTTGTACTTTGTCATTAGAGTCTTCTTCAAAGACAAAGATCCTGTTTTATTATATTTTTTGATTTTTGCATAATTTTCTCCTAATTGAACTTTGCTCGTTTAAGATTTAGTTTACCCCCTAATTTTGAGTAATGTTAAGCTCTAGGAGTTATTTAAAGTGAATCTGTCACTTACAATAAATACTTCAAGATATTGAATCATCCTGTGTAGGACTAAAATATATTTTTGAGTCCATCCAGTGATTTCACGGAATAAAAAAGGATGCAGTACCGTACTTGAGGTTCCGGCTCTATCTTTTCATAAAAATAACGATATTTTATATTCAATATTTCTAGTAATAACTTTTTATTGTAAATTGAACGACTTGCAGCCAATTTTTATAGGTGGATAAATAATAATTGTACTCACACTTAGCCGAACGTTTTCGAGTAATGGAAACTCATATTCAAGGCATCCTAGATCGGCGATATTGGTTTGTTGGTTAGATGCACAATGAATTAAATTTTAATCACACATACTTTTTGAGCACATGATACAAAAACAACAACAATTCTTCTAACCAACATCGCCGATCTAGAATGCCTTGAAGATGAGTTTCCATAACTCGAAAGCGTTTGGCCAAGAGTGAGTACAATTATTATTTATTCACCTATAAAAACTGATTGCAAGTCATTAAATTTACAATAAAAAGTTAATATTAACAACGCAGATCGTTATGGAACAAGAAATCCAAGAATTTAATTCTAGTACTTAGGCTGGTTATTACTATTTGTTCTATGAAATGATCAAGTCATGAAATATTATCTTTTTATTAATTTATAATTATTCGCTGTGTAATTAATAACCCTGTGTTTTTATATACTGTAATGTTACTATTTCTTGTATTTTTTCATGTCAAGTGGCCATCTTTGTATGACGAGAATAATGTATTCTTATATTAAATTAATTATAATTTATTTTTTGAGGATCCATTTCTCATTCCATCCATTTACCAATTTTTCAAACTATTAAATTTGTTTTAAACCATATTCAGAAATTTGATTAAATGTGTCTTTCTGCAATATTATAATTTGTGCTCCAATCATTTCTAGAAAATTTTTCTCAGTAATTTTATTAATAATTTATTGTCTTTATGGAAGGCTCTCCGCAGTCTCAACTTTACTCCGCCTAGTAACACAGTCTGCCTATTGAATGAATCATAAGTGCTATGCTATTCATACCTTTCTATGTGTCCAGTAAATTCAAATTATTCAAGTATTTACGTGATACCACAGACTGTTGAATGAATCATGTGCTATAAGTGCTACACGATTCACACCATTCGTCGCTTATCTTCAAACCAACAAAGTCATCACGCAGGTAAAGTTTTATTTTATTAATCTTCATTTCAACCATGCAAGCCCACCGTTGTAGTCGGCACGAAAACAAGTAGAAAATAAACAATAAATTTCACAATAAACAGATGAAGAACTTCCTTCCTTTTAAATCGGCTGTTATCTTTGAACTGATGAAGAACACCTGCGATAAGATCTGGGAGAAAACTGTAGCACAAGCAGTACGATTGAAAATAGTACGAAAGGACAAGAAAAGAGTCAGTTGATGGAAAAATAGCGTTAAATTACAAAGCATTCGAATTTTTCAAGCAAGAAATGAGAAAGAAACCTTGAAGAATGGAAAACAGTAGAGTTTTAAAGCAGGAAGCATAAGACAGGGATTGCTGGCGCCAATGATTGACTGCACTATGATGAAAAACGGCATTGGGAAATAATAAAACGAACATTTTAGAGGATTTGAGGAAATCTCCGCTAACTTTCTTCAAAACTCAACTAACGCCATTTGAAGCCATCTTTACTTCACCCGCAAAACTTGAAACCCCACATGGGCACATTACTATAGAATTGATTGGAAAACATCAATAAGGACCAGTTAATGAAATGTAAAATTGTGTTTATCAAAGGCAATAGTTAATTAAAAAAACAACTAATGATCATTCATCAATTCACTTTTTCAAATTTAGTTATAAAACTACCAATCTTGATTTCAATGATGAGGACAGTCAAAAATTGATAAATTTGCCTAATCTTGACAGATAATTTTATTTCCTCTGTGACCCATAACAATTCCACATATTTTTATCCAATTATTTTGGGTCTCCAATTTTATCATTAATTATATCTCTATAAATCTCTATCTTTATCTATCTATATTTATTCATCTATCTTAAGCATCAACATCTTGAAATAGCTCAATCTCAAGCTTGGCAATAATCGTTAGGTTCTTATTTAATCTTCTCACCAAATTTTCTTTCCTTACAGTATTATATTTTTCTGTTCAATTGTATTTTCTTTCTTCCTTGTTACAAATTCTATTATTATTTTTCTTTCTTCTTTCTCTCTACTTCTAGAAGTTATTGCAAAGTGTTCTATTTATTTAATAATATTATATTTTTTATATAAATTTTGAGCTCACTGCTGGCGATCAAGTCCTACTTCTGCCAGTAGTGCCGTATTGCATGTATAAATAGTTATGTTTGGATTTGTTATTAACTTTAGGTATGTATGTTCTTTGTTTTGCTTCTTTGTTGATATTTTGTGTGAATATGGCCAATAAATGAATTTGATTTTTTTTTTAAATATTTGTTTCAATGTGCTTAAGCCTTGAGGCAATTGTCAATAAATCAATCAATATTTTGTAAATATGGGACCTAAACTAACTAGTTCGCCATTTTACTTTGTAGTCAGCGGATACGTAAAATTGACTTTAGCCAAGGCAAGTATATGGATAAGGCAGTATAAGGTATACGTCAAGTTGTCAGCGGATACGAAAAGTTGACTTCAACCAAGGCAAGTATAAGGATAAGGCAGTATATGGTATACGGCAGTATAAGTACACGGATGGTCAGCGAGCTTTATCGTTAGCGTGGCTTTGCCCAAAATATATTTGCTCTATAACAATAAGCTTGACCAAGGAAAAAATAAAATGAAATAGTACAAAATCAATAACGAAACACTTACAGTTGCTGCTTCCTGGGCTTTTTGCGAGGACTCATCTCGAGGGGCGGAGGCTCGGGCTGAATTTCCTGTTTGGCCAGCGGCGGCGGAGAGTCGCGGTCGCCCGCCCCCGGGAGTCCGGGCGAGGAGGTGGCCGAGATGGTGGTGGAGCCGCCCGACGACAGTCCGCCGCCCCCGCCTCCGTTGCCGCCTCTCGACTCGGGTCTCTTGGGCGAGGGCGGCGAACTCGGCGCACCAGCCACGACAGACAGCGTCGTCAGCAGCGGTGTCAGATTCTTTTGAGCCTTTAATGGTGAACTGCAAAAATTCGTTACAAAATTATTTATTTCTCACCAAAGTCATTACAACTGACAATATACATTTAAGAAAATACAATAAAATATAAAAATTCTAACAAAATAACAGTAACATATGAAGTGAGAAATGACCTATCCAACTATGGTTACATGCACTAGGATAGGTCAAGTTAGGGAATTTATTATATTTATTATTATTTATTTATTCCTTTAACACATTACAAAATATAAAATACATTTTAAAAATACACAGCAAAAATGAAATAATCACAATTATACAAATTAAAACATAAGGAACTACTTCCCCAAAAGAGCAAGCTCGAGCTTGGGGAAGGAGCAGCCGTGCTTGGGCTTAACTAAAAACTAAATCCTTCTAACATAAAAAAAAATCAGTAACAAGATAAAATTCTTGTGCAAGTAATTTATAATATGTGAGAGTAAGATATAATATTGTGCAGATGAGAAAAAAATTTAGACTTGAATGAATATTTACAGAGTAGTACAAAATTTAAATGTGGTGAGTCATTAATAAGTTTATACATGAAGAGTGTAAAATGACATACATAAGTTGTGTAGAACTGATACATAGATAATAGAGAGAATATAACTAAAATCTTATCCTATCGAACTCCAGAATCGCTCGGCCCCATCCCAGCCATGAGAGTCAACAAGATACTTTTTTAAATGCAAACTAAAATTCTTTTGGGCGATTACACCTCTGACATTGCTAGGGAGGGTATTAAAAAATAATGGAGATAGGTAGAGGAAGCTACGCTGACCGGCTGTAGTCAAAAACCGAGGCACAGTAACCAGACCTGACTCTTCCCGTCTTGTTATTGAACAGTCCGTTCTATTTATGAATTGAAATAGTGAAAACTTCTTGTAATATAATATGATGTGTTTCAAGTATATCTGTCGGATGGGTAAAACTGAAAATTCTGAAGAAACCGCTTTAGTTGAAAACATTCTATTCTTTTTTAGTATGACTTTTATTATTGAGTTCTGTATAGTTTGGACTGGTTTAAAAACATTTTTATATGAACTCCCCCAACCCACAATACCATATTGAAGCAAGGACTGTGCCAGCGCATAATACACTATTCTCATGACTTTAACAGGCAATACTGAACGCAACTTTACGAATAGGTAAATTAGTTTTCTGGATCGCGTAGCAAGTTGTGACAAATGTACGTCCCACTTTAAATGCTGATCCACCATCACACCAAGATATCGAATACTTTCAACTTTCTCTATTCTATTACAGCTAGTTGAACACCCTAGCCATTCAGAACACTCTGAAGAATGCAAAGCAAGTGACATATTTTCTGGCTGATTATGCATATTTAAAGAAAAAGTAATGTATTTTGTTTTAGTGAGATTAAGGGTTAATTTTCTCATATCCAGCCACTTTTTTACTTTTTTAAGTCCACTTGCAGCTGTGTCATATGCGCTAGCCCAGTCCTCCTCTTGAAAAATTAAAACCGCATCGTCCGCAAAAGATAAAATTTTCCCATTGACTAAATTAAGGTTACAAAACTCATTAATATAGATCAGGAAGAGACAAGGTCCAATCACTGTTCCCTGTGGAATTCCCATTTTAACATATTTATAATCACTAAAAACGTTGTTGACTCTCACACACTGCCGCCTGTTCCTCAAATAACTGCCAAACCATCCCAAAGCCGCATCCCCAAGACCGAGGCAATGGAGGCAATCAATTAGACGATTATGGCACACTGTATCAAAGGCCTTTGCCAGATCCAGGAAAACGGCAATTTGTCTCTTTCCTGAGTCCAAGTTTAGAATTGTTTCTTTGACAAAAGTGGCAATTGCTTCTTGAGTTCCCATCCCCTCCCTAAAGCCAAATTGATTATCTGATAATATATTGTTAATGCTCAGAAATGTATGGAGCTGCTTCTTAACACATTTTTCTATTATTTTTGCCAGATTTGAAAGTAAGCTTATAGGCCTATAATTAGTGATTTTTCTTTTATCTTGCGATTTAAAAATTGGTTGTATTACTGTCATTTTGAAGGCATCCGGAAAAATTCCTTGTTGAAAACTAGTATTAATAATGTGTTTAAGTGGTGAGGCTACACAATTTTTAACAGATTTTAAAACGGATACAGTAATGCCATCATGACCAGGCCCAGATGCACCCCTAAGGCTCTCAATCGCCTCCACAACCTCAGCCTCAGAAACCAACCGAAAAGAAAAATTATCCTGCGGTTGCCAGTCGGGATTGTGAACATTTAAAGGCCTCAAATCACCACCAGGCTCTTGTTGAATCTGCTGTACCATATTCTCTCCAATAGAAATGAAAAAATCATTGAAAGCATTTGCACAAATATTAGGATTATCTCTAGCACTATAG
Source organism: Conomelus anceps (assembly GCA_948455865.1). Lineage (NCBI taxonomy): Eukaryota > Metazoa > Arthropoda > Insecta > Hemiptera > Delphacidae > Conomelus > Conomelus anceps. The sequence goes on along the minus strand of OX418218.1, from coordinate 7,783,228 downwards.
ACATCACCATTAATTTCAATTTCTTTGACACATTCCTTCCTATTATTACAACCAGCTACCTCCTTAATTACGTTCCAAGTCCGTTTAATATCATTACCTGCCTCCTCAATCTTTCTGCTATAATATGTTTGTTTAGCTTCTCTAATAAGAACTGTCAGTCTGTTTCGATAATTTCTAAAATAGTTTCTAAGGTTTAAATTAAAAGGCTCTTTTTTACATTTATTAAATAACATCTGTTTTTTTCTGATGGATACTACCAAACCTTGAGTAATCCATGGCTTAATTTTTTTAAACCTAGAATTAGCTTTAGCTGTACTTACAGTGGATTTTTCAATATAGCTTTGCAAAGTTTTAACAAAATTGTCTGCTGAATCATTAACATTCCCATTAGACAAGACAGAATGCCATTCCTCAGATTGGATAAGAGTCAAAAGCCTATCATAATTGAGCCTGGTGACAACAAGCGGCACCTCACGTTGGGCAGCAGTGTGGGCCGGGTCTATGGCACAGCGAACCCGGAGAGATGTAACATAATGATCAGTTAGACAGGTCTCCAACACCATGGGTTCAATGTGCTTATTATTGTGAACATTACCAAAAAAATGATCCAAACACGAGGGTGTTCCCTGAAATGGGACCCTTGTGCAACAGTTCACATAAGATATAAGCCCGTTTTCATTTAATAAATTCAAATATGATTCAGTGTGAGGGTTATAACTATTATTAAAAATATCGATATTTATATCTCCTACCAATATAACATTTTTCCCCAAACTTATTTCCAAAAGCAACTCAGCCAAAGAATTTACAAAATCATGACAATTTTCATTTGGAGATCTGTAGGCACAAACAATTACCCACTCCTCCTCAAAAGCTTTCAACTTTACAATAAGACAACTAGCCCCAGATAATGTACATTCCCGCACAGTAACATTGTCATAATTATTTTTCAAATAAACTACTACACCCCCATTTCTATTTGTCTGGTTCATGGAATTGGTAAGGATAAGGATGGGATCAAATTGGTTGGATTGTATGGGAAAAACTATTCATCTTGGAAGAAAGCTCACAATCTGAAAAAGTATCTATGTCTAATCCAATTTTCAATTATCATTTTAGTAACTTTTGACTTATATCTACTATGATGCAAGAAATCTTCTGGAACTTCATTGATGATTTTTGTGCTTATATAAATTAATTGTCTCCTAATTGATTCTATGTTTGTATTGTAAACTTTGTACTGATTTGTTGAAGGTTCAAACTGTAATGTCCTACCATGTTCTTGTTTGTGAGTGGAAAACTCATTTTATATTTAACTATGTACTTGATAACATTTTTAACGTATAACTGCCTTAAAGTCAAAACTTGAAATTCCGAAAAAAGTAGGTTTGTAGGAAAAAGTCTAGGTTTATTTAATATAATTTTTATTATTAACTTTTGTGTGGTAAATAATTAATCCAGGTGATTATTGAAACATCCACCCCAGATTGTTATTAGTGTTTAAATGTTTTTCTTGTTTCAAAATATTATTTCTATCTTTTTATCTATCACTACACCTTATCAGGAGAGAGTCATGTACATAAATTGATTATTTTTTCCCTCCTACAAATTTTTTTAGAAAATTCCATGCAGCCTCTCAATTTTGATATTTTTCAATTTTGTATTCCAAGGTATTTGTACCGCAACAATTATGATTGTATTTTATATTTTAGCAACTGCAATTTAATTCAGAAATTATATTTATAAGAAAAGACTGCCAGCATCTATGAAAAATTGCTACCTGGTAATTCTGAATCAATGAATTGCACATTAATATTTTGTATTTTTCAAGGCAGAATTTTTTTTAAAGCTGATGATGCCCACATGAGTCCGAGACTTATGCGTGGGTAATGAGATGAATGATTACACATAAATGCCTGACGGTGGAGCGGGATTCGAACCCACGACCACTTAAACGACAGCAAGCTGAAGTTGCGACGCCCCAACCAACTGCGCTAAGCGGCCTGCTGCAATAAATTTCATTTTCATCAGCCTACAATTTATCTTTTTGATTTTTGTTATTTGTTTTGAATTGTCACTTTTCTTGATTGCAAATGTTGATTATGAATGTAAAATTATTTTCAAGTTGTTTTGGTAAATAATAATAAATGAATGAATAAAATAAAACTAATAATAATAATAATTATTGTTATTATGAAGTATTGTCAACACATAAAAAACAACTTTTCCTATACCTTTCCTCCTTCTGTAGAAAATACACTCTGCTGTCTGAAATGCTTTCACTAAAGCTTATACTTATGACATATACTTCTGGACGCACCCACACAAACACACGCGTCCAGAAATATTATGTCATTAAGTATAAGCTTTAGTGAAAGCGTTTCAGACAGCAGAGTGTATTTCCTACAGAAAAGTCCTATTATTCCTCGTCCAAATAACGCCTAAAAGCTTTCTTTGAACGAGACCAAGTGTCATCAACACTTGAGAAATTCTGAAATCCTGCGGAAGGTTTGCATAAAGGGTAAATACTTTTGTCTTGAAAGGTAAAGTGTGGACGCAGCTTCAATGTTACAGTGATCCTTCTAACAAGAACCTTAATCATCTGATGGAAAATGTACATCTGATACGAGCAAATCAATTTGATGTTTTAGTTCCAAACTATTTTTCACCTGATGTGAATAAATGAAATTACACAACATGTTAATAATTTTAATTTTTTCATTGCGGATGATACCCACATGAGTCCGGAGACTTGTGCGAGGGTAATGAGTTGATGGGCGAATTCAATTAGACAATATTTAAACACACTGCCTTCAGCCAGTGTTAGAGGAAGCCCTCTAACAATGCGAAATGGCAATCAAATATGTTTATTTTTGTACAATTACTATAATTTTATGATTAAGCATAACTTAACATGTATGGTCACTGACTGTCTATGGTTTGTAACAATATACAAAGTTGAAATAAAAATGTATTTGAATTGAATGTAAGTGTTAAAATTCACACGTAAAGTATTTTCAACAACTAGTATTGTTTCAAATCAATTGAAGTTTAACTCAAGATATTTACTTAAAAGACAAATAATAATACTTTGAAGCTTACCCTTCAGACTCTCTCTTTCGAAGTATACTTGGTCTTGGAGAAGCATTTGGTTTTGTTGGAGTTTGAGTGACAGTAGTGGGCACTGCAGGTACTGTTGTTGATCCCTCTGTTGTCCTCTGATCACACGGTGCTGCTGTAAATTTAAAAAAAAAATATATATCAGAAATTCAATATCAGCTCTTGACAGAACACAAAAAGTATATGAATTACTATTAAATAAATGAGTAAAAGGGGTCGGGATAAAATAGTACTAACCATCATTTTTTGTATTCAATCATTTCTTCTTTTATTGCCTATATAGTTTTTTTTATTGTTTCAATTCTATTGATATTTTAAATGTTATTTTCGAGATTTTAATTTATAATTGAAATAAATACGATATCAACCTGAAAATTCATTCAACACGACGTTTTTAGCTTCTAAATGATTTATGGATCAACTCAAACTTTCATCTTTGAATATCTCAAAAACGATGTTCGGCACTATATTATCCCGACCCCTCCAATAGACACAAATAATGAGAGCATTTACACAAAACTAAACAATCAAAAATATGGAAAGATAATAAAACAACGAATTAAAAACTAGATTAAATGTTTTAAAGAAGCAGTAAAGCTAAGCTTGAGCGCTAGCCGAGAAGATTAGAAGAGCATTATTTCTACAACAACAATAGAAATATTTTATCGTCCAACAAATGCATAATAATGTACATTAGGCCTCGTCAAATCGTCAATTGTCAAGATATTACCAACAATTGCAATGTTGAGAACATTACAGTAAACTACATTCAGATCTCAATAAAATATTACTTTAAAATTATAAGTTGACCAAGTTTATAGAAACTTACCTTCAGAAGGAGGATTGTTGACAAAATGATGTAAAGAGGATTGTCTATTAGGATCCACAACCATTACTGGATTATATCTTACTGTAGGTTGACTATTTGTAACAATACCTGAAAAAAAAAACAACATTAGATGTTAATTTTATTGAATATTATATAATAGTAATATTATTGAATGAACTCACAGCTAGCGCTCATATATTTACTTTGCTGGCTGTGCCAAAAATGTGTTATACACTTTATATTGTGAATTTCTTATATTTGTATTTTTGTATTTTGGCGAAATAAATATTATTATTATATATAATTAGAGAAGACCATTAATCTATGGTAATTATTTTATGTTAGCATAATTAATTATATTAATTCTTTTAATCTATTCCAATAGCTTGTAATATCCAAATAGTTAATGAATAATACGACGAAATTGTCACAAACTAATTTATTACAAATAGTGAGATACTAGTTTCGGTTGTTATACCATTATCAATCTCGAACAAACTAAAACTAAAGTACATAGTAACTTAATATATACTAAACATGGAATGATACTATTGGCTAAGCGAGAAAGAGCTCATTTCATTGAAAGGGGTTCATTGAGTTCAAGAGTTCATTGAAGGTTGTGATTGGCTGAAGGCCATAACAAGTCACGCGAGGACTAAAAAGCAAAAATAAGAGTCAAATCAAGAACCAAAAAACCGTGAACATCTAGAAAGCAACAAAGAAGAACAATACAGAATTAGGCTAGAATTGAATCAATTTAAAATTAAAAAAATAGAAGCTCACTGAAATACAGTCAGGGTCAACCGAGAAAGACACGAAAGTACCGTTTTTAAAAAATGTAGGCTAGAATTATGATGAAACCAAGTTAGTTATAATATTGAATTGGTTAAAATAAATTTGATAATTTAAACTAGTACTGGAATCGTTTTTACCATTTATCTCCAAAGCTTCTAAAATTTTACCCTAAACAAAACATAAAATTAAATAGTAAATAAATAAAAATTATAAAATTACTATAAAATGAAAATAAAATAGATACAATGAAATTGTGAATAATCTTATAATTCCATTATTTCTGTTTGACTTTAGCATATACCAGTATGGTGATTTTCATAATTAATGATGGTTAAAAAATTTCTTAACGGCACAGTAAATAAATGATTTGAAGTTAAATGAAATATACTAACTGGAAGCCGGACGACAGGTAATGGGCGTGTGCGTGTGAGGGTGCGTTGTTGAGGAGGGCTGCTGCGTTGTTGTAGAAGAGGCGGCAAAGTTAGCGGCTGCAGCTGCACGCAGCGGCTGCAGCGGGCCTGCAGTCGGCTCAAACTGGTATCCCCCTCCACTACCTACTGCACCGCTGCTGCTACTACTGCCAATGCTTCCCACCAGATTCGATGAACCCACATTCGGCACTGTAACCGCTGTGAAAAAAAACGTCAAACCAAGTATTATTAACTTGAAAAAATTGAAAAAATCATTATTTTATTCAAAATTTACCACTTATACGAGATGAAGAACTTAGTCCTATTATACAGAGCCACAGCAGTCACGGTCGCGCGCCACAATTAAGGATACATTTTTTTGATGAACCCACATTAGGTACTGAAACCGCTGTGGAAAAGTTGAAACGAGTATTATTATTTTATTTTTATGAAAATGGCAACAGTATTATGTACCGTACTTAAAAAAAATAGATTAAAAAAAAAAATATTATCGCTTATTCAAGAACAATGATCAATAATATTATTGTCAAGATATTACCAACAATTGCACAATATTGAGAACTTTAAGCATATAGAAATGAAGTACAAAGTACAATAAAAAATATCTCAATAGTTAATTTACAAAAACATGAAATAAATTTAAAAAATATGAAACTGCATGTCTTTAGCACATCTACAAGAAGAAATATTTTTTGAATTTCTTTATCCATAACGATCTGTGTTGTTAATATTAACTTTTTATGGTAAATTTAACAATGCAGTCATCTAAAAAATGACTGCAAGTCGTTAAATTTACCATAAAAAGTTGAAAAATATTTCTAAGCCAAGCGTTTTTGCCGCGCTTTTTCGATCCATATACAATGGACATTACATGCAGAGGATGATAATTTGGGGGAAGACTGAGGAGACTAGCCAAGAACATACAGCAAGAAGATTGGAAACTTATTGAGAGGATATTGAATGAAAGAAGATATTGGATTTGGTATATACTGTGTAAGGGTTGTGTAAGAATCTTAGTTTGCAACGAGTGATTCAACTTTGATTGATTCAAAAGTGATAGAAGCATGCAAAATTGGAAGTGATAGCCGCGAGCCGTAGCAGGTATCTGTTCAATCAGATAGAGATAAGCTGCATTCTCGTAGGTCCTGTTCGTAACGGTGAACGATTAGATTGGCCAGCAGAAAAGACACTGTTCTCTGCTGTAAAATCACTTCCCGGTGGTTCGGAACCCACCTAAAACTGTAGGTCCAACTCAATCAATCACCATTATCCAACTCATTACCCACGCACAGGTCTCAGACCTATGTGGGCTTCATCCTCAAAAGAAAAAAAAACATACAGCAAGAAGATTGGAAACTTAGTAAGAGGAATGAAAGAAGATATTGGATTTGGTATATACTGTGTAAGGAATAAGGGTTGTGTAAGAACGAGTGATTCAACATGGATTGATTCAAAAGTGATAGAAGCATGCAAAATGACTTACAAGAAGCTGTTGGCTGCTTATGAGCGGTCTGGATGAAGAGTGATGGCTCAGACGTTGAGGGTAATACTTTGGAGGTGGGACAAGAGGTGTTAATGTTGTGTAGAGTCGGCCTCGGAGCTGTGGTGGCTATGCCCGCCATTGTACTAGTTGTTGAAAAGCTCATGGGCTTGCTCACTGTTGTCATTGCAATGGTCGACGATGGCGCTATCGAATTCACTGACAATGGTTGCATCTGTATATGCGACGACTGAGCCAAAAACTGTTGAAAATCATACAGAAAACAACAATTACCCAATAGTAATCGACAAGATTCATGCCAAGATTTATACTCATTCATTAGAAATTTCCAGATATGGTCAAATTCATGAAAATTCAAATTTTTTAACTTCACAACAGACGTAACGCACAAGAAATATTCCATTTGTAAAAACAACACTTGTACATATTTGTTTTCAAACACAAAACAACAACAATTACCCAACAGTAAAGGAGAGAATTCATGCCAAGAATTACACTCATTCATTAGAAATTTTCTAATATGGTCATTAGAAATGTCCAGATATGGTCAAATATACAAAGACATGAAAATAAAAATTGAAAATTCAAATTTTTGAACTTCACAACAGACTTAACACACAAGAAATATTCCATTTGTAAAAACAACACTTGTAAATATTTGTTTTCATACAGAAAACAATTACCCAACAGTAAAGAAGAAAATTCATGCCAAGAATTACACTCATTCATTAGAAATTTTTTAATATGGTCATTAGAAATTTTCTAATATGGTCATTAGAAATTTCCAAATATGGTCAATTATACAAAGACATGAAAATAAAAATTGAAAATTCAAATTTTTGAACTTCACAACAGACTTAATACACAATAAATATTCCATTTGTAAAAACAACACTTCTAAATATTTGTTTTCATACAGAAAACAATTACCCAACAGTAAAGAAGAAAATTCATGCCAAGAATTATACTCATTCATTAGAAATTTTCTGTTACAATTATACAGACATGAAAATAAATATTGAAAATTCACATTTTTGAACTTTGCAACAGACTCAATAAACAAGAATACACTTTGAACTTTATAAAAACAACACTTGTAGACAATTCAAAATAGGGAATAAAGTATTGGAGTTTCGGGAAGTGACAGCCGCGAGCAGTAGCAGGTATCGGTTCAGTCAGATAGGATAAGCTAGGTACTCCTGGGCTATCTTTGTATGAAGTGATAGCCACGAGCCGTAGCAAGTACCGGTTCAGTCGGAAGCTACCAACTCCTGGGCCCTCTTTGTTGGGGTGACCCATTGAAAAAAGATTTTCTGCTGTAAAATAAGTGGTTTTGAACCCACTTGAAACGGTAAGTCCAACTTATCAATCACCATCATCCAACTCATTACCCACGCACAGGTCTCAGACCTATGTGGGCTTCATCCTCTAAATTAAAACCCAACAAGCTGGTCATCGGTGAAGAAATGGAATATGATGTACAATAAGAAATAGTTGATTTACAAGAGCATGAAAATAAATTAAAAAAAATATTAAATGTAGTCTTTAACACAGCATTCCCTCTACAAGAGTATGAGAATACAGTTGAAAAATAAAATTGTTCAACTTCTCTAGAAGAAAATGAAAATAAAAAAAATCATATTTACAACTGATTGTCACTATACATGTACATAAAATTGAAGTTAAAAAGTGTATTATTTAGCTAAGATTTTTAACATTATTTTTTGGCTCACCTCAGATTTTTTGGCTTTATTGACGAATGTTTTTCAGTTAAATAAACAAAATTCTACAAGAATCCTATTTTATCTTTGTTAATCTAAAAGCATGGTAGAAAAGTGATAGACGATTAAAATAAAGAAGATTAGGAGTCTTTCACTGTTTTGATTATCTTGAAGAAAAAAATCAATATCTCGTAATATGATTAATATGATATAATATTGTAAACAACATGATGGGACTGGAATCAAGACAAGACTGCCAATAAAAGATAATCTTCTTTATTAGCCTTTCCAAGTTTTATCATTCTTTTCTCTCCTCAATTCCTTACATGTTTGTTTTAGCTTGTAATGTGAGTCAAATGTGGATATATATATATATATATTATTCAGTATAGTTTCTTGCTCGCTCGCTCCCACAATTTAATTTTGTTAATTTTGGAGTATGTACGACGGTTGTAAAAATAAATCAATTGAAAATGTTGAAAAAATCTATGCTACATCAAATTATTGATTCATACAATCAATATTGACAGTGGAATTTTCCATGATTTTTCAATGCTTGAGAAATTATGAGTTATTGTAAAAAGCTATGATAAACTACAGCTTTGACAACCATATTTCAAAATATAAAAATATTATAAAATCTATTTTTCCTACAGTGATTCGAGAAAGTACCTATTTTCGCACTAACTGTAGCACGCAAAATAGTCTATTCCTGCACCAGTGCGGGAAAGAACTTTTTCGCCACACTTGGACGTAATGAGCTGTTTTTCGTGCGTCATATGGAGGCCGAAAGTGTTTGGTTTCCGTCGAGGTCTGTAAACGTTTACCGCCCTAGGGCGGAAAAGAAAATGACCTTGAATGACAGCTGATCGTGTCTGGATACAGCAGTCATGATTGTAAAAATAAATCCTTCCAACTTTTATGTAAAACAAAAATATTTAAACCATCAATAAATGTTTATTTTTTATAATTTAATATGTAGGTAGTATTTAAAATGTCAAAAATGATCACTTTTTATAACTTAATATGTATTATTTTGTAGTTTTGATATCAAACAATAGAACCTTTTTATCCAACCTACAGAGCTCTGGGTGGGAATTTTGTCAACTATTACAAATGTTGGTAACCTCTCACCAAAAGGTTGGTTGGTTAGGTTTTTTGTTTTTAGGAATTTTGTCTACTACTGCAACTGTTGGTATAGAAAGGTTAGTTGGTTAGGTTTTTGGTTGTTTTATGCAGGTTTCGAATCAGGAACAGGAATAACAACAAAAAACCTAACCATCTAACCTTTTGGTGAACAGTTGTAGTAGTTGACAAAATGCCCACCCAGAGCGCTGTAGGTTGTATAAAAAGGTGATAGCCGTTCCTTGTATTCTTGCAAGTACCATAGCCTTAAAATTTTGCTTTCAAAATTTCCATCTTAACATTGTTGTTTTTTTTTCGTAGTGTGGCGAAAAATAGCGTTCGCAACACGGGCAAAAATGTTTTGCCGGCTCTCAAACGCTTCAAGTTCTCGACTTCGTCTCGAACTTGAAAACCGCGATCTCGAGCCGGCAAACACACATTTTCGGCCCTAGGTGCGAAATATACTATTCCGCACTCCAAATTTGCAACCTAACAACACAAAATAGTGAGCATGTAATATGCAGGTTCCCTATTCTGCATTCAAAAATAGGTTGGCTACTCTGCTTCAGCTGTGAAATAGTTGTTGTAGTTGTTGAAATCGATTTGATTCAAAGATAGGTTATGTGAGGAATTGCCAGGTTATGTATGTCCTGTTTTGTTCTCTTTAAATTACTTTATACATTACTGTAGGAAAAATTTAATGTGTAATACGAGTGTAAAGTATTGTTTCTGCACTCGAGAAACTTTCTTCACTCGCCTTCGGCTCGTGAAAAAAACTGTTTCTCTCGATGCAGAAAAACGCTATTTTGCACTCTAGTTACACAAATAGCTATTTCTAACTAATCTATTTCTATTACCGTATCAGATCTATCTATCACACGGTATGTTATGGCGTGTATCAGGGGCGGTCGGTTGGATTGAGCATAATGGCGGATTTGTGTTTGTTGAGGCTGTGATTGAATGTGTGTTTTTTAAAACATTAATTTCAAGCTGAAATCAGTTATTTTTTTTAAATCTTCTTTTCAAAATCCATATGAAATTTATTTTTTAATTGTTGATTTTTTCTCATTTCTATGTAATGCTATGAAAATTAGTTTTTCATCATGTAGTTTAGTATTGTAAAGGAGTGGGGAAGAGGGGGCCAGTTTTTAATGCTGAAATACCGTATAGCTCATACTGTATAATAGAATGTGTAATAGTTTTGAATGGGCAATTAATTTGAATTTGAATAACCTGTTGTATCTTCACGGTCAATTGAATTCTAATTTTAATAAAGCTACAAATAAAATATAGAAACTAAATAAAAAAATATTATCATTCCCGGTGGTTTGGAACCCACCTAAAACTATAGGTCCAGCTCATCAATCATTATAATCATCCAACTCATTACCCACGCACAGGTCTCAGACCTATGTGGGCTTCATCCTCCAAAAAATAAAACAATATTCTATTCTATATAAAATAAAAATATTAAATAAAAAAATAAATGAATAAATAGTAGTTTATGCAACGATTTTATTTTGACCCTTATTAAGGCACGAGTTAGATGTAAGTTGTTATAACACGAGCGAATGCGAGTGTTATAAATATCTCACGAGTGCCTTAATGTCCAAATAAAATCGTTGCATACACTATTTTATCTACGACCACTAGTATACATTTAATTAAAACAATTTCATTTTACCTGTGACTGTCAGAGATACCTAACCTCTCATCTCAAATACGAGAAGTTATAGTAGATTGTTAGGTTAAAGCAGCTGGTGTAGCAGTTTGATCAAATCAGCTGATACTTTCACAATATTGAATTACGATATTGATTCCATCAAAAATGCTTCTGATTGGTCCAGAACCCGTGTTATAATGTAGAACCTGTACTATAATGAGCTCATTATGCAACGGGTTTCAAAAAGCATTTCGAAAAGACAGCTGCTTTGGCATCAATTGTGAAACTGTAATGTATACATTATGACATGGTCGTAGATAAATAAATAAATAGCATCAAGCTTGAACTTATCAACAACTCCTTTGCATGAACATGCGCTAGAAACAAAGAGCAGAACATTAATAATTTAATTAATTTTTCAAAATACCTTAGGTGTATGACTTGGTTGTGTTTTGAGAGGCACAGAAGGAGTTTGTACAAGAACAGTGGGATGGAGTGAAACGACCGGCGGCAGTGTGCTAGCTGCTATCCTATTCAACGAGGAGGTGGCGTTATGTCCGGCGGCTGCAGCCGGCGTCGGCCTATTGGACACGGCGCCACTTCCCCCACTGCTCACCACAGCGGCTGTCTGAGGTCGCATGCTGACTCCCATGCTTACGCCCGTCTTCAGGAATGTCGTCTTGTCATTCATGTGCATCTGTCAAAATACATAACAAACCATTATACCATTCAAATCAAAATTTATTCAATCAATAACATAATAATTACAAAAATCCTTTTAGTTAAACTTCATAAATACAGAATATTTTATATCAGTAATTCACCTTTAGAATTGATCTATATACATTAATATTCCCTAGAGACTAGGGAATCTTTCTTTTTTTCTTTTTGGAGGATGAAGCCCACATAGGTCTTAGGCCTGTGCGTGGGTAATGAATTGGATGATGGTGATTGATGAGTTGGACGTACAGTTTTTTTAGGTGGGTTCCGTACCACCGGGAAGTGATTTTACAGCGGAGAACAGTCTTTTTTGCTGGCTAATCCAATCGGTCACCCTTACAAGGAGCGCCCAGGAGTTTCGTAGCTTATCTCTGCTACGGCACTCGGCTATCACTTCCCTATATAAATCGGCTTCACTTCCCTATATAAATCGCCACTATAAATCGGGTAAATTTGTATTACGTTAATGGGAAAGAAACATATGTTGCAAGATATTGCTGATCGTTTTCCATAATAATAATAATAATAATAATAATAATAATAATAATAAGAATGTACTGGCATTGGCACTTTTGCACGATTTTGTCTGGCTTCACAATTTCATAGCCTTGAAGCTTAGACATTAATCTAGTGATATAATATGTCAATGCATTATACTTATAACAATGTCACAGCTGTCAACATAAGTACAAGACGTGTTTTATAATGAATGCCGGTTTGGATAGAAAAGAGAAAAAACTAGTTAACTTCTGGTAACAAAATTTAATGTAAGTTTACATCAAATGCCAGGTTTGTTTTCTTCAAATTTATGGTTTCAATTGATTTGTCATAATTCTGACAATAAATCAAAAATAACTTTCTTTGGACACCTTTAGTTAACATAGAACATTTTTTTAATTATTTATTAGCCAAAAAGTATTTTTAAAAACAAAACAAACATCGACATAGAATCGGCGGAATACAAACATTGCACAAATATTATATCAGATCTTAAAATAAAAATTAGTTAAATTTAGTTATAAAAATAATAAAGTAAAAGCAGTATTGTATAAACTCAAGCTACCTGCAAAAACACAATTGCCACCGCTAGCAGAAGTAAAAACTTGTGTACCAGCAGTGAGTTACAGAATCTAATTTTTCAAATGAACAAATCTGAGAAAAACATAGTTGAAACCGCTAAAATAAAATAACTACAAAACGAGTTCTGAAAATACGGTAAACGTCTTCCTTCATCTTCCTCGTTTGAAACATGGCTGAGCTTAACTGTGGCAGCAATATACTATGATTTGCTATTAATTTACAATGCTTATTTTTTATAGTAAATTTAAAAACACATTTCTATCCATCCATTCCAGCATCCATCCAGCTTCCTGCAGCGTAGTCCTGCTATAATTCTACTGTCAATGAAGTCATCTGGTATCTTGTTGATGCTGTAATTGTCCACTGTAATTGCAGTGGTTTGAACTTAGTTCAAAACAATGTTGTTCCACAACTCGCTCAAATTAACGAAATAGAAAAGTCATGACGTCACGCTGTTCAAATTTATCCTTAACTTGCAAATTTCAGCTCTATTCGTACACTTTTTCAGTACAAAAATGAAGTTTTTTGCTTACCACAGATTTGAATCTACATCTTGATCAGCTGTCAATGATATGGGTTACTCAATGCTACTGAAATGAAATATGTCATACCCCACCATTTTTTTTAGTTCTAAAATACTGAACCTTGTTTTTAATAAAGCTGGGCTTCACGTTCCGATTTGCTGTACGACTTGTGGTCCAACCTCCAAGGTTGGATCCGATATTGGAACATGAAGGGGCTTGTTGGATAGTTGGAAGCGTAGATGGACGACTCGGAACATCTAGAGGGACGACTGGAAGGTCCGACTTCCGACTGTCGACGGTGTTGAAGCGTGTGTGGGGGAGTCGGATCAAAGTCGTCCAACTTACCTCAGTCAGTGCTTGACCTTCGGGCAAGTTCGGTTACATTTTTCGGCTCGAAAGCGATGTTCACAGCTGACTAGGAATATAGTTGGATTGCAAGTAGGAGCGTGAGTGGAGTCGACTATCCAACTAGCAGTCCTACTAAGTCGTACTGCAAACCGGAACGTGAATGCCCAGCTTGACCTTGGTTTCAAAATACCTTTAATTTGAGGTTAGGTTGACGATTTTCGACATTTTTCAACATCAAGAGCGATGTATCGATATTAAATAGCCGACTCACACAGCTGAAACCGAATGGGTTAGCTTTTCTGGCCTTCGTCTGCAAGAGCTAGAGCACGGACTGACTGACAACGGCACGTTGTTCAATAAGGCCCTCTCAGGTCTTTAATAAAAAGCATTCTAGGTTATGTCAGTAAGTTGGAGAAATATATCTAAAATGAAAATATAAATTGATATTGTATTTACATTGGCAGTCGTAGATAAAGATTTTAAGCCACTCGCTTAGAACAGATGAGATGATATGTTTAGAGCACTCTCTTAGCTTGTCCCCTAACTTATTTATCAGTTTTTGCTTAAAGGCAATCATAATGAAATCGGAGTAAGAGTCAATTTTATTCTACGATTATTTAAAGCCGAAAATCAAATTTAATAGACGAACAAATTCTATACAATACCTGTGCTTGTTGACTTTGATTGATGATTTGTTTATGTGTTGTGGACTGAAGTAAAACAGGCCTCGATAGACTTTCAGTCATGACTCTTCCTGAAGTCATTGGTGTTGCAAGTCTTGTCACTAAAAACGAAAAAAAAGGGATTCTTTTATGAAATATCAGTTTGCATCAATACCAAACATGAAAACGATTATTGAATGAATTGTTTCCAAATTTCAGGTAATACATTTTTTGACTGTATCAATAGATAAATTTATATTCAGCTTTCTAGCTGAAATTTTTCTTTCTTTTTGTTCATTTTCCAGCTACTTTTTCACAAATTTTCAAATTGTATTTATTTCAATATGTTCATGACTGGGGAGCAATTTTTGGGGGTTCCCCGTATGTTCCCACATTGTAATTGAATAAACAAATAAATTATTTAAAAGCGAAAGGCTCTAATACTAAAATAACAGATATGATTGCCTTTCTTTGTAGTGGTGAAGTTGATATTTTGGAAGATATCCATAATGAATAATAAGAAGAAGTTGTCAAAACCACATCTATTAAAAAGTAGTGAGATACTAGTTTCGGTTGTTACAGCATTATCAATCTCAAACAAACTAAAACTAAAGTACAGAGTAGCTGAATATATACTAAACACGGAATGATACTATAATTCATTCTATAAATTCACGGAATGATATGATTGTTTTATACAAAGTTTTTTTTCCTTCCAGTTTCATTCAAAACTGATCAGAAAAAGAAGGAGGAGGAGGAGGAGGAGGAGGTGGGGGAGGAGAAGAAGTAGTGAGGATTATGGGGACTAGAAGAAGCAAAAGAGAACTACTATTTAACGATAATACTGACCACCCATTGGCGAGGCACGAGTGAAATGCGCTGCTAGCGTGGTAGTCGGCGCCGTTGAAGGAGGAGGAGGAGGAGGATGGTGAGGAGGCCGCGGTATGGAGGAGGAGGAGTTGTTGCTGAGCCACGACGAGGAGCCACCGCCACTAGTGGCGCCACTGCCACCGCCACCACCAGCCACATGCAGTGTGGCCGTCGAAGATCGCACACCAACCGTGTGAGGCACGGCGCCTCGCACCATACTAAAATCAAATCGAAATTATTTATTAGAACATCAATTATTTATTAGAACATTAATTATTTATTTCAATTAATTTATTACATGAAGCCGCAAAAGTGAGCTAAGCTCATGCAGCATGCAACGCGGCATTGTGTTTTAGTCAGCCTACTAATCAGCCTCATACACATTGCTATTTGAAAAGATTAGTACATTCAGCTATTGTGTAAGGGCATGTAGGATATTTTCGTAAAATCAAATCTAGTAAATTAATCATGTATCAAGTGGTTTCTTTGTCGAAATTCTTAAAAGACTATTCAAGACTATTCGTTCCTCGACCAATTTTTTACGAACTTTTTATCCTTTTGAACTGTACAATTAGTTCAAGTATTAGTCTTTCCTCCTGAAACAATTTGTATGATATTTATTGTGTGATATTATCATTTCTTTGTCAAAATTCTTACATACTAGTTATATGATTGTATTTATTGGAATGGGAAGGTGATTGAAGAATCTAATTTCTGCATAATAAGGTCCTTTTCAATAATAGAAAAACGTTGTATGAGAAAGGACCTTAATATGCATGAATTAGATTCTTCTATCAACTTCCCATTCCAATAAATACAATCATATAACTAGTATGTAAGAATTTTGACAAAGAAATAATAATATCACACAATAAATATCATACAAATTGTTTCAGGAGAAAAGACTAATACTTGAACTAATTGTACAGTTCAAAAGAATAAAAATTTCGTAAAAAATTGGTCGAGGAACGCCTTGTTACTAAAATAAAAATGACACGAGTTTTCCAATTTTACTATAAATTGACACATTTTTATTTTTTAAATTTTCATTTAGGTTTTATTTACCAGTTCTCATGTAAAATAGACAGTAAATATGATAAAACACATGAAAAGTCTGTAACTCAAGTGGTTTTCGAAATAAATATCTCAATAATATTGGCCGACTTTTTTGTTTAAAATTTGAGAAATTTCATTATTTGTTTAATAAAGCGCTCAACATTTTAGACAAAATTCAAGTCTTTTTATATTACACAAAATAAACGGATAACTCTTCTTTCTCACGGCAGTACCCAATACTTCTCAGAGAAGCCACTTAAGTCCGATACTTTAAATGGGGGGGGGGGGGGGGTGTGTGTGTGTGTGTGTGTGTGTGTTGAAGCGGCAAAAATCCATCAGATTTGTTGAAAAATCTATCAAAATTGCTTGAATTTTGGCTCAATTTTGTTCTTTATTACTATGTTTCTAAGATAATATATGCTATTCCAAAAAAGCAATTTTGTTCAAAACAATATTAATATCAATACACACACTTTTTCTCATTTTTGGCATATCTTGGGGGGGGGGCCCTCCTGTCCTCCCCAAATACTCCAATAACTTAAAAGTCGCCCACCCAAGAAATTTCGAGAAAATTGGGACCAACGCCTCAAATACCTATTTTTTATTTATTACTTTATATATGATTAAAATGAATGTTTTATTTTTTTCAGTGTAGAAGCGTGTAATCAGACACCACTTTAGAAGTACATTACATACTTACGTTGAATTATTAGGAGCAGCAACACCCAGGGCTTGTAGATTAGCTGACGACCCTCGAATAGGAGTTGCTAATGACGTTCTTGGCACAGCAATATTTGCTACTGCCGCTGCACCTATTACAACACATACAATTATTATTACTATTACTCAAATCAAGATTTATTCAATGACTCATTGCTTACAAAATATGTACATAAAATATAAAGAATTCAAAGCCTATGACTAAGTCACTGAATACAGTACTCTTTGCTTAAGAAAGCTTACTCTATTACCTATGACTATAATTAAATAAGTGGTGCGAGTGTACTATCAAACATAGAGCTTCAGCCTTTGTTTCGGTGGGCTTGGCATACTGATATAAAACTGTAAACTCAGTGAGGAAAGTAATCACAAACCACCTCACTTGTGTAGTACGCTCTTTGGACTACAAAACAATCTTGAGGCCAGAAGAGCCAACCACAGTCGTAATCGGCTTTGGTACTATACACATACATAATCAAATCATCCAGTTTGAAAAATGGCAGATCCTTTGCTAGTTTTAAAGAACCAGAATATGATCTCAAATCCATACATAAAAAATTAATGGACGTAATAATACTTAATTTCTTTATTAAGTTTTTTTTTTGTTCAAACCTATGCTTAAGAAAATAATAGACGTGATAATACACGACGTTTTTGTTCTTTTTCGTTATCGAGCAGAGTACACACTATTCCATATGGAAAGGAGGCTTAGTGTGTACCCGGCTTGACGCGACGAAAAAAATCATTCATCACCCCCTTGAAGGCCGGTACAGACACAAGGTTTTGCAGTTACGTTTTGACCATGCAAACAGCAGATTTTCCCCGAAACGTCAGTCTGTGTAATGGATACTGCAATAAATATTTGAATTTCTTTTGCTGAGACAAAACATCTATTTCATTCTAAAAA
The DNA here is from genome assembly GCA_948455865.1 of Conomelus anceps. NCBI lineage: Eukaryota > Metazoa > Arthropoda > Insecta > Hemiptera > Delphacidae > Conomelus > Conomelus anceps. Next base: position 7,765,156 of record OX418218.1, on the reverse strand, counting down.
ATGTTTCACCTTCTCAAACTGGGATCACACATGCTGTGATCTTTGTCCTTTTGAATTGCGAGTCATAAATATTTCTGAGACAAAACATTATTTCATTCTAAAATTTTTCTTCACCTTCTTAAACTGTTCACACAAGCTGGGATCTTTGTTTTACATACAAAACACTACATTTATGGAAATTCAACTTAAAGGTTCGGTAAAACGTTCACTACAAGAAATGTATGCATTTTTTTAAAATTGTGAATGACGCCCACATGATTCTGGAGACTTGTGCGTGGCTAATGAGGTGAATGATGAGAAACATCCACGGCTGGATAATATTCGTACCCAAGGCTGCAGGATCGAAGCCAACCAGAGTTTTATCTAATCACAGACAAGCGATCCAAACGACTGCCTAACCTATCAAAGCCGCCAATGTACTTGCTGTTAAAGATGTACAGCTAAATAAAATGCTGTACACCAGTTATAACAATTATTTGATTTACCACATATGGTGAACATCTATTAGCAACTTAGGAAGCAAAAGATTGCCTAAATGTGGATATGTAGAGTGCAAAGCATGAGATGGTTGAAAACCAATATATAAAATAAATGACCTTTCAACATTAAAACATGAATTTTAGTGGATTCACTCACCTCTTGGAACGTGATACGTTGAGGAAGAGGAAGAGTGCACAGGAAGTGCTGCCAGGCGACTCACGGAGTTCATTGCTGTTGGGAGAAGTCACATAATATTTAAATAAATAAATAAAATTTATTCATTGATCTTTCTACAAAAAATGCAAAAATTGAAACAAATTCAAATAAAAGAAAATACAACATACAATATTCTTACATGACCTGTTCCTAGCCAATACAAAAACAAAATCAATGAATCAATACTGTTTGCTGGAAGAAAGTATCTTCGTCTGCAAGCAGGAGTATATTATTATAAGTATATATAGCCTACTTGAAATAACAGAAACAATTATAACTCAACAAAATTACTTGTTTCACATTCACACACTCATGCACACACACACACACCCATGGAGCTTTTAAGTTTACTTAGTAAAATTAATTAATTAAAAAATTACAATTTCGATACATGTAACGTACGAAAGTTGCAATAATCACGAGGTGAACAACAAAATACAAAGTTATAATAGAATCTTGCAAGTAATATAGAAAAACTGCTATTCAAACAGGAGCTTTAAAAGTTACAAAGTACAAATGTTTACAAAATTACCATAATACTACCTAGTAAAAATAAGTACGAACTTCAACTGTCAACTTCAACAAAAAGTTACAAAAATACAGTAGAACATTTCTATCATCAATTATTCTAACCTATCCTAATATCCTGAATAAAATTTTAAATTTCATCAGGCGTCTGATTCAGCAACCACCCTCCCAAACGAGACTTGGTATTATAAGCTGCCTCAGACCCACGATTGCCAATAATAAGATATTTAAAAAAATATCTTTATTTATAGTAGCGAAAGTGGTATTGTGGAAGATATCCATAATGAATAATAAGACATGAAGTTGTCACAACCACATTTATTGAACATAGGTTTGTTTGAGATTAATAATGGTGTAACAACCGAAAATAGTATATCACTATTTTTAATAAATGTTGTTGTGACAACTTCATGTCTTATTATACTTAAAAAATATGATGTTGAAGATCCATCTTGTTTCCACTAATATGTAATATAAACTTGAAAAAAACACTTTTAAATGGAAACTAACTCACGTTATGGCGTGACGGCCGTTTCGCTCTGTTGTCTAGTGTACTGCGGTTTTCAGTGTACTGTGGGTCGTCTGACGATGCTCTAGACAACAGAGCGAAACGGCCGTCACGCCATAACGTGAGTTAGTTTCCATTTAAAAGTGTTTTTTTCAAGTTTATATTAAAAAATATTCTCATATCACAAGCAAAAATGTAAGAGTGGTGAATTAAAACACAAAATCAACTATTCATAAATATGAATGTTGAGTGCTATTATTAAATAAGAGGACCTGCGCCGACCTACAGTCGGTTTTCTGCATTGTTTGCACAAAATGTTGTATCTCGGGCGCAAATACTATACATTATACATGTATGTACGAGCTTGAATTCTTGTAGTATTTGTATTTGCGCCCGGAACTCTATTTCTGATGCAGTATATTAAACTATTTCAATTCGGCCCAGGGCCAAAGGGTGCTTGTACAGTGGAGCATCAAATACTCAATGATAAACAAAGATGCGAAATCAAATAAATGCTGTAGAATGGTGGTATTCACGCTACTACAATACGTCATACACCATTCCACAGCTAAGCTTATCATTTTATCATTGGTTGAGTTCATGGGAGCATTACCGTTTACCGGTAAATGGAATTTTACCGAAAACCAAGGCAGCTGATTGGTCTATTCAAATTCATACTTTCAAAAATAGACTAATCAGACGGTAAAATTGTATTTACCGGTAAACGGTGACTCCCATGAACACAACCATTAAGTGTTGTTGCTCCATTGTGCGAGCACCTCAAAGCCAGCCGTTTACTAGGAGTGGAAAGTTGCGAAATTGTTCAAAATCACAAGAACGATCCAAGCATGTGTCTCGGTTGAGAATTCCGTCGACTGACCTTGTATCGTTCATAAATTTTCGTCCAAACGCCAATAAATTCGATACAAAATCGTTGCTCCGCAACTTTCCCAGTGAACAATCGGCATTATACATAGTGATTCTAAATTAAATTGCAGGGCAATCACTCAGGGGATAATTCTATAGATAAGAAAGTTCATAAAAACATCAGCAAGAAATAATTTGTTTCTGAATTTGGAGATTCAATCACTAAATGAATTCAACTTTTGAAAATTGAGGATTGCACTTTTGATGTGAAATTAAACGAGAATAGGATGATACAAGTTTCAAGTTTGTAACTTCAAAAGTTATAGAAATATTTGAATACACAGCACCCACGAAACTAGTTTCAAAAATGTATTTTCAGCTTTCAAGTACATTAATTTATGAAATGTCTTTCAGTCACACACTACTGATAATAAAACTAAATGAAAATAGGAAGTTACAAATTTCAAGTTTGTAACTTCAATAGGTGTAGAAATACCAATCCGTAAGGGTCTCCCCACCAATAAAAGTCATACGCTTATTATTTTATTTTATAGAAATAACTGACAACAAAGCACTCACAAAACTGTTTTTAAAATAAATTTTCAACTTTTAAGTAGATTAATTTATTAAATGTCTCTCAAGCAAATAAACGCAACGCAAAACTGATATAACGCGTGTTTAGGTTTCACCAAGAACCATTTTCTTAAATAGTTCTCGAACATGAACATGAAAATTACGAACTGAATAAAATTCAATTCTAAAAAAATAAAAGGATAAACTAATAATTAACCCGAACAAATTTCATAAAATCGGGGTTTATTGTTTAAAACCACACAAAAGGCGCCCGGCCACCGAAAACTGTGCTAGGACAGCTGTTCAATCTGAATTTTTTCAATAAATGCCCAGCCACCAAAAGCGGTGCTAAGCTGTGCTGTGCTGCGCTGCGCCGGTGACCGGGCGTTCATTAACCGAACGATAGTGAGGTCTACCCTTTAAGACGATCGGCATTTCCTCTGTCTCTCTGTCTGTCTCACGATTACAGACGAACGCCTAGACCAATTGCTATGATTTTTCAAATGAATGTTCCTTATTCCTAGGCCCAGCGATGTATATATATTTTTCTCAAATTCAATATGGCGACCGGTTTACTACCGATACAAAAAAGTACAGCATGAATAAGAGCATACAACATTTGAATAAATCCCTGGAAACATTGAATAAACAAATAAATTGCGAAATTAATTTTCATTGTAGAGTAAATTACTTTACAAGCACCCTTATTCTTGGACGTGAGGTCTACTGTTCACAGAACTACTAGTAAAAAGCCATTGGTTCGGTTTGTACAGCAGTCCCTACACAGCACAGCTTTTGGTAGCCGGGTGGTTATTGAAAACTATTGCATTAAAAATACTTGAACAGTTGTCCCAGTACAGCACAGCTTTAAAACAGCAGTTCATAGCGATTTTAATGCAATAATTCAATGCAAGTTATACTACATCTTGTAAGCTGAGCAGCTGACGGTCTACAAAAGAGATGAAAGATTGGGTAGTTCATGGAAATAATCTATTAAAAACATATTTTGAGGTTTCAGATGGATTAATTTTGTCGAATGTCTGACAAGCTCGTGAAAATGACAAATTAAGCTTGTGATACACGCGTTTGTAATGTATTTAAAAACGTTAGACAAACATTTAAAAATATGATTTTTATCCAAACTTCCAAATTGTGTTATACAATATTCAGTATTAGTTGAATCTTCCTGCTGATTTCTATTCTTCTACTACATCCATCATTTACTGATTGTTTGATACGTTAAGCAATTCATTTCATCTTCAACAAAGCATTTTCAGTCCTGTTTTATGATTTAATTATTTTTGAAGTGAAGTTTTTTAGTGAATCTAAATGTTTTATGGAAATCACCTTCAATGGTTTGAACAATATAGCAGTCAAAATTTGTGAAAAGACTATTTTTGGACTTTTTTGCATTTTGACATGATTGCTAATCTGTCTATAAAAAAGTTTCAATTTTTTCATCGAGAGAATCAACCCAAAGACATTTAGACTAGTTAGGGAAATACATCAATTTAATAAAACAGTTTCACTCAAAAAAATCAATTCAATTATTTTTAGGATTTAGTGCTTTAGGACTAATGTGATGTACTTGAAAAGGAAATCATCCTCAACCAATGTTAACAGGGTAAGAAACATAAAAATTAACCTAATGATACTGAAGTTATTCTATTCTCAGTAAAATATTCAATCAGTCTATTTAGTCGTTAACAATGAAGTCGATTTTTTTTTGTTTTGGCTGAAATTCCATTAGTGTTTATACTGAGCCTACTGTACCACTATTAGAACCTACCGTTTTAGCCTATTGAAATAAGAAAATAATTCAAATTACTCCAATCAAGTTCGTTTTCTGGCTAACAGCTTCATTAGCATTATCGCGCAGTCTATCAAAAGCTGTAGGTTCATCAAATTGCTATCAACAAGGCCATTTAACAAATAAAAGTCGAAAAGACAGTCCAGGGTTTTGACCGAGCGAAGTGAGGTCTATGCTTCGATTCGACCATTTTGCATTTGTCTGTTTGCCTGATTGTAACGCATTTACGGCTGAACGCGTGAACCGATTTCTTTTAAATTTGGCGATGGATGAATGTTCCTTAAAGTAATGTGCAGCGGTGTATGTATAAAGATTTTTTTTAGATTTTGTTGTATTTAAAAGATAATCAATAAGGGAAAAAATGAAAGGTACGCAAGCCTTCTATAGGAACATATGATTTTTAAGATGAGCTTCTCCATCACATGCAATTGGAATCAGATTCATAGATAGCCCTCGGGTCGTAACATCTGGTTGAGCCTTATTCATATGAATAAAACTATCATTCATATTAATTTGTGTTTCATTTTTAATATTTCAATTAAGTAAATGATTACTAAGTAAATGATTTATACTGTAGTATTCATATAACTTGGCAGCGTGTAGCAGATGGGACATCCTATATCTGAACTCAACATACTGCTGCCAAGTTATATGAAAACTACAGTACAAATTTAATTATTATTGTTTTATGAACTCATTCATCATTCATGAAACATCTAAAATCTAATTTGAGCAACCAGCTGTCTCGCAAATTGAAAACACAGCCTTGTTGATGTGATACAGTGACCTTTTGTGAAAAACAGACATGAAATAGACTGCGCGAATTTAATCAAGAGTTAGGTTTGATGACTTAGTTCAATTTTGCGATGGTGATTATCATTGAGTGCATAGAGTATGTTGCTCTGTGCAAGGACCCTTATTCTTAGGCGTGAGGTCTACTGTTCACGTGAACTACGAGAAATATTTGTTCAAGACATATTAGAATGTAAAAAAGGATTATGACAGCTCAGAGAAAACAATTAGAAAGAAAAATAAGAGCTTCCAGAAACAAATCAGAATTATAAACTCTACCTAGTTGATCACAACATATCCTACTATAGAAAATGTTCCAGGGGATAGCAGGAAGACAAATAATACTAGAATATATTAAAAAACTAAGCAAACCAAAAATGCTCATCATGAAAACTATGTGAAGCAGAAAATTAAGACAGGAATCTGGAAATTTAAAATTATTTATAGATTATAATAAACTAACGATTGATGTAAGCCTAATATTACATCATCAAATTTAACTCTGCCTAATCTTACACAAGAGATACTGTATTTACACACACGAAAAAATAACGATTAAATTACTAGAGAGTATTCAATAGCTTGTAAAGAGTTTATCATATTATCAAATGCCACAGGAGTAAAAGCCTACACTGAATCCTTACACTGTAATGGTAGAAGGGGGCAGACCAAGAAGAATACACTGAACTTAAGCTTATTAATTCAAAATGTTCAACTTTTCTTAAAACATTTTAGGAAATATTATGAAACTAAGTGTTCTGAAAAGTGCATATAGTGAAATCCAGCTGAAAATGGAGGGAGAATCCCTCCAATGAGATCTTTCATTAAGAAATCCCAACCAACATCTATTTGAGAAATATGTTTGATACATTTTTTCTTGGGCATTTATATTGTGGAAACTATTTATTTAAACAGAATTTATTAATTTCGAATTCCTTTAGGTGCTATTAGTTTATACTGAAGACTTCCGCAATGGCGGATATTGACAACAGTATTCAACAGCTGATGGAAATCGATGAATGCTACTGTACAAAAATATCAGTCACCACCGGGAATCGAACCACGGACCTCGCAATTGCCGGTCGGGCGCCTTAACCACTAGACCAAGGCACCCGACCGGCAATTGGGAGGTCCGTGGTTCTATTCCCGGTGGTGACTGATATTTTTGTACAGTAGCATTCATCGATTTCCATCAGCTGTTGAATACTGTTGTCAATATCCGCCATTGCGGAAGTCTTCAGTATAAACTAATAGCACCTAAAGGAATTCGAAATTAATAAATTCTGTTTAAGTAAATTTGTCAGTTTGTTCAATTATCAGTAACTTCGAACTTTCTTGTACTATTTATCTAATCGAATTTAATTAGATAATATTTATCTAATAAAATAAGAAAGAGTAGGGATATGTGTGCATGTGTCAGTCTTACGCATTTCACATAAACGGCAGCAATTTGGAACAAAGCTTCCTCTAAACTGAATTCAGTGCACCTCAAAGCCCAAATTTTGATTTTCCTTTCAGACTTTGCAAAATTAATGTTAAAATTTCACTTATGAGCACTATTACTGTTTTCACATGTGTTTAGATGCATCAAGCTCATGAAAAAGCTGATACATGATACATCACTATGATACAAAACAGATTCAAGTCACAAGCCAAAGCAACACATTCGTTTTGTATCAATATATATCAGTTCCTAATTCCCTCTTTGTAATGGTATTGACATTGGCGGTTCAAATCCATATATCACATGTGTAATTTACAACTATTAATATGTAGAATCTTGCTGTGCAGTGAGATTCTGCACAATCTAAACTCTACACAATTATCAAGCTATTGATGAAACACTCCTCTACCTCAAAAACATGCTACACACCTCCTGCTAATATTAATGAAATCATGTCACTTACCAACACCATAAAAACCTGCACACCAAGATTCTACATATGAATAGTTATACTCCAGCTCACGAGAATGGATATTCACAACAATTATTTAATTTACACACACCGTTGCAAAGCATGGGTAACTAGTGGGCAATAATTCTTCAAAACAGAATTATCTTTTTCACCATCAGCATTGCACCTGAAAAGTTGATCAGAACTTAATGATCTAATGATTAACATAGCCAACAATTCAATATCAATGAACTCACCTTGTTTGGTAACCGAAGACTGACTGATTCCAGAAGGAGTTACAGAGGACAATGACGCTGGGGCACTTTGCTGAAGACTTGTGATGAATCGCCCCTGCTGTGAGGGAACATTCTTCAGCAAAGCAGCGGTCGCCGCCTATCAAAAAGAGAGAAAAAACACTCTTGAGGCTCTACCGAATGAGCATCATACTACAACATTTATTCCAGGGGCCTTAACCAACTTACATGCACAAGTACAAATTACTAGTGAAAACCTTTATAAGATTTTACTGAAAATAAAGTTAAAAGTTGTAATATGATTAGTTTGTTGTTTGTTATGAAGCAGGTCCTAGGATTGATGAATTGTCCATAAGCAGAATTAGATTTTATAAATTGATTAGATTAAGATAGGAAGAAATTCCAGATCTGGCCATGAAGCAAACCCGAAGCCATAAAGTTACATCAGCTGAGACACATACACTGTAAAAACACATTATTGTAAGAGGAACGATAGAAGTTTGTTTTTTAAAAGAAGTTTGAGAATGTTGAGTAGAAAGAAAAAACTAAATGAAGTACAATGCTCCAGCAATTGGAATGCAATTCAGTACTATTGTTGGTGAGGAGTTATAGAACATGATTCTATGTAGATGGTTTACATTTTCAATAATACATTTGGGAGTTATCAAACACTGTTGAATATAGTACTATTGGCCCAATAGATTTGGTGAGTCAAAGAAAATGATTCACTGCAGATGATTTACATTTTTAATAATATATTTGGAAGTTATCAAACACTGTTGAATATAGATAAATAGTTTATTGACAATTGACGCCAGGCTCAAGCCTATTGCAAAATAATTTTTACAGTACCGTACAGCAGAATACAATGTTTCAAAGACGGTTCACTAGACATTTTTAAAATAACTGGTAAACTTACCAATTATCAGCCGCTCAAAGATAAGTTTGAGGCTTTAAGTTCAAATATATTTAAATTTTAGGTCATTATTCTCTTATAATTTGTCAGGACAACTTTTTTAAATGAATAAAACTTTCAGGAGTCTATATTAAAAACTATTTCTTCAACTCATGCCCAAAATGATGAGCCGTCCTAATATCGGCCACCCAATATCCCTGTAACTGGCAATCGCTAAAAACCAGAATCTCCAGAAAACTGCAAAATTTCATGCATGGAGGTCACATCCTACTAAAGCTGTAATTTCTCATCGATTTTCAAATTTTACATGTTTTTGGAATGGCAAAGAACCAATTTATTGATATTTTTCTGTTGAAAATTTGATTTAAAGCTTATTATTTAGGTTAAAAGTATGAGTGGTGAATAAAATTGGTAGGTTTACCGTACAGTCATTTATGTTATTAAATTGTTCTTGTTAGTTTTCGTCAATTAGGCCCTATAAATTTTTGATAACCGATCATCTGGCAACTTCTGATACGTAAAATGCAAGAAATATGCGTGTGAAATTGCATCATTCACCAAAAGAATCAGGTATAAATACAGAAAATCTCCAAATTAAATTGCTTTATTTCATGAATTAGTAAGCGAGACATCGTAAGCGTTTATCTTTTGATTTTCAAATTCTAGATTGAGAAATATTAGGCTACTTAGAGAAATTTGCAATAGCTTTTTCGGAGTAGTTCTAGCAATACTCAGCACAGTGGGGGGTCACTCAGCAACTTAGAATTTTGCACAACTCCATAGAATATTTTCAATTATGGTTCGCGATTTTTCAAGTTAGTTAACTTATTCAACGATATTCCTTAGAAGTTGACTGTTTCTACGTTATAGAAAGTTGACTAAGTTACAGAAATTATCCCCCACTAAAGTTAAATAAGGAACACCCGGCGGAAGACCTATGAACTTCAAATAATTCTATAAAATACAATATTTTGAAGAATAATATGAAAATTCCGTACAAATATCGTAACAAAATATCAAATACATGAAAATAACCCATGTATTTCATATGATAAATTCCCAAAAACAAGACCACAACATAAGCTTCGAAGGTTAAGAACACTTGTGCAAGAAATACTAATCATGTAGTGGAACAAATGAATATTTTGTACGAGACTATAAATCTATTGATGAGAACCACAGAACCTATTCGAATTGAGAAGTTTGGTATTGAAAAAATGAGGCTGCAAAAACCAGTACTGTAGGTAGACTACCGTAACCATGAACGCAAACTTTCAAATGCAATCAAATATATGAATATGAGTTTCTTCGCCAGTTCAAATTGTGATTAAAAATTTGAACAATCATGTAAGAGTGTAAAGATACGATGAATTATTAGAAACCAAACGATGCATCTCTTAACCTCACAATCATAAACAATACAGAACGTCGAGTGAACGAATATGGCATTAGTCCAATTACTAAAAGATCTTTACCCACTTTTACCCCAATTGATGAAACGACTCTAAAAACGTTTTGTAGATACCTATAGAGACACAAATTACTATGAAACTGTAAATAATGACGAAATATGCATAACGATGAAAATAGCTGTCTACACTTACCCCGGGGTTACTCCTTGTCTGGTCAGTTTTTATCACAGGAGTTGACGCCAAATCCATCTTCTCCTATCGTAGAAGTTGATAAATCATTTAATTACATTTTTAATTAATATGTAATCAAAACCACCATAAATCTTGAAAATTGTCAAAAATTCAATCATCGACGAAAAATTTCACGTATATCCAATTTTCACAAACTGCACTGAGGCGATCAAAGTCACTGCTAATCACAAGCTAAAAATTGTTAACAGATAACTAACACAAATTTCATTTTTCCAACCAGTCATAAAATGTAAGCCATAAGCCTATCGACAACGTTGGCTTCCCTTCAGCACTATTCTTCAAACTGAATGAAACGGACGGAATGTTTGGCGCTGTTGCCAAACTGCACACCATCAAGCACTTTGCCTACGCAGTAGCAGTAAAAAGGTAATGTTGCCTAGATCGCGTGAAATCAATAAATGTATGTTAATATTGTAATGAAATGTGACTGAAAACTAACACGAACATCGATAATTAATTAAATCCTATCATAATAATAGTTGACTGTCACATAATATTTGAAAATAATTTTGAGAATACAATGATCAATTGCAAAGTTATATGAGGATAGGTTTGCATCTCGTTCCTGTGTGATACGGTACACAGTACTCAGTACCGGTTACTCAATAACCGATAACTGGTGGTGACGATAACTGATCGGTAGCGTAGGAGGGCCCTGAGGGTTGTAGGTCTGAAGCGAATTTAAAAAGTGTAGTGAAATGAATTTTTTTCAAATAAAATTTTGAAATAAGGAATAGAGCAGCAACGCTTTGATGACACATTTATTTGTCTTTTGCATCAAAACAGTTACAAGCATAGATAAAAAGCATTGAATGCTTCATCTGTGTTACAAGTTACAAAGTTCAAGTTCTGTTAATAAACTGTGCTTAATCACATCATTTTGGAACATTTTGTCAGTTACTTCTGCAAATAAGAAGTCATGAATTGAGTTTTAAGGTGATAAACTGCTTTTGTAAAAACAATCATCAGACTGTTGCAAATAAATAGTTGCACAAGTTATGGCCGAAATGGCCCTGCATACAATGGCAGAGCTATACAATTTACATTCCAACTGAACAGTAAACAGTTGCACTTCCTGCAACACATCTAGATCACATTGACCTACATTTTCAAGTAAAGAGTGGCAATTGTTGCAGAAACTGTTGTATGAGTGAAAAATTTCAGTTGTGAAACCGTTTAGTTGTAATTCACAGGTCGAAAAGGAATAAGTTTGTAACACTCTGGTCCCTCCTAAAAATCTAGAAGATTTTTCTTGCTTAATTGCGAGTTTAAATGCATAAGTTTCGATGTTCCATTTATTTGCCAAGTTTTTTAAAGTTCTGAGTTGTACTTGCTGCATTTTACAAGTGCACAATTTCAATTTTGTTTGTGAAGCTCTTCAGTTACAGTATTAAGGCAAGCAATAAGTCTGCAACTTCACACTCACCTATCACCCTATTATCATTGGAAGTTACTGTATGTTTGCAACTGAACAGTTGCACAAGTTGTGGCACCAACAAAGAAGTTATAATAATATTCACCAATTGGCACTTGAATTGACACAATTTTGCAACTGAGCAGTTGCTTGAGCACAAATGCCATTTTCGTCAAGTTTACAATATCTCAACTGACATGCCATGAGAACATTTGGGAATGATAGAGATGATTAAAATTGGTAACACATGAGAGAAGAAGGGCTGCATTTGGTTGTACATTGAAACTTGAAGTCCACTCTGCACACAGTAATCCACTTTTTGTGGTTGAATACAGTGAAGGATATACTACATATTGAAGTGGTCAATTGACAGTGCAGTCTGCAGTGACAAGGCGACCGAAGGTAACTGCCACTACTACTACTACTACTATCCGTGTCCAAAGCAAAACATCATATCAATAATTTCAAAAAATTTGCTGCCGACCGAGCATTGTCAGTTGCCTCAAAAAGTTCCTCCATAGTACAAGGATTGTTGAGTTGAGGGCACTCCAGAAGATGGTTCTCATCTTGTATGCTACCACACTCACATTATAGTATCATTGTCAGCAGGTAGGATGCCCCATCTCCTGAGGTTGGTTTTACATCTAGAGACTCTGCTACTCTCGGTTCAGGGCTTTCCATGTCACATATGGCAGATCATGGCCAGGAGCCAGTTCCTCTTTGATGGGCAAAACTCCAAAAGCTACTTCCTGTCTCCACCGCACAACACGATTTACCTTTGGAGAACCGTCCAAAACCTGGGCTGTTGCAAGGAAACTCTTGGTAACTGCTACTGTTAATATAGATAATAACTGTCGGTATCGGAGCCTTTTTCTACATTCTTTATGCGAATCGCCCGGTCATATCCAAATTCAATGTTTAACATGACTTGTGAATATAAATCGGAGCAAAAATATTACAAATCACTCCAAGATATCTGAATAGTCTCTCAAATACTTCTAAATTGCACTAAAAATGCTATTTTCTCAAAGACGATTGGCGCGAAAATCGACGTGGCAACGTTGGATGTATTTTTAAATGAAAAGAAAAAGGTTGATGAGTACAGTGGGTGGCTAGACCAATCACATCGTCCAGAGCAGAGATGCATAATTCATAGTGTACTCGTATTGTGACATTACATTGTACTTGGACTTGCACTTTATCATCACTGATTACTGTGTATTGTTTTGCCCTTATTTATGTCAGCTGTTTTTGTTTTGTTGACGTCTGGAGTTGTGTGTTTAGATTTTATCAATAAATTTTCTAATTTTTCTAGAGCTATTTTAGTGCATTCCATTCAAAACTAGCTTTCCTTATCTACTCCCTGAAAATCCAATTTCTGTTCTGTAATCTGTGACTAACTTTCGTCAGTCATTAGTGGAATATATTCTTCAAAATCTATAAAATTATTCTACGGAAACGCAACACCTTTGAATGAGTTGTAAATTGAATCACCTCTCATCTATAGTTTTCACAGTCGCGATATTTTTTATCTATTTTAACGAAGTTCAATTTCTCAAAGCAGTAGCCATATGCTCATAAAGGACCAGCCATTTCATCGTCGATCGTTAGGTTATGTCTATGTCAGTCACACGTTCTGCTCAAAATATTTACTGCGAAGAGTGCTAGAAAGTAACTTATTTTAGCTTTAGCGTGATCCGTGGTCTTATTTGACGATTTATAAACTTTAATAGATTCGAATAGGCCTAATGAATTAGTCATTATTTATAAATTGTTTAGAAGAGACCCTTTTGTAACTTACTGTAGGCTAATAATTATTAGTGAGCTATGTCATTGCAGGTATGTTTTGAAAACTCACTTTATCGTTGCAAGCTATCAAATGTAACAAATCTCATTCAACTCAAACTGTTCTTCATTAATTTTATGGTATAAGTTTAGGTAAACATACCAAATATCGACCTTTTTTTTTTTTTTGGTGGACCTCCTTCCATTATTAGCCTTAAAAATTTGTAGTTTTTTTGTATGTTATTTTAAAGGCAAGAAACCTACCGACGATTGAGACAAAAACCTAATGTTCATGGGTGCACCGGAAACTGGAAGCGCCTGATTGGACTATTCAAATTCATCAACATCTGTGAATTTGATTAGACCAATCAGACGCCTTAGTTTTGGTTTCAGGTAGTTCTCACGATCTCAGCCTTTGACCATATATTTATAAGAACTTTATATTGTCAAAGACCCCAACCAATTTATCATCTGGCGTAAATCAGCCGTTTGAAAACCTTAAGCAGATGCTTATTTTTTAGGTTAGATGTGTGGCCGATAATTGGCATGTTTACTTGGATTAATTTCTTCAAATTTCTGGTTTTAATCGATATGACATCTTGTTCTGAAGTTTGAATATAGGTAGATGATAGCACAGCTGATCGATATAATCTGTCAGTGTAGGGAAGATTCAGAGGTAAAACATATAATTATGTCAGGTTAGGTAAGGTTACATTGAACGAGTTTACAAGCTACTCGTCAGCGAATCTACAGATTTTAAACTCGCCGGCGAGTTGCCTGTAAACTCAGTTTAATCGACACAGCTATTTGAAACAAATAGGGACCAAAGTCAGTAGCGCAATCAATAGTTTACATAGTGGAGTTTAGAGATGCAAATCAAACATATGCGATAAGATTTGAGACACAGTGGAGCAGCGAGAGATTTTTTTGGAGGATGATGCCCACATAGGTCTGAGACCTGTGCGTGGGTAATGAATTGGATGATGAGTTGGACCTACCGTTTTAGGTGGGTTCCGAACCACCGGGAAGTGATTTTACAGCCGAGAACAGAGTCTTTTTTGCTGGCCACTCCAATCGGTCACCCTTACAAAGAGCGCCCAGGAGTTTCGTAGCTTATCTCTGATTGAACAGATACCTGCTACGACACTCGGCTATCACTTCCTTAACTGTTAACTGCGTCCAGACCAAGGGCGGTCACAGAGTGGGGTCATGACTCCCCAAATCGGAAATTTACTGGAGAAGGGATAGGAAGAAGGGGCAATCACAAAAAGGTCAGCGAAGTTCCATTTGTGACCCCCAAACTCGTCATCTGGGACCGCTCCTGGTGAAGGCTCACTATATTAAATAAGTGTTCACTACTGACTTGAGTTTCCACTGTGAAAGCGCCTTTATACATCACATGTTAAGGACAAAAGTTGAAAAATATAAAATAATTATTGCCCAAACTTAGTGAGGCAGGGTGACTAGCGACCGGGAAAAGTCAGGGAATTTTTAAATTCTGGAAAAGTCAGGGAATATTAAAAAATATCGGGAAAACTTCGTAATAATTATATACCTAAAAATAATTATACTAGTGAGCCCTACGGGCTGGAGAACTCGCTTGCAAACAACTAATATTTGGAAAGGAAAACTCATTTGGGAAGCAACCGGGTTACAACCCCTCCCTTGAGCCTGTATAAGAGGCCCCAAAAACGAGTAGGGAGGCATCAATATTAATACGATAATATCGGTTACCGGAGGTAAAAAAGTTTTCATACGTGAAGTGTTAAAGCTATAAAAAATACTATAATTTCAATATTTAAAATACTTTAATTAACTAAAAATAATTAATTCATTAAGTTTACAAAGAGTATACAAGACAAGTTTTCTTGGACCTCAATGTCAAGGGGCCACATTATTTTACAAATGTAAGCAAGTGACAAAACAAATATATAATAAGGGGCCCCAAATTGTCCAACTAGGGCCCTCCAGGGCCCCTTTTTTCTCCAGTTAGACCTCTAGAGGCCCCTGGCGCCGCGGGACCTTCGGGTCCGTTTTTATTGCCAGTTTAGTCATGTGAAGTGGAGATTCAAGTAGGCTACATCTAGAATATTTCAAATTTTAACGTTTATAAACAAAGATCCCCTAATTGCCTCGGCTTTGGGTCATCAAAGGTCCCACGATGCTGGTGGGTCCCAGTATTTTCGGAGCCCCCAAACATGGGTTTGAAGGTACCCCAGACCACTTGAATTAAGTTTACACAGTAGGCTTGAAAGGAGAAAAGGTCTCTTAATATTTTTGCAGATGGGCTTCAATTTATGTTACTGTTACTAATGCTCAGATCTGATACCCTATAGAGTGTATTGTGATCGTGAAATTTGTCAGACCATGAATCAATCAATAGATAATATGAGGGAAGAGTTGATAACCACAAAAAAGCTGAGAATGGCACTTTCAAGACCTGGAAAACAATTTTTCTCTCCGGTGGAGAACCCTCAGAATCCCCAATGTTTTGGGGTTCCGTCACTCTATATGTAAATGCAAAATTACTATAAGTTAAAGTTTGGAATTGGATATTAATTCATTCTCTCTTTGCAAGTTGAATAAAGTTCCTTTCAAAGTCATAATAATTTTTATATTTTTACACATTTTACATATTCCAGTATTAGTGAATAGTTCGATGCGAATTCAAGAGATTACACAAAAATAGAAGAGAAGTTTATTGCTCTCTCTGGTGCCACTCATTGCCCTTTTCCCTAGCTTCCGCAACTTTTTCAAGGAATGGTTTTCACTCGTATTTTATCTTTAAATTAAAAAAACAATTCAAATTAGTTATACAGATTCTTTTGAGTACAGTAGGCAACTATAGGCATGGATGAAATACATATTCAATGCTAGTTGGGAAATCGAGTCATTAATAATTAAGTTATTCAATTAGTATAAAATTATTCAATGACTTACAATTATTGAAAATTGGTGTTTAGGGTGAGGTAGCCTCACCTTTTGGTGTAAGGGAGCCTCCAGCCCTGGGCTACTAAAATGTCTCTGAGTGGCCCTCATTGTAATAATAATTTGATACCACTAAAGATTGTTAAATTAGCTTTATAAAAGTAGTAATTTTTGGATTTTATACATTAACATTTGTTCAAAACTGATTAATGAACTAACAATATACGGAAAGTGGGTTCAAGCTCTTAGGCAAATGATTCATAAAAGCAATGATTTATTGAATTTAAGTTTTCACTTTACCCAATTTATAAACTTCATTTTAATAAATACTTGTATAAAGTTACTGTTTTTAATCCTCTAATCAAGCTCTCAACATCGAACATTCAAAAATTTCCCCATAATGTGAACTAAAATGAATGGATTCAAGCTTTTCTAGACATGGGTCTACAATCTCTTGGAATACGTCTTTAGAGGGACTATTCATCAAACTTTCCCCGGGGGAGGGCCCCCCGGACCCCCTATGCCCTGGGGGGTACGGAATACCCCCCGGGAGCCCCCAAATCTTCGATACCCCCCCCCCCATGAAAAGATATTTTCTACGCTAGATATATTAATGAAGGGCTGAGAACCTATCCTTTTGTTTCGCTTCACAAAAGGTGAAGGAGTGGGTCAATTTCATTGGCAAACGAACTTGATCTGTATTAAGGTTCCAAGAATATGTATTTTAAATTTGAAGTTGATTGGTCAAAGCGTTCGAAAGCTATTATCAAACTTACAAACATACAGAAAAAGCCGCGAGCCTCCAGTCACGAGTCACAAGTCAAAACTAAGAAATCGCTACGCTCGTTCAATTATAGAAACCCTCACATGAAATGCTCCAATATCGAATTTGAAATGCGTTTTTAGATGGACAACCAGACAAATAAGCTAGGTAGGCTAACACATAAAAATTTTTTGATTATTCGCTAAGGTCTTTTTGTTTTTCATCTATATAAAAGCCAAATACCCCTGATTCACTGACTCATTCATCAGCGTTTCTCGAAAACCACATGGCTAATTAAGTTGATATTTGGTACACATGTCCCGTTGGGGCTGTAGATGCATGCTAAAAAAAAATTTTTGAAAATTTCCAAAAATACGGTCAAAAGTGAAAATTTGAAAAATTAGATATAAGTAATATGGAGTTGCGAATTGAATAACTGTGCCCGAATCCATGACAACAGATGATCAACAAACAAAAGTGTTGGTTCGATTCACGATTTTGTACGAATTTTGAACCACCCCCTGGCTAGACGGTCAAGGCGAGCGAAACGAGCCTGCTGGCTAGTACCTTATATTGGTCAGGGAAAATGTTATTAAAAATCAGGGAATTTTTGTAGCTTACTTTGCTAGTCACCCTGTGAGGTCTCAGTTTTAACTAGATTGTAAAATTGAACACATGCGTTGGAATGGTGTATGTTAGGTTGCAGCAACATGAATACCATCATTCCACAACATGTGTCAGATTTTGCGATAGTGATCATCATCGAGTATTGGATGCTCCACTGTGCAAGCACCCTAACTGATAATATTGCAATTCTGGTCACATGCCTAATAAATTACTGGCCGTTACTCTAGTTATTAGATGAGTGCATAGTCTTCTATAATAATAATATTCAGGTACCGGTACTCATTTATTTTATTCTGTGATGCCTTCCATGAAGAAATACTTGAACAATCAAATATCAAAACTGACACTTTTTTTTGAGGATGAAGCCCACATAGGTCTGAGACCTGTGCGTGGGTAATGAGTTGGATGATGGTGATTGATGAGTTGGACCTACAGTTTTAGGTGAGTTCCGAACCACGGGGAAGTGATTAAACACTGTTTTTCATTTGAATTATGATTTTTATTCACTTATACTGGAGGGATGCATTTCGCTCAAAAAGAGAAGCTTCGTCAGCCTGCCATCCTTAATAGTGTTAGTTTTGTTATTCGTTTATTTTATTGTTGGTATTACATTATCACCTTTCATCTTGATGGGGATCTTGATTTTCCAGGTTCAAGGAACAAACGATTCGAGTATAGTTTCAAAATGTTCAATGGTTGATCGCGGCTATTTTGAGGACAAATACATTCATTGTTTTGTAGAGAAAACTTCTAGACGCTCACCAATAATAAATATCGGATACTGCGTAAGAGCTGTAGTTATCAATTCAGTATTGGAAGACTTTGTAAAGAATGGCAATCCATCTGGAGCTGTTCAGGTATGACTTCAGATGACATCCATTATTTTTCTGTAGGGTTTTGGACTGGTTCGTCAGGTTTAGCCTGAGTTGTCATCTTGAGTTGCACAGTAGCACCGATGGCAATTGCAATAGAGGGGAAAGTGGTAGCCTCAGTCTGTCACCAACCGCCGTAGAGATGGTTTCGTATTGCAAGTGCGGATCCCGGTGTGGTCATGACCCCCCCCCCCCCCACGAAACTACCCAACTTTTCTCAAAATATGGTTTTAGAGGGATTATTTTACAAACATTTTGTGGGGTAGTAATAGCTCATATTATTATTATCTTTATATATTGTTAGAGGACTCTTCATAGACCTTTACTATAAAGTCTATAGTGCCTAGCCTAGAGTCTACGTCTACCCTCCCCGCCACACTACATCACTGCTGAAGATCCAGTTAGACCACTGATTAAGAGTGCTCTTTTCCTTCATACTCTATGTGTAAGGAATACTATAGAAACAGAATTTAGAAAAAAATGTATTGATTTCGAATTCCTCAAATTCGAAATCAATGAATTTTGTTTCTGTATATTGTCAGTTTGTTAAATTGACAGTTACTTCAAACTAACTTGTGAAATACTATAGAATTCACTAATCACCAGTGAGGACTTAGTCAAGGGTGTGAACACTAGTAGCCTAATTAATTTTTAAATTCTTTTAATGTTACAAATAATACCAAAGACCTCCACCACCGCGGATATTGAAAGCTGCATTAAATACGGTAGCTAATGGAAATCGATGCATTACTTTGTTAATGTTTAACAATATAATAAAACTTGTAACATCTTTCTAAGAAAGTTATTTGAAGACTCAAGCACCAGAAACAAGCCACTTTGTTTCAGTATGCAGGCTAAAATGGATGTATTTATATTATAAACTTAAAAAACACTTTTGAATGGAAATTGACTCACGTTATGGCGTGACGGCCGTTTCGCTCTGTTGTCTAGAGCATCATCAGCTCCCAACATTCACCATACACAGTACACTGTGTACTGTGGGTCGTCTGATGATGCTCTAGACAACAGAGCAAAACGGCCGTCACGCCATAATGTGAGTCAATTTCCATTCAAAAGTGTTTTTTAAGTTTATAATACATATTAGTGGAAACAAGATGGATCTTCAACATCATGATGTATTTATCTTTTGAAATGCTGTTATTCATGGAACATTTTGATGCAGGAACCAGGGCTCCTACTTTTAAAAATAGTCTTTCATTCCCGGTAGTATATCATAGTTTGTCTATCACTACCAAGCCGGTGCTTATCAACAATGACTCAAGCATTAGAGCCTCTTGTATTAAAACGCCTCTTGTGTATTAAAATGAATGAGTTTAAGCGTTCTAGACTTGAGTCCACCATTACTTAAAATATGATTTTGGGAAATGATTCTCAAAATTTCACCTAGGGAGTACCCCCGGACCTCTCTTTTTAGGGGGTATTCCAGTACCCCTCCTCCCCCTCCCACCGTAAAGTCAGTCGGATCCGTCACTGTGTACACACCGTACTAAAAACATTCGCTGCACTCGTACATGCATTGTAGGTAGGCTATGTTTGTGAACGGCTAGTATTAGGGACCGAGCTTCCTGCCCTGTCTCCTTAAGCCTGCTGACAAGGACAGTTGCTTCTCCTCTCTGACAGCTTATGCTAAATCTGATGAACTATGTGTATAGTACCATAGCCGATATCTGCTGTAGGTGACTCTTCAGATCTCAACGTTATGTTTTAGTCCAAAGAGCGTACTACGAAAGCGAGGAGTGAGGTAGTTTACGATTGATCTCCTCACTGAGCTAACAGAGTTCTATCAGTATGCTAAGCCCACCGTAACAAATTCGGAAGCTCTATGCTTGACAGTCCGCTCCCACCTTTACACTGGCTGCACAGGTGAGTGTGTATACTATCTTACTATCTAGCACACCTCTGAGCTACATCCTGCGTCCAAGCCATCATTCAGCAAAGACGTCTGGAAAGCAACACAATTGAGAAAACCTGTTTTATATCTTTTTTGAGTAAGATGCCCACATGAGTCTGGAGACGTGAGCGTGGGTAATGAGGTGAATAGGTGAATGATGAGAAACATTCATGGCTGAATTAGATCCGAATCCAAGGCTGCAGGAAAGGAAGCTAGCCAGAGTCTTATCTAATCACAGACAAGGCCTCCAGCCAACTGCGCTACCAGAGCCGCTAAACCTGAGATGTTCAAAACTCAAACAACAATAAGGCACAAAAGATGAGATTTTATCAAAATTCTCAGTTGCAGTGTTCTTGAAGCTATTAAATAATAAATAATAAAATAAATGATTTATTTTCCAAAAAACTAATACTACTACAAATTTACAAACATCTACAGTTATTAATACAAAAATGTGCTAGTAAAAGATCAAAATTTATGTTATAATACAAAAGTTTTTGTGTGGAAAATTGACCTACTCCACTATGGCAAGCCATGTTCTAGAGTAGGTTTGAATTTTTGTGAGCGAATAAGTAAGATTAGTAAGTGTTAAGTAAATCAGTAAATGTAGATGATACTATGAATTGTTTGAAATTACTGTTTCTATTCTCTGTCTTCCTTTGCTTGTTAACCAATTTTGTACTGTTGCTTTGAACTTTTTGAAGTGAGTTATGTGTTTAATGTTTTCAGGAAGTAGATTATATAATTTTGGTGCTAGATGATTGAAATGTCTTTGGTATAGTGCCTTCTTAGCAACATTAGTGATAAGAAGGTTCCTGTATCTGGTGTTGTGGCTATGGTTTCTGGTTTGGAAGCTGGCTGGATTTCTATTGTCAATAGAAATCCATTTAAACTAGAAATATCAACATGAATTCAGGGGAAAATGAAATGAAAATGACATTTATTTTCCAATTACAAAATACAGCATAAATACAAAGATTGTCTGTTCAGAATTACCTAGCAACGGTTTTTATAGATGCTGCCAGTTCAATTATTATTTATACATTTTTTAACTTGAATTTTAGTTGCTACACTACACTATTAATTACAGTTGTTTTCGACCTTTTAGGTACAAATTCTGTGAAATGGTAAAAAGTAGAGCAAAATTAAAATGAAATGGATCAATTTTGGCTAGTAAAGGTATAAAACCACGTAGAAGCTCTGATAGTGACTTTCATTCCAAATTACTGTTTCTGACTACAATATGATAAGAAATCATTAATTTCCTCTCTATTGATCAGTGCTGCTTGTTCATTTTACAATTTTATTTTTTTAGATTGTCTCATTTGGTGCTGGATTTGACACAAGCTACTTTCGACTCTCTGATATTAAAGACAGCGAGAATAGCTTTTTCTATTATGAAATAGATCTATTAAACGTAGTGAAGAGGAAAAAGAAAATAATTTTAAATTCAAATGTTTTAGTAGAAAAAATTTTGAATGTAGAAGGTAAGTTCAAAACTAATATGTAACATTCGATTTTGGGATTTTCATTAATACATATATTATTATTCTATTCTATATTAGGATAAATGTAAATAATGGATATGAAAGTATAAACATTGTCGAATCCTACAAACCTGTTCATCTAAGAGACTGAAGAAATGCAAAAATTGAGAGCATGCGACTTTCTTTTGCTCTCATATGTCTTCATGTCAAATAAATACCGGTAATGCATTGTAATTAATGTATTCTATAGTTTGTAGGCTGCCTGTACGGTAGTTTGCAAGTTGAGCTGATGAATGTGAAGACTTGAAGTACTGGTAGATTTCACTTTTATTACGGATGATGCCCACATGAGTCAGGAGACTTGTGCGTGGGTAATGAGGTGAATGGGTGAATGAGATTCAAACTCAAGGCTGTAGGAAACGAAACCTGCCAGAGCCCCACAGACAAGCGCTCCAACCAAGTGCGCTACCAGAGCCGCTAAGGTAATATATGAGATTCTTGTAATGATTGAAAAATAACGAGTTCACCCATGTGGAGGAGTTGCTTGCATTTTTTCGTAGGATTTTTAGTGCTCTGAGGGTTTTAATCAAACATTTACGTGTATAGAGGATGTAAAAGTGTACATTTCTTCTCTATGAAGCGTTGAGCACAATCAACATTGTAATAATACCATCTTCTCTTGTTTCTTCTTCTTCTGTGCCTATCCGTTTCGAATGTTGGCGATCATCATGGACACACAAGCTCTATCAGTGGCACACCGGAATAGTTCCACCGAACTTTTGTCAAACCATGTTCTGAGGTTGGCCAGCCACGATGTTCTTCTTCTTCCAGGCGATCTTTTGCTATCTAATTTCCCTTGTAGGATACGCTGGAGAAGATCATATCTACGCTTGTTTCGCATAATATGTCCTAAGTACTGGAGTTTTCTGCATTTAACCGTTACCACTAATTCCCTACCCTTTCCCATTCTATGCAGTACCTCAATATTGGTAATCTTCTCAGTCCATGAAATTCTCAAAATTCTTCTGTATAACCAGAGTTCAAATGCATCTAACTTATTTGAAATAGCTTTGGTCAGAGTCCAAGTCTCCGCACCATACAAAAGAGTCGAGAACACATAGCATCTTAGGAGACGAATTTTTAAATTTAGAGATAGGTTGTGGCTCTTGAATGACGCACTCATTGAGTTAAATACATTTCTGGCTTTTCCAATACGACACCTTATTTCTTCTGTGTTGTCCCATTTTTCGTTAATGATGGTGCCAAGATATTGATATTGATGTACTCTTCCTATTCTGGTCTGATTAATACTTATGTGAACTCCGGTGATGTCTTCCTTGCTTATTATCATAAATTTAGTTTTTTTTATATTTATATCCAGTCCATATCTCATGCTAGACTTGGTTATTTTATCCATAAGTATTTGAAGGCCCTCAACAGTGTCCGCAAAAACTATGGTGTCATCGGCATAACGTAAGTTATTGTTTAATCTTGTGCCGTTTATAGATATTCCTTCTTCTACTTCATTTAGAGCTTCTCTAAAGACATACTCAGAATAGAGATTAAACAAGATGGGTGACAGAATACAACCCTGTCTCACCCCACGTCGAATTTCAATCGGGTCTGTCGTTTCGCCTTGTTACATGATTTAATTATCTGCTTCGTTTGATGTATCTACCGTATTTCATTACGTATTTATCTCTATCATAGTAAAGAATAATATTGAAATTATTTAAATTCTCATGTGAAATTTAACGACTTGCAGTCAAATTTGACTGCAAGTCGTTAAATTTCACATGAAAAGTTAATATTAACAACGCAGTTCGTCATGGAACAAGAAATCCAGGTATTTAAGTTCTTAAATTTCTTGTTCCATGACGATTTGCATTGTTAATATTAACTTTTTGTTGTAAATTTATTGACTTGCAGTCAGTTTTATATTGTGAATATATAATAGATTTACTCACGTTCGGCCGAATGTGAGTACATTTATTATATATTTACAATATAAAACTGACTGTAAGTCGTTAAATTTACAACAAAAAGTTGAAATTATTTAATTTGGAAATTGAAAGTTATTTTTTATTTTCATCATAGGAGAGAATTGAAAATGTATACTTTCAAAATCTATATATTAAAATTGGAAATTATTTTTAAGACCTTCACTCCCTCTATATGACCTGCTGTAAAGAATGTTTTTAATATTCATTTATGGATAGAATACAAATCAACCGTTGATTCTAAATTTTCATGGGTTAAATCATTCTCTAACTGGTTCAACATGTTTTTATTCGATGTGGTTGTCTATCTAGGTTGGCTGTCTATTATCTATATTATTGTACTATTATTATCATTGCACACTAAATATTAATGGTTTAAATGCTTCAAAACTTTCAAGGGCCACATGGTTGTCATTTATTTCAGATTCCATTAGCGATGCTCTCAAGAGCTCAAACTACAATCTATTGGCATGCGACCTCAGCGATATTTCAAATACACAAAAATGTCTAATTGATGCTGGATTTAACCCAGATCTTCCAACTCTCTTTCTTGCCGAATGCTCAATTACTTACATGAATGAAGAAAGGTAAAGATCATGCTTACTTGAAGACAAGAATATTATACCAATTTTTGCACCTTCTATTGTGTAGGGCCGTATTTTCGAACATTTTTTCAGTTTCTCTGGACTGAAGGCTCTTGAAATATATTTATATGAGCATTTCAAGAATCCCTCGAGTCAAGAGACACTGAAGGATCGTTCATATATAAATAAGAGCATAATCTATCAACTTTGACGTATTTCATGTTGCATGTTTTGTAGCATATTTTTTGTACGGTACTATATATTGTATACTATGTGAGGCATTTAAATATTTTCAAAACTACTCATTGATCGATTATTATTTGAACTCTTGCTTATAATAATCAATTTCAATTTTTCTCTGAGCAAATAGCTTCTGTTATTGAGTTTATTAATCTCAACAGAAAATTTGAAGTACAAAATATGTAAGTTTGGAAAAGTTACTTAAATAATTAAGATCAACACATTACAATGTTATGTATTGAGGTGAAAAATACTAAAATATTCTCTATCTTCTTTTTCTTCTCCTCCTCCTGCTTTCCACCGCCTTCTCCTCCTCCTCCTGCTTTCCTCCTCCTTCTCCTCCTCCTGCTTTCCTCCAACTTCTCCTCCTCCTGCTTTCCACCTCCTTCTTCTCCTCCTGCTTTCCACCTACTTTCCTCCTCCTTCTCCACCTCGTTCTCCTCCTCCTGCTTTCCTCCTCCTGATTTCCACCTCCTCCTCCTCCTCCTGCTTTCCTCCTCCTTCTCCTCCTCCTGCTTTCCTTCTCCTTCTCCTCTTCCTGCTTTCCTCCTCCTTCTTCTCCTCCTGCTTTCCTCCTTCTCCTCCTGCTTTCCACCTCCTTCTTCTCCACCTGCTTTCCACCTCCTCCTCCTCCTGCTTTCCTCCTGCTTTCCTCCTCCTCCTCCTCCTCCTCCTCCTCCTCCTCCTCCTTCTCCTCCTCCTCCTCCTCATCAACCTTCTCCTTCGCCATCTCCTTCTCCCTCACCTTCTCCTCTACCCAAGCCTCCTTCTCTTTCTTCTCCTCTTTTTCTTCTGGTATCTATTGTCTTTTTCTATTTCTTCATCATCTTTCTCCTCATTGTTCTTCCTCTCCTCCTCCTTTAATTTCTTATTGTTGAGCGCTAGAGTTTAGTCGACAGAGGACTTCATGAAAACGTTTATTTAATAGATATGACTATTAAAGTCGAATACTACTACAGAACACAGGTATACCTGTGTATCGTACAATGGCATGTTGCATAACAATTTACAAATTACAATTCACAAATACAATAATTTCCATGACATTTCGCGGTAACTACAAATTAATTGCTACCAATAATAAAACTAGTAGGATGTATAAATTGTTATTCAAAAGGCTCACAATAATCTAGAAAATACAAATCATAATACGATTAAAAAATCTAGAAAATACAATTAAAAAATCGAGAAAATTTAAACAAAATACAATTTTTAAAAAAATCTAGAAATACGAGTACAAATGCGATTCAAGATTTTCTGATTTTCATGTTTGCCTTTTCAAGCTCAACAAACTTGATAAATTGGGCTGGAAATTTTGTTAGAGATGGAGCATTTGTGACTTATGAACAAATAAATCCGTTTGATGGATTTGGGTTGAAGATGATGAAGCACTTCTCTCTACAACAATCTCCTCTATTATCGCTTGAAAAATTCCCAACAATATCATCTCAGAAGAAACGGTATGAAGATAATGTAAGTAGACTGAACATTTTGTAACATAGTGACTTCTCTACTGTACCTATATTCCTGTAAATAACTAAATTATTAACTTTTCAGGTGAATTAAACTAAATTATTACCTACTATAACAGTTATCTAAACTAACTCAAATTCAAACTTTATTTCCACAACGCAACAGTACAATATCACAATATATTTTAATAGCTCCAAAGTTTACAAAACCTGTTTGGTTGGGAAATGAATGCTAACTCTAAATAATTTGATGTTGCAGTTCCATATTTACTTTTCACTTGATATTGAAACATAAACAATTGTTGAAAAAAACTTAATTGTTGAATTTAACACTTAGTTATTCGTGTGATAGCTATTTCGCATTGTCGTAATGCTTCATAAGAAACTGTTGCAGGTCTTCTGAATCCAAAGTAGTGTTTGAGGAAGCATTACAACAATGCGAAATAGCTATCACATGAATAAGTAAGAGTTAAATTCAGAGACTGTTGGAAGCTTGCTAAATCCAAAGTAGAATTCTAGTAGTGTTTGAGGAAGCATTACAACAATGCGAAATAGCTATCACACGAATAAGTAAGTGTTAAATTCACCAATAAAGTATTTCCAACAATTATTTATGTCTAAATAATTGCTATAGCACAATAACAGTGCATGAACTTTTTCTGGTGAAGCCCACATGAGTTCAAGACTTATGCGTAGGTAATGAGTTGAATGATGATGTCACAAAGATGCCAGGCTGAATGGGAATAGTATCGCTTTTGAATTAATATAGATTTCCGCATTATTTTTAATTAACTCAGAATGATTAAGGTGATCAATCAGTATATTAAAGACAAAACAGTAAACACATTCTTTTTCTCAAGATAAAAATTTATTGAATGCATCAATCATCTTTATTTCTGTAAGGAAGCGCTTCTGAATTTATATAAATTTAATATCCGAATTATTTTTGTTAGTACAATAATCCCAAAATGTTTTGGCAAAACAAGACTAAAATATTATATTTTTTATTTCACTCTAATAATAGTTTAATATTTTCTTTATTTACATTATAATTAACTTTTTATAGTAAATTTAACGATTTGCAGTAATTTTTAATTGAGAATAAATAAATAATTTACTCATATAGGCTGAAACGTTCTCGAATCGTGATGATTCATTTTCTACAGGCAAAATCTTGAAAATGACTGACAAAATGTTGAAAATGTATAATCACAATTCGAAAACGTTTCAGCGTATGTGTGTAAGTTATGTATTTATTCTCAATTAAAAATGACCACGTCGTTAAATTTACGATAAAAAGTTGATATTATCAACGCAGATCGAAATTCAAGAATAAAATTATAACTAACATTCTTAAACTTTGTAATTGTTATCTCTAGGGATGGAGTAAGTGTGATGTGATTCCGGCTTGGACAGCTTTCTCGGGGATTTTATCTGCCGAAGAAATGCATTCAAAGTTGAATTTAGAGCCTTTTGATGAATGGGAAGAATGGCACCTCAAATGCAACCATTATGCACTTGCAGTCGCTAGAAATGGAGTATTAAATAACTGGCAGCCCCAAATTATCAACCTGGGTTGTGGAAACATTACAAATAGTATAAAAGGTATAAACTGCTTTTTAATTTTTTTCTATTTTCATCTGGTTAGAATCTTTTTTATTTTCATATATATTTGATGTGATCTGGTTTTTTCCATGACGAAATACTCGATGAACAAAATAATAATATCAAAACGATATTTATATTTAAAATATTATTTTTACTGACTTATACTGGAGAGATACATTTCGCTTCTAGAGAGAAGCTTCGAAAATCAAATACAGTGACATTTTTGATAATAGATTTTTTTGCAGATTACGTCTTGGAGACTCAAGTTAAGGAGTATAAGACAAGTCAGAATGTCTTATGATATGTCAGAATTTTTATATGATCACTGAATTTCTTTAAACTTCCTTAGTTTTCAATTCTCTTTTTGCATGAATTCTGCTCTTGCTTTTCATTATTCTCATTGTTATATTCTTGTCTAATTTTTTAAATAATCCTCAATAATTCTGTAGGTCCAACTCATAAATCACCATCATCCAACTCATTACCCACGCACAGGTCTAAGACCTATGTGGGCTTCATCCTCAAAAAAAAAAAAAAAAAAAAAAAAATTCATTCCCCACTAATAAAATTTAGCCTTTAGTAAAAACATTTTAAGCTTGGGAAAATCAATTAATAATATAATAACATCAAGTGATCCTGCAGTTGGCTTTTGTTGCAATAAATAAATATTTTGTGATGAACGTTGCAAAATGTAGAAATTTTAGTTTTACTTCCATATTTATTTTTGTTCAGCTGAATCACTTCTCTTAATTTCCATTACTTGAAACAACCTAAGAAGTTTTCAAATTCGATGGTTAACCTAGATGAGTTACATGAAAAGACAATGGTTTCGTGTGTAAGTGAATCGTACACTTCAACCAGAAGTATAAATATACTAATATTTATACATAATATAAACTACCAGTTGTCTGCTTTTAAATAATAATATTATAATCGTTAATTCATCCTAGATGTGTAATTTTCAGTTACATGAAACCTTTAGACGAGGACCTTTAATTTATCTAGTAGAATTCGACAATTTTCCAATCATTTTCAATTACCATACGGAAACGTTCCACAATGTCGATCATTGATTCTACGGGAATTCAATTAATGATATGATTTAGAACTACATTTTTGACTAATCCTGTGGCACACCAACACAAATTTATAAAGTAGGTGTCACCAATTAACAATTTTAAATTATCTGTCTACTGTTAAGAATGTAATTTATATCAACTTTTTATATGAATTCAACAACTTGCAGTCAAATATTTGACTGCAAGTCGTTGAATTCATATAAAAAGTTAATATTAACAACGCAGTTTGTCATGGAACAAGAAATCCAGGAATTTAATTTATATCTTTATTTGATTGTAATGTTGAAGCTATTTTCTTGTATTTCTTGTCCCATAACGATCTGCGTTGTTTATATTAACAACGCTGGTTTGTTCGAGATTGATAATGGTATAACAACCGAAACTAGTATCTCATTATTTTCAAAAAATCTGGTTGTGACAACTTCAAGTCTTTTTATTCATTATGGATATCTTTCACAGTATCCCCTTCGCCACTACAAAGAAAGTTGTTAATATTATAACTTTTTATGGTAAATTCTCTCAGTTACTTGTATGGTAATGACTCTCGGTTTTGTAATTGTAATTGAGAATAAATAATATTTTTACTCACGTAAGCCAAACGTGAACGTTAATGAAAATGAATCTACACGACTCGAAAACGTTTGGCCTACGCGAGTAAAAATATTATTTATTCTCAATTAAAATTGACTGCAAGTCGTGGAATTTACCATAAAAAGTTAATTTTTGTTTTTGTTGAATATAATTAATTTATTTTTATACAGGTTTCAATGACACACAGCCCTTAAAATGGACCTTGAATAGCTGTACTAGCATACAGAGGTTTGCTCACACTTCAGTATTGTTTGGCCAAAACAATAAATATGTGCTCACAATTGGTGGTTTTGGGATATTCGAAAATGGATCACACAGAAGACTGAATAATATAATGTGTAGTGAATATCCGTTGGACGTTAAAAGAGAAAGTATTAAAGAAGTAGTGTGTGATAATTTGGCAATCAGAGATTGTATGCATCATACATGCACAACAGTAGCTGAGAAGACTGGTGAGGATTTCGAGGAAGTGAGTCTTGTGTTATACGGAGGTAGGACTTCTCCCGTCAATTGTGTCAATTCGAATCCATTACTTTTAAAATGTCGCTGTAGTGAAGGTAGTGCTGTAATTAAGTGTGAAGAATTAGTAGAAAATACAAGTACTAATGGAAGACCTGCGCCTAGATGGAGGCATAGTGCTTGTGTGATGGACTTAAATTGTGAAAAATGGTTTGTCGTATTCGGTGGATGCTCCACAAAATTGAAGGTGAGTTTTCAATACAAAACTTTCGCCAATAGTGTTAACTATTTGTAAATTCTGCTTAATGCTAAATGAATTTCTTTGTATTGATAATGATATTGTGGTAAATTTCCATAATGAATAACACTGATTTCATCATAAAAACACGAGATACCAAAGTCATCTTACAGCTCTTAAAATGACTTATTTTCTTTTTATGTGAATTTAACGACTTGCTGTCAAATTTGATTGACTGCAAGTCGTTGAATTCACATAAAAAGTTAATATTAACAACGCAGTTCGTCATGGAACAAGAAATCCAGGGACTTATTTTCTGTGATTTTTCCATGACGAAATACTTGATGAACAATCTTTTTTCAAAACTTCTATGTATTGATAATGATATTGTGGAAGATTTCCATGATAAATAACACTGATTTCATCATAAAAACACGAGGCAGCAAAGTTATCTTACAGCTCTTAAAATTACTTATTTTCTGTGATGTTTTCCATGACGAAATACTTGATGAACAATCTAATATCAAAACGTCTTTGTATAATGATATTGTGGTAAATTTCCATATTGAACAACACTGATTTCATCATAAAACACGAGATACCAAAGTCATGTTACAGCTCTTAAAATGGCTTATTTTCTGTGATTTTTTCCATGACGAAATACTTGATGAACAATCTAATATTAAAACTGACCAGTGTCACAATTTCAGTTACACAATTTCCAAAAATACAAGTTTAAAAAATTATTTCTATTTAATATATGATTTTCACTCATTTATACTGGAGATACTGGAGGGATGCACTTCACTTCTAAAGAGGAAGTTAATGAAGCTTTCCAAGATTCCAAAAATCCGAATTAAAATTAGAAACTTTTTAAGTAGAATTCATCATTTTCTGTCCGCTACTTTCGTTACTTTGCGCGTTACTTTGAATAAAATTATGCTATCACCAGTCTTTAATCTTAAATAAATGTTTATTGCAAAAGCTTATAAGGTTAACTTTTCAAGTGAATTCAACGACTTGCAGTCAAATTTTTATTAAAAATAAGTAGTATTTCACTTACTTTGTAGGCCAAACGTTTTCGAGTTGTAGGCCAAATAGCTCGAAAACGTTTGGCCTACAAAGTAAGTGAAATACTACTTATTTTTAATAAAAATTTGACTGCAAGTCGTTGAATTCACTTGAAAAGTTAATATTAACAACGCAGTTCGTCATGGAACAAGAAATCCAGGAGCTTATAAGGTATTCAGAAGCAATGCAGTCATATTTTTCGTTTTTTTTTCATTTACACACAATTTCCAAAAATACAAATTTAAAACATTATTAGAAAATATTTTGGAAAAAGTGGAAAAGGTATTTGCAATCGCGTTTAGGCACTAGTTGATAAACGTTATTTAGTTCAACATTGGATTTTGAGTATAATAGTCTTGTAGTATAATATTGAAATATTATAAATTTAGGAATTCAAAACTGTTTTATCTTACCTTATTAGTGAGCCCGATCTCACTAGGCTTCAAATCTGCAAGAAAGTTGAAACCAATCTGTCAAAACAAAAACCTTTTTAAAATTTCGAAGTTCAATAATATTTTTGTATTTTTACAGATTTTCGACGATTTGTGGCTTCTAAATTTGGATGATAATTCAAGAATGAATAAAAAATGGATTATTTGTGAGTCTAGTGAAAATAAGCCCGAGGCTCGTTTTTCACACAGTTCGACTGTTTGGAAAGAAAGTAATATGATAGTGGCATGTGGCCTTGGTGCTAACAATAAAGTATTCGACGATATTTGGTTATGGAATTTCAAAACTAGATCTTGGAAAGATCTGAACATCCACGGTGTGATACCACGTTACGGACATACCAGCAACGTATTCAATAACAATCTACTGCTTGTTGGTGGTGTTACAACAGTGTGTGAAGTGACTCCGGGTGTAGCTGTTATAAATTTGGAGCTTCTTTCTTGTCACGAATATCAACTACCGGTAATTTCATTCTATTTTTTTTTTCTTTGAGGATGAAGCCCACATAGGTCTGAGACCTGTGCGTGGGTAATGAGTTGGATGATGGTGATTTATGAGTTGGACCTACAGTTTTAGGTGGGTTCCGAACCACCGGGAAGTGATTAAGTAATATTAATTCAGTTAAACTAGCTATAATTTATTGTCGTCTTTTTATGGTAAATTAAAAAGATATTAATGAAACATTGTACAAAAGAAAATGTAAAAGACAATTTACAAAATTAAAAATTTTTGACGTGATTTTACAGCAGAGAACAGAGTTTTTTGCTGGCCAATCCAGTCAGTCACCCTTACAAAGAGGCCCCAGGAGTTCGTAGCTTATCTTTATCTGACTGAACAGATACCTGCTACGGCTCTCGGCTATGTCTCCCACTCCTTTTAATAGGACTTGCAGTGAATTTTGCAGTCAAAATTGACTGTAAGTCGTTAAATTTACCATAAAAAGTTAATATTAACAACGCAGATCGTTATGGATCAAGAAAGTCAAGACTATAATGTATATTGTTTCGTCTCCAAGTGGTCCTATCATTCAGTAACGTTTCGGAGGACACGTTAAGCTGTCGGTCCCGGCTGCCTAAAAAACAGTCGTTAAGTCACGTCAGAGGCCCTGAACTTATTCAGGTGCGACCTGATAACTCTGACACCAGACCTGAGCCAGCCAGGTCACACGATATTATTATTATTATTATTATTATTATTCAGTAATAGCCATTAGTAATAACTTAGATGATCGACAAAGACAACGTCGAAACCAAGAAATTTCAAATTTCGTAAATTGTCTTTTACGATGTTATTATGTTGAAGATCCATCTTGTTTCCACTAATATGTAATATAAACTTAAAAGACACTTTTAATCAACATCTTAAACTATGTTACAAATATACATGGCCTATTGCAAATTTTATTGTTTAATGGCAAATAAAGAAAGATTCTATTCTATTCTCAACAATACTACAGACTTAATGTATCCAGTATCCATTTTCAATGGTATCTAGATTTGTTGTCGCTACTTTTTTTTTGTAGATTACGTCTTGGAGACTCCAGTTAAGGAGTATAAGACAAGTCAGATCAACAATATTATACACTAGATACCATAATTACTTCAATTAGTTGAGGTGAGGCTTAATTTTGATGTGAAAGGAACTCTTGTACACTATAAAAAGCTTTATCAACTAAATATTTCTTCAATTGTTTTTTAAATATTTCTATATTTTCAAGACTCTTCAAAAACTGCGGTAGCTTGTTGTAGAATTTCCTACCAATATAACTAGGTTTTTGTTTGAATAAGCTACTATTGTGACTCACCAAGTGATAATCTCCTCGGCTTCTTGTATTATAATCATGTACATCAAGATTTTGGTTAATATCATTCGTTTTTACATATAAAGTAGCTTCATACACATATAAGCAGGGTACAGTTAGGAGACCAAGTCTCTTGAACAACGGCCTACATGAATCTAATCTATTTACTCTTTCTATACACCTAACCGCTTTCTTTTGGATCTTAAACACCCGATCAAGATTTTGTTTTGATGAATTACCCCATACTAAGATAGCATACCTAATATGTGACAGTAAGAGCCCATGGTAAGCTGTAAAAAGTAACTTTTTGTCATTCAATCTAGCGAGCTGTCGCAGGACAAATATCCCAGATGAAATTTTACTACATATTTTCTCAATGTATGGAGTCCAGGTCAATCGTCTATCCAACATAACTCTTAGAAATGCAATTTTTTCTTCCTGGTCTAATTGATTATCGTTTACAAACACGTTTATAGCCCTATCTTCATTTAAATTATGTTTGTTTTTGAATTGAAGGTATTGGAATTTTTTACTATTTATAGTTAATTTCAACTGATTTAAAAATTGGACAATGGACTGCATTTATCCATTATCTACTATATGGGATGCTATCTTTCAGAAGCCATCATACTCAATTCAACGAAACTGCTATTTACAGAAATGTACTACATGTGTGCAACTTAATGATCACTATTGTACTATACTAATATTATACTAGTTTACATACTGTGACATCATTATAGTAGGAAGTTTGTGCAACTGGTGGGAAATTTATTGCTTGAATTGTGTTTCAGAGCCTCGACCCTTCCACGTCCATCATGCTGCACAATCATTCCACTATTTTTGATGACGAAAAGGAATCGCTTGTTGTGATTGGAGGCGGTGGAAATTGTTTTTCATTCGGAACTCACCTTAATTCTCACTTGGTGGAAATTTATCTTCGACAGTTCCAAGTTTGAAGTCACGTGCAACTTCTAGCTGAAGATAAAGAGTGTCTCAGAACTTTGTTTGAAAATTATCGTCCTAGAGCAAAACACAACACCAATTCACATTTAAATAAAAATAATAATAAATAAATTTTATTGAATCAATCAATACTCAATACACAATAATCAATTTGTGTATAAAATCGCAAAAGAACTTCAATCAAATATTTGTTAGCCGTGTTCTATTCTGTATCTGCTTTGCGCTGGGAACAGTACCTTGAATTATTCTCAAAGAAATCTGAAACACTTCTTATATTTATAAGAACTGTACTCTCTAGCTGAAAGTATTTCGTATTGAACTGGTGTATTATGGCGTGTAATAAAATTATAAACTTAAAAAAACACTTTTGAATGGAAATTGACTCACGTTATGGCGTGACGGCCGTTTCGCTCTGTTGTCTAGAGCATCATCAGACGACCCACAGTACACTGATTCAAGGCATGAGTTTGAGGGTTAGTTATGTTGGAATGGTGAAGGGGTGGGGGGATGAGTAGGCGGGAGGTTTGAAATTGGGATTATTTTGTCAAATAGAGTATGTGAGAAGAAGTTAAGTTGATCATTTAAAATGTTGTCAGGTTGCTGCTTTGCATGTTTGTATATCTCATATTGTTCTAAAACATTGAGTTTCTGGCTTTTGTGAGTGAAGTGTAGTGTGTCTAAATTAGTGTCAATGTCTGTATAACTGTGGCCTGTTGAAATGATGTGTTCAGCAAAAGTGGAATGTGTGTTTGGGTGTGAGATGGCTCTTGTGTGTTCTTTGAATCTAGTGGTGAATGTCCTGCCAGTTTGTCCTATATAGAACTTGTTGCAGTCATCACATTTCAATTTGTAAATTCCAGATCTGTTGTACTTGTTTTGAGATGTTGTCTGAGACTGCAGGTGTTTTTTGAGTGAATTAGTTGTTCTGTAACAGATTGTTTTGTGGGTCGTCTGATGATGCTCTAGACAACAGAGCGAAACGGCCGTCACGCCATAGCGTGAGTCAATTTCCATTAAAAAGTGTTTTTTTAAGTTTATAATACATATTAGTGGAAACAAGATGGATCTTCAATATTGTAATAAAATTGTTGATTTATTTTGAATTGACTTATTATTTCAGTTTTGAATTATTTTTAGTCTAACTTGAATTTAACATAAGTTTAACTGAAGATTATAATACAAGAAGCCGAGGAGATTATCACTTGGTGAGTCACAATAGAAGCTTATTCAAACAAAAACCTAGTTATATTGGTAGTAAGCTCTACAACAAGCTACTGCAGTTTTTAAATAGTGTTAAAAATATAGAAATATTTAAAAAACAATTTAAAAATTTTTAGTTGATAAAGCTTTTTATAGTGTACAAGAGTTCCTTTCACATCAAAATTAAACCTCACCCCAACTAATTGATAAAGTAATAAATTATGGTAACTAGTGTATAAGAATATAATTGTTGATCTGACTTGTCTTACTCCTTAGCTGGAGCCACCAAGACGTAATCTACAAAACAAAAAAACTGGAATTATGTTTGGTTTTCACTAGAATTATTTTTCGTTTAGAAAGGTGTCTTCTGCCATAATTATTCTGTCACCGAAGTTACAGCAGCTGATATTCTGTTTTTTTGTTCATCAATATCACCGAGGTAAGGGAGGAACATAAACACGATCTTTAACATATCCCCACAGGAAAAAATCACATGGTGAAATGTCAGGAACCACCGCACTGGCACAACAACGTCTGCAGTTTCCTCAATGACAACTTACATTAACGTTGGGTAGGGCGTAAAGGACCGCGAGACCAGGCTTTACACTATTGCCTCCTAGGTCGCCCAACATTACAACATGTGATTTTTCCTGTGGGGATATGTTAAAGATTGTGTTTCTGTTCCTACCTTACCTCGTGATATTGAGATAACTAAAAAACAGAATATCAGGTGCTGTAGCTACAGTGACAGAATAATTATGCGCATTTGATGAATTTATTCCTTATTCACACTTTGGGATGAATTCAGCTATCGGCTAGATGTCATCCATGCAGCCAATGGAGGACATATTGAACATTTGTGATGCAATTTCGTTAACTTCAATCTTTTGCAAGCAATTTAGTATGCAATTTGTTGGTGTTAAGCCAGTGGCGTAGACAGGGGGGCCCAGGGGGGTAGCCAGGCCCCCCGAAATTTCAGAAATAGAAAATTCTCAAATAACTAATAGATAAGGACTTTTTAAAGCCGAAGGGTTCTATCTGTTCTGTGGTATTATAACGAACAGAATACAGAAACCCTGATTGTGTAATAGAATATAGCTACAGTTATAGTCAGATTAATGCATTGTTCAAATAGTTCCTCAATATTTACTCCTATAGAAACTTGTTGGGTGCTCAAATGGATAATTTTTATTTAAAATGAGCTAAGAAATCGAATGAAATATATCAGAAACTGTGACTACCGTAATAATTATCGAAATATTACATTAAATAAAACGCATTTTTTCAAGTTTGAAGTGGATTAACTTTGTTAATTATTGATAAATCACCTTTTGTAGACTGATCTTGTAGAAAATTTAGTTTTGAAGTTAAAATTCAGTATAACCCACTAGCCTAAACGCACCCAAAGTTCATGAAATCGGGATTTTATAAATGAAAATACACAAATAAATGCAAGTTCTATGCAAGCGTATAAAATCAGTGTGCTATGATCAAAAGATTCCGATTTCATGATCTTTGGGTTGGGTGCGTTTCAGGCTAATGACATAAATTATATAAAACTTATAAAAAGGTATGCTTTCTTCATGTATATTTGAGTTGTATTTTTATAAACTTGAAATGCAATTTATTATCATTGTATTAATTTTGAGATTCAGTACATAAGTTGAGTATGGTTAGTTCCAATTCAAGGGTTTTGACTCAAAATAGTCACAGATATTAGTATATCAAACCTGGCCACCTAGGTTCTTGGGTAGTCATTTTTCAAAAAAGTCTTTTGAACTGTAGAGCCCAACATTTGTCTAGATTAGATTTTTATTCCACTAAATTTAAAAAAAATCCGGACCCTCCTATAAACCAGATCCCCTTTTGGTGAGCCCCCCCCCCCCCTCGAAATCTAATCCTGATGGCTAAGCCCTTCTTTCTAATAAATAAATCTATTTAAAATCGGGTCATTCTTTTAGGGACACGGTGTATTTGAAAGACTCTATTCATTCATTTGAAAAAAGACAATTACATTTTTATAAAGCTCTCATGGTGAAGGAAACGAAACGGATTCTTGCTGTACCTCTGCAACAACAGAGATTAATTTATGAATATACCATAATCATTAAAACTCTAATTACAAATAACAGTCAAGGAAATTCAAAATTCATTATCTATTGTGTCTTGGAAGTACAAACAATTACTAAATATCATTTTATACTCTTTCAGAGAGCTCAAATAAACATCGACATGTTGATTGTAAAATGAGAATCTGAAACTTTTTTGAAGAATTGTGAAACAGTGGAGATTTAGTGAAATCTCTTCAATAGAAAAATTATTATTTTAACAATTTATGAAGAAATAAGCATAAAAAATTAGGTAAATGAAATGGAAAATTTGGCATCTTTATGAAAATTATTATTTGTTATATTTTCAAAATATCCTTACTCGACACTATTCTATTATTAAAAAATATTTATTAACAAGAACATCAAACATTGCCGGGGGTTCGGGTAATTTTTTTTTGGAAAATTCCCCAATTTTTCTTTTTAGGAGGATGAAGCCCACATAGGTCTGAGACCTGTGCGTGGGTAATGTATTGGATGATGGTGATTGATGAGTTGGACCTACGGTTTTAGGTGGGTTCCGAATCACCGGGAAGTGATTTTACAGCAGAGAGAAGTCTTTTTTCTGGCCAATACAATCGGTCACCCTTACAAAGAGCGCCCAGGAGTTTCGCAGCTTATCTCTGATTGAACTGATAACTGCTACGGCACTCGGCTAAATGGTTAATAAATTAATATTAAATATATTATTATTTTGTAAATAAACTTTTCCAAAATTTATTTATAATTATATTCATAAATGAAATGTCACTGGACATGCTCCTTATTCTCAATACCAAACTACAGTATGTGATTAATTATTACTATCATCTTGTAAACCTTCAACTGCTGCCTTAGTGCAACAAAAAATCTACTGTATCTTACATCTTACTAAAAAAAAAACATGGTCACTGTAGCCTGAACTAACACTTGTATCATTCAACGGTACTATAATTGCTTGTTAATTATTATTTTTAATGACTGTTGATGATTGAATACAACTATAACTTTGGAACGATCCTTTCGCGAATATTTAATTTGCATTCATTGATGTTACTTTTTCAGTTAACAAATGAGCTTTGTTAGTAACATACTAACATACAAGTTAATTAAAAGACAAGGTGCTTAGATTGTTGTTATCCATTTTCGTGATATATGTAGTGTAAATTATTGTCAAGAAATTAACTTTCTATACGCAGACCTAACGTTTTTCCAATTAGCGGACGCGTTTCGACTATATCATTTTTCTCCAATTATCTGGTTTTGAATGTAGCGCTGTTTGGTTTATAAACGACACTTGTGTATTGCCAACCTTACAAACGTGTTTGCGCGATAAAATTGTGTTTCACGGCACAAGTCCAGGATAAGTTTATCTGCTCCGTTGCAAAAATAAAACTTTGTGGACTTTTCAATTATAAACAGTTCAAATGAAAATTTAGTTAAATAAACATCCATGGTAACATCGCTAAGAATATCGTACAGTCAAATACAGCGAAAATGGTACTCATGTACAGCCACTGTCAAGATCATAGCTCTTCATCTCAGCGAACCACAGCCACAGCCAGCGCTTCAACCCTTCAGCGTCAGCACGCACAGGCACAATCAGTCACTGATTCTACAAAATAATTCTACATCATCTATTATTCTACAGTCAATCTTTTTATCTTGAATCTTTACAGATTTATTTATGAAGTAGTTAATCGTTGTAACACTGGTTTTGATTCTGTGCCGTGTTATAATTTGTCAATAAATTTTAAGATTGTGCTTAATTATCGACTCAAAATGTTGATTATTCCGTTCTGCTTTCGAATTCTATTCTAGAAACTTGAATATCAGTTTCTCAAGTATTTTACATGATACTACATTCTCCTTTTTATTGGTAAGTTGTGCCAGTTACATGAAACATTCCAGCTATGAGATAACATGTTTTGTAATGATATCAATTATACACATGCATTTTTAATTTTACTAATGAAAATCCGTTGATTTTCTAGAACATTCTTCATGTGTAGTGTTATTCAAGGTTATTTTAATTAATTGTGTGTACAAACATAACCTTCAGAAACGTATGTTCTGGCAATTCAGATATTGAAAATTGGTATGACTTGAATTGAACTAATCAATTTCATTATCGCATTATTAGCTGATTCAATAGCTCAAGAATAATTTACTTCTATTCAGAAGGATTTTTTTGGTTTACTGGGACATAGCTTGATGAAATGTACATCAGTTTTAACATATTTGCTGAGTGTGATCAAATTTGAGAACATTGGTCCAATACCGGCACATTCAGCTTTGTAAATAATAGTCCATGGTAACCTATTGACCGTTTTAAACGTACCAATTATCGGCCACTTACACTTCTAACCTAAAAAGTAAGCGTCTACTTCAACTTTATAACAGCTTATTAACAGGATAGTATTCATTGGCGTCTTGTCTTTATAATCAAATATAAAGTTTGAAAATCGACAAGAAACTACGGTCTTAACTTGGGCTGTGATCTCCCAGCGTCTATGAAATTTTGCCGTTTGGTTGAAGATTTTCTTTGAGCGATTGCCCGTTAATAGGTCATTGAAAGGACGATATTAGGAAGGTTCATCATTTCTGGGCATGATGTGAAGAAAATAAGTATCAATATACATTTTTGTAGGGTTCCTTTGTTACAAATTGTTAAAATAAATTAAGAAAACATTGACATTCACTTGAATAATCTTACATGCCATAACTTACATGTCTAAAATATGAATATTGGAACATCAAGTCAAACTTATTCTAAACTTGACGATAATTGGTAGGTTTACCTCAGTGGTTTTTGTATAAAAATGTTTCTCAATACATAAAGGAACCCCAGGAGAATCCTTGATGAGTTGGACCTACCTTTTAGGTGGGTACAAAACCACCGGAAACTACGAGTCTTACACTCATGTGAACATTACAGCAAAAAAGAGCAATTTTTTCCTAAGTTAATTTTTAATCTATCATGGTGGGCAATTTAACTAAACCGATTGTTTTGTCTAATACAGGTGACCAATGATAGTAAGAAATAAATAGCAATGAGGAATGAGGACTCTGGTGAACTATGGGCAGGATTAAAAACTGTTTCATCGTTTGATAAGGGTATGTAACAAAATCCAGTGAACATATCACTGGTATTTTTAGTTATCCCCCATTTGGAAATTAGTTTTGATGTCACATCTCACATAATTCGTAAGAAATAATTATGCCATATTATTGCTTGCATTATGATATCAGATCAGCACTCGCATAAAATGCTTAATGCTTAATTCTCCATGTTGGGAGAAAGGAATGATCTCGTGAATCTCGAAATGAAATATCTTTCCCCGTGATGGTAATGTTGTTTTAGATAATGGTTGAGTTCATGGGAGCCTTCTCATTTACCGGTTAATGTTACCGTTGGCGTCTGATTGGTCTATTCAAATTCATGGACGTTGAAAAATTGGAATCGACCAATCAGACGCCACCGGTAACATTTACCGGTAAATGAGAAGGTTTCCATGGACTCAATCAATGACGAATAAGATTTTATTTCGTCACAACCACATTTATTTCTAATGAACGAAATACTTCAGTTCTGCAATTCCCAATTTATCACACTTAAACTAAATTTAGAGCAGCTTTTTGTACACCCTACACGGATTGATACAATTGTATAAAATAATAGGGGTCTGATATAAGCCGAACTAAGGTACATTGTAGATATGTAATTGGTTGAGAGGTGATGCTTGACATCACCAGTAACAAATGAAGAACATTATGTTATTTATTATATGCCTGCTGCAATTTACCGTTTGATTGTTTTTATAAACATGAAGACGTGCAAATAAATTTGATCATTTATAACCACTTCAATACTACTAACTCATCATAATTCCAGTCTACATTTAAAAACCAGTTCTTTCGTATATTTCTCGGTTGACCTTGACTGCATTTCAGTGAGCTTCTAATATTTTAATTTGATTCAATTCTAGCTTTTTTACGTATTTTTCTTCTTTGTTGCTTTCTACATGTTCACAGTTTTTAGTTATTGATTTGACTCGTATTTTTTCTTGTTACTCCTCCCACCAGGGGGCGTGACCTGTCAGCCAATCACAGCCTTCGATGAAAGTCAGCCTCTTTCTCGCTTAGCCAATAGTATCATTCCATGTTCAGTGTATATTAAGCTTCTTTGTTCTTTAGTTTTAGTCTATAACAACCGAAACTAGTTTCTCAATATTTTTTAATAAATGTGGTTGTGACATTTTCGTCTAATTATTCATCAATTGTATGTATATTTATTTTTTTTTATTTTTCCTACCATTGCAATCTAGTCTAAGAAGGCTAATGAGCAATTTTTTCCTGATATTATATCATTCAAATAATAAGTTCTCACCAGGACTACTACTTCTAAATACTAATAAATAAATATATAAACATAATAAAATAAATTATGTGTGCACTGTAAACACATTCACACTATTATCACTGCTCTGCTTTATCACAACACCCCAACACTACACAATTCAAAGGGTTTGGTCCGCTTCAATCTGCGCAGCATATCAGTGTTGTCAAGCAGATGCATAACTTCTTCATTCTCATGCCGCTGGATCTTATCTGCATGCTTGCGTGCATAGCGCCCAATTTCACTTTTGACAAACTCCACCTCCAGGTCTCTGTGGATATCGGCGTTGCGGATGAATCTTGGAGCATTAATGATGTTCCTCAAGACTTTGTTCTGGAAGCGTTGAATTAGATCCACATTGCTCTTGCTGGCACAACCCCAAAGCTGGATTCCATACATCCATATGGGTTTTAGAATTTGTTTGTAGATGAAAATGTATACTTATGACTTATGACTGAAAAGAATGATTAGATGAAATGAATAGAAATTATAATTAACTGAGAAAAAATTTCTATGATAATATATAATAAAATTTGCATTCTGTTTTGGAAATGAAACTATGGAAGAAACAAAAAGAGATGAAAATAATTAGAGATTATTCTTAGTTTAAAATATGCTCATTTTTTCTTCCATACAATTAAAGGACTTCATGTGTTGATTGTATTTCTGTAATTTATGAATTTCTCATAATATTTTCAAGGTGAAAACAGTTCGTTAGCTATGGGGGTGACTCACAAAGAACCGCAACACTTTTCGCCATCCAGTCTGCTTGTTGAATCTCTCATTGATGAACTTTGTAAATTGATGGAAAATGACCCGAATCATCAGAAACATTTATACATGAGTAAGTACCATTATCATTCAATAGTAATATTGAATACAGTTTCTGCTGTTGGCTTATTGCTGTAGAAATCGCTTGCTTTTTGGGTCCATTTTTCAATGTTTCAAACTTATTTAGGCTATATTAATTGTTTTACTAAATATTTTTTGTAAATACTGATATTATCGCGCACATGTGAAGTATTCATGTGCAGGCAAGAAAACTACAAGAAAGGTTCTAAATTAACTCTATGGCACTAGGTTCTATGTTTCTATGGTCTAGAATACTATGGCACTTCTATTCACTCAACTAGAATATGAGTTTGAAATTGGCTCTCCAAAAACGAAAAATTCGGAGTAAAACCTAGGTTTCTTAGAAGACGGAATTGGACTAAATGCTAAAATATTGAGCAAAATAGCGTATAGAACATAAATTCATAATAACTTTCCTTTTCTCATGCTAATTTACAAACAGGTGTAAAGCCTGGGTTTCCTATAAAACTGATTTGAATTAAATTGACAGTTTATAGGGCCGCATACACTACTATTGATGCTTTTGGTACAGGTTAGGTTAGGTGATACCAAAAGCATCAATATTGTAGTGCATGCAACCCTGTTCGCTGTTCATTTAGTCCAAATCCATGTTCTACAAAACCCAGGCTTTACACCCGTTTGTGAAATTGAAATGGGGAAATTATTGGTGAATTCATTACCTATGCGCTACATGATAAATGCTCATTGTAGGCTAAACTGATAAGGGTTCCTACTCTGTCATGTGTTCCATGATGAAATCTATAAAGAGGTAGGATGAGTAGGATTTCCACTCTTTCGTGTATTTATGATCAGATCTATGTTGAAGAGGTTAAACTCATTCCATTGGTATATGAGACAGATGTTTCGTTCGGAGTTAATTATTCAATCGTCTTTCTCTAGTTGAATTAAAGTAATTTTCGAGGAAGTTTATCTACGAGTACAATGAGAAGATTAACTAGGGTTGAATGATGCAATACTTTGGGACAAATCATTTGGTTCACTA
This sequence comes from Conomelus anceps, assembly GCA_948455865.1. NCBI lineage: Eukaryota > Metazoa > Arthropoda > Insecta > Hemiptera > Delphacidae > Conomelus > Conomelus anceps. Next base: position 7,720,765 of record OX418218.1, on the reverse strand, counting down.
GGCGATTGAAAATATTGTGTCTACTATTGATAAAGAACCACATATAATAAGAAATTGTGATGAAAAGATTGAGTTCAATAGAAGCGATGAATTGTGAAGAATGAAGAATACATTTTTTTTAATCATTATTTTTCTCTGTCTCCAAGGCGTTTACAAACACAAAATGGAATTGTCTCTAGGGTTTGTTAAGGGTCTCTGTTTAAGGGTTGAGTGTAAGAGAGGACCAGGAGTCCTAACTTCGCCCTTAATAAAGGCCGCTCCACTCTTTCCTATCTTTTGTAATACCTATTAGGGTTTCCCTATATTTCTCAGATAATATTTATCGGGTTTCCCCTAAATTTTTTAGATTTAAATGCCAACTTGAAAAAGTTTAATTTCTAAGAATTGTGGCTTGAATTTGATGAGTGAGGATTTAATGAGTGCTTCTTGGGAAGTGAACTTTTTGTTTTGGAATATAGTTCAACTTATTCTAGCTTTACTTGTACCTAGAGGAATCAATGGTATTTAGCCTGCATAAAAAATGTAGACCTTCCTTCCTCCCTAGATAATTTTCTACGCATAAAATTGGTTTCACTTTTTCATAAAAAGATACCGCAAAACTGGTATGAAAAATGTGATTTTTGTTGACATTTTCAAGTATTTATTACAATATTGTGAGTGATCAACCTTCCTACTTTTCTTATACATTGTTTGATTTTGAATCTAAACTGTATAACTAGGAATTTGTTTGTAAATATTGGAAATGAGAAACTAGGTCTCGTAAAATTGTCCCAATCTAAATCAAATGTTCATTTGAACGTATTTCATTCTCACAACATTACTACTAAGATTAAACCTAAATAAATTATTCAATCTTGCATCGACTCTTTTCATACTCTTTTCATCGACTCTTGAAATATTTAAGAAAATAAGATTCCCATCATGGATAATTGATATTTTAGATACTGGATTATTTATAATAAAGTATTTATAATGAATAGCAGGTATAGGAATAGAGTATTTATGGTGCAAGTACTTGTAAAGGTAAGATTGGACTGTTGAGCATAGAGCTTCAGAATTTGTTTCGGTGGGCTTGGCATAGATACAACTCTGTTAGCTCAGTGAGCAAAGTAATCGTAGCCTACCTCAACCCTCGTTTGCGTAGTACGCTTTTTGGACCAAAACATAATGTTGAGGTCTGAAGAGTCACCTACAGTTGAAATCGGATAAGGTACTATACTTGCATACACTTGTATACATTATAATTTATTGAAAAATAAAATAAAATTTGCGTAGAGATTACGTGGTTAGTAAGTAGAAAAAGGAACCAGGCTCACCGATTCAGAAATAATAAGCAGTCTAAGAAAATTGTACTTCTGAAATTGAATTTTATTAAATTCTGGAAACAATACAGTCTGTTATAATTGCCAATTTGAAATTTATTTTTGCATTCCTATTTTATTAAAGTAGTTGGCTTAGTCACGATGCTGCCTGAAAAAAATTCTGAAAATTCAAGGTGTCATCGTGACTTGATCAACCCTATAAGTTTTCTTTTCTATTTCTATTACGAGTAGGTTCAGTTCAAGACATTTACAGGTTCAAATATCAGCCATACACTCTAGCAAAATGTATTTGTTATTTCTAAGTAATCTGCTACAGTATTGTAGTTGAGCTTTCAACCTGAGAAAATATTATTATTTTGAACATCCTTTCTATAAGTTCATTGTATCTTTTTATGAAATTTTAGTATTTTTTAAATAGTAATTTGGTTTTATGCTCAAAAATCAATTTATTAGTTTTCCATATAACTATTTCCTATAACCACGATCCTAATCCTATAACTATTTAGAAAGGTATTGTTATAAAACAGCTTACATGATTTCATGCTCTTGGCGCAAAAGTATTTTTCAAAAACTAAATTTTATTGTAATCATCTCATTACTTGCACATAAGCTTTAACCTATTAATTATCCGCTCGACAATTGCGATTCCGACTTTATACATTTCAAAATATTTTTCGGTATTTCTTTTGTAAGTTTCAGGTTTTTTCACATTTTTTCTATAAAAATTGCGATTTTAATTTTTTTTGAAGATATATTTTTCAATATTTCTTTTGTTGTTTCATATTTTTATAAACATTCTTTCTATGAATGAACTTTGAAAATATTCTCAAGTATTTTCAACAGTTCCCATCATCAATGTGACAAAATTCTTGATTTCTTGGAATATTAGCACAATGTTTTTAAAAAATGTTTCTAGACTCATTACTAAAAATGACAATACTTTCACAAATATAAATAAAATTATATATTTCTATGTTTAAAACAGTTTGTTCTATTCTTGTATCTTTTATGGTGAATAAATACTTTTTTGAAATTTACTGCCTAAAATTGATGAATTTTTCAGCTCATTTCTAAACACAGACTAAATATGAGTTTGATTTCTGGATTTCTTGTTTTGATTTCTTTAATTTGATTGTGATCAAGAAGTAAATAATTTTAGTAACTCATTGTTAGTACATGAAACGTCTTAATAATAATATAATGCATATTAGTCTAGCTGTTAGTGCTACTATTTACTGCAATATTAACCAAAGGCTTCATAGCTAAGTTTCTGGTGCGTAGATCTGATCAAATGATGTAAAAACAGTTGAATTTTTAAAATTACGTCTCGATTTCTCAATTAATATAGCTTAATTTTTGATTTTATTTTAAATTTTGGTTGAGTTTTATTTGTATTTTGCAAATGAAAATTTGTTAGGAAGAATTAAGGAGGACTGTGTTGTGAGATGATAAACCATGTCAGTTATGTTGAAATTGATAACGTTTAAAAATTACTTTATTCTCAAATTGACTGTTCAAGCTTTTTAGTGTGGTGATTTCTATCTTTGTACTCAAGATGGGTATACAATGAATAGGATCAAGAAATTCCAATGGATTGGGAGGAGAATGGTTCGTGCCCATCCATTAGAAAGAAAATAATAGAATAATAATTTAATTCTGCAAAACAACAGCATACAATAAATAATACACACGGTAACCGTAATTATTACATTGATGGATAAATAATTATTAATATTTTCAATTTGAATAGTTCTTGATAATAATCATTACGTCATGTATAAATGATGAGAAAGGAAACAATATTGTCTTTCAAAATTACAGAACTACTCAAGTAGGCCTAAATGGCGTACAAGTTGTAATCCAGGCTACTAAAACAGTAACTAAACCAGGAACTAAAGTAACCAGGTTATTTAAACACTACCAGGAAGAAGGTCTTTCGGTTGTACTGAAAGACATAGCACCAAATATAAATTTTGACTGCTATCGATTAGGTGTTGAGTCGGAATAAGGCAGGTTACCTTAACGGTTTACCTGTTCAGGTAGAGGTAATACGCCTATACTGATGGCAATGCCTGCACAGGTTGACATGCAATGGCTGATGCACACGTCCCGATTTTGCTGTACAGTCTCAAGTTCAAGTTTTTATTGAGCCAGTGGTATAAAATTGGTACATAGAGTCAAGTGGAGTGTTAGGTTAGGTTAGGTATAGTTGAAACATACAAAGTTTGTAAATCTTTCCGCTATTACATGTATAGTATACATTTATACCATATCTACATGTATGGCAGGCTTAATTTTGTATGAATTCATTGATATAAATGCAGCTTTGACACAGTTATTAGAATTTTTTTTCTAAATGGGGAAATTGCAGTTTGTAAGACCGATTAATTTATTGCCGAGTAGGCTGAAATTTAATAGAATTTATTACGTCAAATTAGGAAATTAAGTACAAAAAACATCACTGTTGCAATACTTTAAATCATCATATCAATTTGCTAAAAGTTCCCCATATTAAAACAAAAATATTCATTGTTGTTAACATTGAAATAATATATTAATATGATGGGGAGAAAATTCGCGTTGGCAGAAAATTTACAGTTTGGGAATGTTTTGAGTAAAGACAGAATAGCGAGGGGTAGGTATATCTAGAGAGAGTGAGTAAGAGGATCAAGCAATACTCAACGCCTTGATTGCTATTGATAGTTTGAATAGAGAATAAAAAGAAAGAGGCTATTTGCTAATATTCAATACTCTTGATAGTTTTATTTTTTTGCGTTTATTTTAATGTTTTGTACTTGGTTGAAATACATCTTATTTTCTTAATAAGATGCATTCATTGTTTTATCTAGAGTAATGGCTATCATAAAAGTGTGGTGGAATGGTGATTGAGCTATCGTTTTTCCTGTCGTATCTCAATTGAACTAATTTTGTCAAGCAATGGTGATTTTCAAGCTACTAAACATTAATAGTTTCAATTGAAGATTTTATTCAATTTTACTTTTAGAATGAAATTTTAGAATAAAATTTTCAATGCAAAATTCAGTTCCATCGTCATTTAGTTGAAATGTACAATAGGTAAACTTCAAACGAATATAATAGATCTCAGAGTCAATAGATATTTTTTTTTTTGTTTCGGTTGGACCATTTAGAGATCACGATTGTAGAGTATTAGAAGCACATTTCAATTCCTTATGGTTCTTCTTCTTTCCCAAGGGCCTTCATCTGTTCAGAGAACCGCTGTTTTCTTTCCTCCGTCCACCTAGTTCCTACCCTCCTGCTTTCGACCTGGAAACACCCCTTCACGACCTTCTCTTTGAATATTTCTCTGTTTGGTACTTCTTCAATTCTAATTCCCGCTCGTTCAAGATCTTCTTTTACTTCCTTTATCCATGCTATAGTCGTTTTAATTTGAAACAGTTTATGAACCAATCTCTTAACAATTCTGTCTCCCTCCATCCTCCAAACGTGCCCAAAATATTTTAATCTTCTCTTCCTAATAGTTTTATCTATGGGCTCCTTGTTCCGGTAAATTTCTTCGTTACTTCTCAATCTGTATTCTCCTTCACTGTTCCTAGTTGATCCCATAATTTTTGATTGAACATCAAAATAAATTTAATAGAATAATATCAAATAGATCAACTTCAAGCGAATAATAGATTATTAATATCAAATTAGATTTAATAGTATAATATCAAATAGATAAACTCGGAATGAATGATAATAATATTATGTGACCTGGCTGGACAGATCTGGTGTTAGGATGTTAGAGTGTTCAGGTCGCACCTGAATAAGTTCAGGACTTCTGATGTGACTCAATAACCATTTTTCAATAGCCGGGACCGATAGGTCCATCGTGTCCTCCAAAACACTCGTAACCCAAGGAAAATTTCGAATGAATTTAAAATTTGAAAGTAATTGCCATGCTAAGTTTTAAGTGCAGCTTTAACAGAGTTTGAGAAGACTAATTTAAATTGATAAATACTCTATTATCAGTTACCCGGTGGTTCGGAACCCACCTAAATTTGTAGGTTCACCATGTTTCTTCCCATCACATGGTATAAACGGCGAGGTAAAGGTCTCCCCACACATAAAAGTAATAGACATAAGGAAAATTGAAGAAAAGTAATTAAAATAACATACTTTTATGTCTCTCCATTCTTATCAAAAATTGTATTCAATCAAATACAAACTTGAATTATTTTTCTAAAATTTTCAAGCTCAAACGGCGAGGTGGAACTGTCCTTGAGGAAACCAAAAAAAAACTGTACCCTTCTTATTATTTTATTAATAAGGAAACAAAAAAGTAATTAAAATATCATATTTTTAGATCTTTCCATTCTTATCAAAAACTACATTCAATCAAATGCAAACTAATTATTTTTATAAAATTTGCAAGCTCAAGGTGGAACCCGCAAGGGTCTCTCCACTAGTATGAGACTTACGTTTGTTTTTATTTTATAAATAAACATAAGAAAAGTAATTAAACTAAAATACTTTTTAGATCTCACCGTACTTACAAAAAACTTTATTCAATAAAATACAAATTTTGATCATTTTTCTAAAATTTGCAAGCTAATTGTTATTATCTTGTAAAGTTCATCTCAATAGGAATTATCAAATTGAAGTACTTTCTTTCATCTCTTTCGATATCTTGTAGTTTTTTTATTCAATTAATAAATTAAAAAATCCAATTTTCTTCAGATTATCATTGAATAAAATATACAATAAGCCTCGATGTTGTCACAATTTATTATAAGAAAAAATAATATTTTTCTCTTGGAGAGTGGGTTCTTGATGTGAGTACATTGTGAAGTCAGACCATTGTCGTGAATTTCGATCCCCCCTCACTATGATAATTTACCATAACGGCTTCTAATTCACCATGGAAAGGGTCTGAGATTATGAAAAGTTTGAACCCCTGATCCGATGTGGGTATACGCCATCTGTATTGATTTTTGAATTCAGCGTGAAAAGTCACTGCGGAGAGTCGAGAGTGTCACAGAGTGGCCGAGCAGTTACTTTGGGCTGGTTCCTTCAGTTCCAGGGTAGGATTTGCTCAGATATAGCATTTAGATGTTAGATGAGCTTACTGTGGCACTGTTCGTAGCATTTTGTGTTTCCAGTGAAGCAATGTAGGTAAATTTTGGTTATTTCTGGGATTGTTTTACAATTAACACTTCTATTGTATTTGTAAGAAAGTTGGTGTAGTCAGGACGGAAAGTATTGCTTGAGAAAATCGAGTGTGTAATGCTTGACTGGGATCTCTCCTCCATAGATGCAAAACTAATTCGCAAGTAGAGAAATATAATTATTTTGTGTTTTCGATTGTAAAAGTGATATTTTTTGACAAAATTAGTTGCTTCATAACACTAAAATAATTATTTCGTAGTGATAACTCTAGTTAATCCATTTTTTAATCCAACAATTGTAGAAGAATCAGTTCGTTTACAGAACCCTACACCAAAATCTTTAGCTGTCTATAATTCAAAGTACGAAAACACAACAAAGATAAAATAAAAGAGAAAAACTTGTAATAAACTAGACTGATTTCTGTTCTAGATTTTTGTTTACGGTTGTAAAAGTGATATTTTTGGTAAAAATTAGTGGCCTCATAACATTCTGAAACAATTGTTTCGTTGTGATAACTCTAATTATTATTCTCATTCCAACAATTGTAGTAGAATCAGTTCGTTCATCGCAATCCTTAGTTATCCATAGTTTAATGTACGATGTTGGAAAACTCAGCAATGATAAAATACATATTCAATAGAGAAAATTTGGTTATAAACTAGACTGATTACTGTTTAAGTTTTTGATAATATCTTATGATTGTTAGGAGAATGTTCACGTCAACATGTAACTTTGCATGCTGGGTTAAAGTTTGGCCAAAATTTAATCAACACACACCAATTAAAAGAAATATAAATTAATTCAAATAAAAAATTTGATTTGAAAAATAAATTCTTCTGTTCCTTAGAATATTGTCTGTGTTGATGCCTAAATGTCTGAATATGCCTGTTAGGTGGACTCTTCTCTCCTATATCAAATGAAACTATTAATCAATTTATTATTTCCCCATATTTTATTCTAAAATCATTCCACATTAGCCTACTGTACTCTCCATCTATTAGAAGAATAATTTCGGATAGTATTATTCATAAATAATTTAAATATTGAAGGTGAGGTTGAAATTGTAAAATCTCTTCTTCCACTTGACTGATGATAATAAAACTGATGATCAAATACTTGATGAACAATCTAATATCAAAACTGACACTGTATTTCTATTTAAAACATGATTTCACTCACTGGAGATGATAGGAAGTGATAGCCGTGAGCCGTCACGTATCTGTTCTATCGAATAGAGATAAGCTGCGTTCTCCTGGGCACTCTTCGTAAGGGTGACCGATTAGATTGGCCAGAAAAAAAGACACTGTTCTCTGCTGTAAAATCACTTCCCGGTGGTTCGGAACCTACCTAAAACTGTAGGTCCAACTCATCAATCTAACCTATTTACCCACGTACAGGTCTCAGACCTATGTGGGTTTCATCCTCCAAAAAAATGCTTCAATGAAGCTTCTCTTTAGAAGTGAAATGCATCCCTCCAGTATAAGTGAGTGAAAATTATATTATAAAATAGAAATACAGTGTCATTTTTGATTCTAGATTGATAATATAAAGTTTATGAAACATTTTTCATGTCGAGAATAATGAATATTACAGATGTTTTCCAAACAAATTATTAAAATTCCTTTGTAGTGGCGAAGGTGATATTGTGGAAGGTATCCATAATGAATAATTAGACGAAATTGTCGCAACCACTTCTATTAAAAAAATATTGAGAACTAGTACTGATAATTGTATAACAACCGAAACTAGTTTCTCAATATTTTTTTAATAAATGTGGTTGTGATAATTTCGTCTAATTATTCATTATAAATTATCAAAACAATAGAGACTATAATTTCTGCTGTTACCTCAATAAACTGAGCTTACTGTAGTAAAATATAAACTGAGTTAACCGGTTCATTGAGATTGAAAAAAATGTAACAGCCTAATCTGTAGTCTCTCGTTGTTTGAACAACATCATTCTTGTTCATTATGGTCAACTGTCACTAAATTCCCATTACCATCACCAAGAAGACTTTTCATGTCCTTTCAATTGAGTTTAATATGATTTGTTTAGCACTTACGAACTGAAAAAAAAATTATATTTTTAATCCTAAGCTTTGATACTTAATCAAAATTTGAAACATAAAAAATATTACAAATTGAGATATTTTAATCTATTTTTATTTTGTTTGGGCTAAACTATTGTGGAAGTACCCTGATAGCTTAGGTACAGATAACTTGGAACTTGCATTGATGTTTACCCTATTATGTGTTGTTTAAATAAAATTGGCCACTAGATAACAACAACAACAACAACAACAACAACAGCATAGATGTAGAGTATATGATATAACATAGCATGTTTTTTAGGAGTAAAAAAGGCATTTACGTACGTAGTGCCAGGCTCTTGTCGGTGTTAAACTACTGACTAAAAAACATGTCTGCATTTCCTTGAACTAGTATTGATATCAGGAAGGGTAATTTTCAAAACCCAATTTAGATTGGAACTGTTTTTTATTCATATTATTAATAGCTCTCAGGTTATTTTCAAACGCACAGACATAACAGTTTGATTGCAGGGGACAGAAGAAAATAAATGATTGTGACTGACAAGTTGTGGGTATTTGAAGTGGGAGGAGGAAATGCTCATCAGCATGAGCGATGAACGTATGAAGCAGCTTACAGCTTGCTATTGGAGCTTTAGTGCTAGCAATGTCGAGTGCAAATTCAAATCAAATCAGTTTTGTTCCTTTTGAAAATGCACAATTTACATCATATAAACTTCCTCATAAAAGATACTCTTACTACAAGTACAGGAAGTTAATATGCTTATAACTTACTATACTTTACAAAGAAGCTCTGTTACAAGTATATTATATTCATATATCGTATGGAGTTTGTCTGCTGCGACTTATTTTAATATAAACTTATTGTTCTTATTGTTTAAGTAATTATTATAGGATGATAGTACTTGTGTCTGTCACAAGTAAATTATTAGGAAAGAGTCTACATAGGCAACCAGCCTAATTTTATAAATAATTGCTATTTATTTACTGGTTCTTATAAATACCTTAATTTTTCCGTGAATTCAGGTCCAATCAATATTAAAGTTCAAAAGAGTAGGTTCCACTTGACTAAATTAACTAAAAATCTAGATAAAGAAACGCTGCTTCAATTTTCATTCTATTTCCTGGTTCCCTTATAGGATGATAGTACTTGTGTCTCTTACAAATAAATTATCAGGAAAGAGTCTACATAGGCAACTAGCCTGTACAGCCAGGAAGAAAAGTGTGTATAATAGTTTAAATTATTATAGACGTATACGAATATTGAGAAATGAAGTTAAAGAAAGTGGAATATCTAAAAAAAGACAGGAAAAGATCTGGTTCTTAGATAACATTCAGATAGAGAAAGATTCAGATGGCTTTATTTGTGCAAATTTATATTGTATAGGGATAATTATAGTGTAATAGAGATTAGCAACTCTTAGTTCCAATAGGTAAGTGATGTACAATGATTTTTGAAAAAAGTTAACTTCTATAGCTGTGTAGGATAAATAATAACTGATGAGCAATGTATAGTAGGAAATATATAGGAAAGAGTGGAGAAAATAGACTGGTTCCCTCCCCCCTCCATGTAACTTCTGTTTCAGTCTATCATTCAGGGAGAAAAAAGATAGTAAAAAGAAATTATTATAAATTTAATAGAACACAGTCGCCTATAGATAGGTATAGAAGTTACAGGTTCACCAAGCTTTATTCCTGATAAATACCTGAATTTTCCATGAATTCTCGTCCAATCAATATTAAAGTTCAAATATAGGTTCTATTTGAATAAATTAACTAAAAATTTAGATAAAGAAACGCTGCTTTAATTTTAATACTATTTCTGGAAAATATCTTTATTAAGCAGTAGGCTAGTTGAGTAATTGTGTGTACCTTCTTTTGATTTGATAGTTATGATTCCCTTTCATATGCTATAACTTTGCAAGTAATGTATCTTGTATTTCAATTTAATAGTGATATAATAAATTTTATTGTCATTTTTGGAACAGTACAATGAACAATAGAGAATAATAATAATAATAATAGAAAACACACTTGAACATATTCTATTGAATTACTGAGAAAAATTATTCTAAAAATTCATCGGAAGTATGGCATTACTGGCAATAGGTGCTTACTAATTATTAGTAATAGGAACTTAATAATTTCCATCAGTGAGTTTGTGTTGAGGAACGTTTATAAATACGTTAACAGCAATAAACTTGAAGAGTAATAATAACATTAATAATAAAGTTCTAGTATTTCAGTTCAATTTTAATAACTTACAATTTCAGAATCATATTAAAACTAGATTCCAGGTGCCTTATACAACACATAATAGAAAAAATATTATATAATTTTTTAACGTGTCGTGAAAGGTATTGTCAGTAATAATATTAATTTACCAAACAGTACAAAAGTGTTCTAAAATATTGACAAATATACAAAGTAAACAAGTGCGCTAGCTTTCAAGTTTATTAAAATACAGTTAATAGCAAGATATTAAAAATTATGAACAATCTGCCTTATTTATATCTTGTTAACCAAAGTAAAAAATGTATATTTTTTCATAGAGTTAATTTTTTTAACTTTTAAAATTGTTCAAATGACCTTCTTCACTTCAAGATTTCAAATTTAAGTCTTCTATTACAATATTACTGTCTTGAAAGTAATTTGTTCAACTTGATCGAATAATTATCATTGAATAGCTCTAAGGCTCATATTTATTAACTTACCTTGAGACTTTCTTATCTCAAGGGAGACTTGAAGAGTCTTTGGAGAGAGAGAGAGAGAGAGAGAGAGAGAGAGAGAGAGAGAGAGAGCTTTTTCAGTCTCTCTCTGTTGCAACTGTAAGGAGAGTGGCTCTCCTTTACTTCTCTCCTCTACTTCATCCATCTTCTTCCTTCTTTACTCTTCTTTTTCTTCTCCTTCTTCATCATCATCATTATCATAATTTTTTTTATTTTCCCATCTTTCATCTTCTCTCTCTGTTTCTCGCATTTCTCTAAAGGCCGTATTTATGAACTTTCCTTCTGTGTATCTCAATGGACTCTTGAAATATAATGTATTTATATAGACATTTCAAGAATCCCTCGAGTCAAGAAGCACTGAAGGAACGTTCATAAATACGGGCAGAAGAGTCTTTAGAGAGAGGGCTTTTCAAATTTCTCTCTGTTTCAAAAAGGTTTCTCTCTAGAGGTATTTGGATAGAGAGCTTATCAAGCTTTCTTTGAGATAAGTAAGCCTCTATAAGAACAGTTCATAAATATGGGCTTAACTTTTGAATTCAGACTGTGTCACTTTGTTGAGGATGTTGAATTAAAAGTTGGTTTTAATCTTTTAGGTATGTCGCATTGATTAGTTGATGAACAGAAAGAAAGAAGGCAGGCGGTGCTGAATGCACGCTCTTGGCAATGTGAGAAAGTGTTTGGCGAGAACAATCATCACACAGTTTGACATGAGCTGTAACATTAGAAACAGTCGTTCGTTGGATGCCATAGTTGTATCATGGCTGGTGTTGTTGATGATGGGAGTTTGGGGGGAGTGTGGGGGTACTGTAACAACAGTGGGGGTGCCGGGGCCCAACTGGATGTATTTGGGGGTGACAGGTGTGGGACCGCCCATGCAGCGCAACCCCGCAGCGGGAGCTCCCGAAACGGACGATGCGGAAACTGCGGAAGCGAAAGCGGTGTGCAGTGCGATTCCCGGTCTGGTGGCCCAGCAGGTCGACGTGTGTCTCGACCACCCCGATACGATTCGATCTGTGGCGGATGGTGCCCGTCGGGCCATCGATGAATGTCAACATCAATTCCGCAACGAACGTTGGAACTGTTCTACAGGCGGACCCGAAGATCAGAGTGTTTTCGGATATGTTTTGGAACGCGGCAGCAAGGAAACAGCGTTCGTGTATGCGGTGACCAGTGCGGGCGTCGTTTATGCCGTAACACACGCATGCAGTTCTGGAAATCTCACCGAGTGCAACTGTGACGTCGGCAAACAGGGCCAGACGACGCCCGAGGGGTGGAAGTGGGGTGGATGTAGCGATAATCTACAGTACGGGATACAGTTTGCGAGGAGATTCGTAGACGCCCCAGAACGTGTGAAACCGGCCACTGCTGTAACAGCTAAAGCGAAACGTGCTTGGAGTGTCCGTACCAGAATGAACATACACAATAATGAGGTGGGACGACAAATTGTGGCCACACTCATGCGGGTACAGTGTCGCTGTCATGGTGTGTCAGGGTCGTGTGAGCTGAAAACCTGCTGGAAAACGATGCCGTCTTTCGACGAGGTTGGAGACCTGCTGAAACGTAAATACCGGCAAGCGGTACAGGTTAGTCGGGGGTCGATTCTGGGCGTCAACAATCGCCGACGTCAAGGACGTCAAGGTCAACCACGCCAGCGACGCAAACGCAAGGCCAAACGACGGATACCACTCGCCAAAGCTGATCTAGTGCACATCCACAAGTCGCCCGACTACTGTGTCCATGACCCGTCCCGGGGCATTTTGGGGACCCAGGGACGTGTCTGCAACAAAACGTCGACGGGTCCCGATTCCTGTGACCTACTCTGCTGTGGTCGTGGCTACAATACGCAGGTCATCAAGCGTGTTGAACGCTGTCACTGCAAGTTTGTCTGGTGCTGCTATGTGAAATGCAAGACCTGCGAGACTCTCATCGATCAGCACACGTGCAAATAAATTATGAAAACGCTTTTCTTGGCAGCTGCTTCTAAAAAATGTATTACAAAACATGAATTTATATTTAAATTTCTCAAGGGAAGCCACCTGCTTCTAAAAAAATGTATGACAAAGCATGAATTAAAATTCATGAATCACAAATTTTTCAAAGAAAACTACCTGCTTCTAAAAGAATTATGAAAAATCATGAATACACATTGAAAATTACAATTTTTTAAGGGTAGTTGTTGACCCCTACAAATAATGTTTCTTGCAAACATTCAACATTACAAAATTTACAAGGAAAGCCTCCAGTTTCTAAAAAATGAATGTAATAAGATGAACTTACATTAAAAATTACAATTTTTAAGGGTAGTTGTTGACAAATATGTCTCTTGCAAGCTTGAACTAACATCAAACTTCACTCACTTTTTAGGGGAAGCCAACTGTTTCTAAAAGAATGTATGAATGAATTTACATTGAAAATTACAATTTTTAAGGGCAGTTTTTGGGCCTCAAAAATATGTTTCTTGCAAACATGAACTCACATTCAACATTATAAGTTTTTCAAGGAAAGCCACCTGTTTCCTAAAAATGTATGAAAAATCAAGAATTATTCACATTGAAAATTACAACTTTTTAAGGGTAGTTGCTGGCCCTTACAAATCATGTTTGTAGATCTCATTTGCATGATTTTATTGATATATTATTCAATATAATATTATCAACATTTTTATCTTTCTTCGAAATTTAGAATTTCAGCACTTTATTTTTAACCTTGTTCGTTATCCATTATTACAAATGTGGATCGTTCACATACACATAATCTTTCATGTTTTACTTGTATCTCTCTTTATAATTTAGCGTCTCATTTGTTGGGATTTCAGCTCTGTTTGAGTAATACTATTCATGTATCATTTCATCATCAGCATCATTTTCTTCTTTATTGTCAATACTGACAACTTTCTTAAAAAATGGATTTTTAGCGCCTCATTTGGCAGAATTTTAGTTCTCAAGTTTTTGAGTTTGTTGGATCATCACTCATATGTAAACACGTGATCAGGATTTTTTTTAATCATAATTACTATTATTATTGTTCAATCGCGGAATAAATTGAAACTCGCATTAATAATAATAATAATCTTGAGGTTTCTCAATGATTATCAAATGTGAGTTGATTTTATTTTTCTAAAATTTAGCGATAGATTCCCCAGTTCAAGTACTGGATCAACTTTACAGCCTGTCATGGAATGAAAACGTATCTCAAAGTTTGGGTGTATAAAATTAATGGTAGTTATACCATCTCCAATTTTGTTCAATATGCTATCCATCCATGTGTAATAAGTATTGTCGTTTTAGTACGAGTCTCGACAACTATCCCAAGATTATATTTGAAATTTAATCTTTACAGTTTTGCATCAAAACGGAAAAAAGGGCACATATTATTTTATGTATAATAGATCTTTGATTTTCTTGGATCATCTCATCTGTTTTATTAATTTATTGATTGAATGGACCTTTTTTTTGTTAACTAACCCCACTATTCGGATCGGGTCATTAAAAACTTACATTGACTACACTTAATAAAATTTTCTCAATAATGAAGTTCAACTTTTTATCATGTTCAACTAAAGTATTAACTTTTTCCGCAGTTTTCACACAAAGTATTATTTTGGTTCAGTACGAACACTCATTTGTACCCATTTGTTTTTCCCCACAATAATATATTGAATATTATTGTAGATATATCCATTTTTTTTATTGTTAGCTGCGGAAATTTGATCGTGCATCATCATTAATTTATATTACAATATTTCAATGTTAGTAAAAGCTAAAAAATGTGGGTAATTTTTTTTCAAATTCAAATTTCTTTATTCCGATTCTCAAGTTCAAAAAGATCAATACAACAATGCAAATATATCACAAAATGGTCAGAGATCAAGATATAGGATAAATTAGAAGTATTATTGAAAAAAGTATCTATTATATAACTTAGTTTATTGCTGTAAATTAATAATGAATCCATGACTTTTATATCAGAATGAATAGTGACTTCCTTTAACAAACTTTTCTATTTCCAACATTTTATTTCGCATTTTATTTGTCCTGAGCGATTTCGAGATTTCCCAATTTAGAGTAGTTGTGCAAGTCTGGAATGAGATGATTACGATCTATAATCTATGATTACTATCTATTCAATCTATGTTTACAATTTTATAGATGCGCTAACACTTAATGATTGCAATTTTAAATGTTGATTATTGGTTTTTACTACCACATTTACTTTAGGCAACATTATATTATGATGTAAAATTTTAATTCAGATTCTATGAACTATATGTTTATAATTGTAGTATGTCTAGAACCAGATATTGTATTATTTAACAATTTTATATTCGTGGTTTCACGTTTTCTACGAATTAAATTTTTTTGGCTGCCATGTTTTTTTTTTAATCAGAAAATACGAATTACTAGAATTTTTATTCAAGTATTACTCATGTATTTCAATTTTACTAGACCAATTTACAGTATTGTTATAAATATTGTTTTTAGACGTTTCACAATATTGTTAATGCAATACAAACACGCTTAGCTTTTATACCTTCATGTACACTAATCTCACTGATATTTAAACACTTATTTTCAATGAAGTTCATCAGTTGTCATTACAAATTTGTATATAATGCCATATTTTTGTAGACTGTTATTGTAGTTCTAAAACAGATTCTGTTCTCAATAAGTTATGTCGAATGTTAATAATGTAAATGTTTCAATATATTATTTTTGTACATAGGAAAGCTTGGGCAATACACTAACTATGAGCACTTCCATTAAACTATCTAATCAACGCTTTCATAGTGCTATTTGAATGAAATTTTGTAGTCATTTACTGGTCCAGTTGAAACATGGCAAATCCATTCACTCAGTAGGAATAAAATGTTATTTTCCTCATCTATTCCATTCAACGTTCATCAAAGAAGTAAACATACAATATGATGAATAATAATGATTTTGTAACTAGAAAATAACTTGAAATAATTATTAACCTTCTCCCAACCAGTAGAAGTACAACAATTATTTATTTATGGTTCACTTGAATAAAATTAAAAATTAAAATTAATTCATTCACTTGAATAAATTTAAAATTAATTTTAAAATTAAAATTAAATTATTCAATTCAATTCAAAAACTCCAATTTTATTATCCAGAAAATACAACAATTCACAACAAATACTAAATTCCTATACATTCTATTACAAAAATCCAACTTCTAAAATAAAATTCTATTCAAAATAAATACAAAAACATTTAACTGGATAACAAAATCCCAAAAATTACAGAACCTGTTAGGGTAAGAGGGGGGATAAAACAATAGAAAATAGAAAAAAAACAAAAGAAAAATAAAATAAAATTAAATATAAAAACTTATTCAATTCCATGATAAAATACTTTTGTTCTAATTGCGAATGATGCCCACATGAGTTTGGAGACTTGTGCGTGGGTAATGAGTTAATGATGAGAAACATCGATGGCTGAATGAGATTCGAACCCAAGGCTGCAAGAAACGAAGCCAGCCAGAGCCTTATATTATCGCAGAAAAGCGCTCCAACCAACTGCGCTACCAGAGCCGCCAAAAAATCAAACTAAAATAATAGGAAAAAAGTACATTTAAACAGAAAAAGGGGGTTTTCATTGTAGTGGCAAAGGTGATATTGTGGAAGGTATCCATAATGACTAATAAGACGAAATTGTTACAACCCCATTATTTAAAAAAAATTATTTTATTTTTTTAAAAAATGTGGATGTGACAATTTCGTCTTATTATTTATTAGAAAAAGGGGAAGTGATGGCCGTGAGCTGTAGCAGGTATCTGTACAATCAGATAAAGATAAGCTACGAGATCCTGGGCCCTCTTTGTAAGGGTGACCGATTAGATTGGTCAGAAAAATAGATTAAGACTGTTTTCTGTTGTAAAATCACTTCCCGGTGGTTCAGAACCCACCTAAAACTGTAGGTCCAACCAATTCGTAATTATCATCATCATTCAATTCATTACCCACGCACAGGTCTCAGACCTATGTGGGCTTTATCCTAGAATAAAAACAACATAATGAGTCTGGAAATATTTTACTTCGTTACAGAGTTAAAAATGGCGGAAGTTGGTAACTTGCCCTATCGATTTACTTATTCAGAAATTTTTAGTGCCTTCATTTTACTTGGAATTTGGTCAGGCTCTATGCAAAATTGGCTGAGAAATCGAATAAAATAATTTAGTCAGTAACTGCTGTAATTTTTTAAATATTCAACCAAATATACAAATATGGCTTTTAACCCGAAATCCCGTGTTTCGGAGGGTACACGTTAAATCTGTCGGTTCCCGCTGCCTAAAAACTGTTCCAAGTCACTGAACTTATTCAGGTGCTACTTGAAAACAAAATATCAGAAATGGCTTTTAACTCTAAACCCCGTGTTTCGGAGGACACGTTAAATCTGTCGGTTCCGGCTACCTAAAATCTGAACATTCAAAGGTTTTCACTGAACCTATTCGTGTGCTACCGAAAACTGACACCAGACCTGAGCCAGCCAGGTCACACGATATCATAATTGTTATAAACTGAGAAAACCCAATGTTTTACAAAAATTATAATGTGGTAATTCAAGCAATATTATTATAGTTATTAACTGAAAACCCTCAATTTTTCCCTAAATTTATAATCTAATAATTCAAGTTATTTTCTTGTTATAAATTTTCCATTGACACAATTCGTGCAATACCCAATTTTTGGAAATGGCCAAAGTGGAGATATCTGTAATGTGTGTTGGTTGAATGTTATGTAGAAAATAACATCCTTCAGCGGAATATTTACTAGCTTAATCTACAAATAAATATAATGTCATCATATTTATATCCATATTTTAAGACACATCATATTTTGCACATTGTTGCGCACACTCAATAGTACAATTACAAAGTACATACATAGTATTAACGTATATCACCTATTTATGCTGTAAAGTTATATATTTGTTTACAGTAACTATTTTGATTGTGCTTTTTCTATTGGAATAATGTGATAAATAGCACCTGTAGCAAGTAGATGTCTACAACTTGTAGTTAGTCCAGTAATATTGTAAAATATTGTACGTATTTCTATTCTGTTGTAACAATAATCTTTTTTTATGATATCGAGATGCCAAATTACCTCTGTAAGGTTTCAAATACCATTCGGAAGATTATTATTAGTAAGTCTACAAATTTAGCTATTGAAAAAATCAATCATTCATTATACTGTATTTGAATGGGGATTTCTAATCCTTCTCTTTCAATAGATGAAGATTTTAAGTTTTTTTTTGTTGAACGAAATTACAATTATAATTATCAAATGGCACATAATCAACTACTTTTACTTCTTCTTTTTCTCCTCCTAGTTCTTCTCCTCCTCCCGCTCCTCCTTCACCTTCTCCTCCTCCCACTCCTCCTCCATAGCTTTCCAATTACCATGCAATCATTTAATAAAATCAAAATCAATTTTATTTTCTCTTCATTTTACATGAAAAAAGTATTATAATGAAGGAAATTAATACTCACAAAAGCAAAGACAAAGGTATGAAAATAAAATAAAAATCAAAGAAGTTAATAATATTCTAAACAAATAAATTCTAGAAATGGTAATTTTTTGTTTATTTATTATTTTCTCTGTCTTGTAACAGAGAAATTTATTAAACACAAAAATAGATATAATAAATGAAAAATATATTCAGTACTACATTTTGCTAATCAATTGTATTGTTTTAATTTCCTGTGTGTCAGTTTTGTCTGCTTTTTATTTTGAAAAGTTGGTGCTCTGGCTCCATAATTTGATTTAATAAATCTTGCATGAAACGTTATGTGACTTAATTTCATGTTATATGACATAATGTTATATAAACTATGTTGTATGACTTAATTTAATTTCACAAAACTTACATGAAGGTTTTAGAATATGACAATATTACTAGTATTTTCTTCCATTTTTAAATGTTTTTTCGCCTTCAATAGAACTCTATAGTGCCTTCCGTTATTTTTTAACTTCTGATCTTCAACTATCGTTTGCTAATCATTAAAAATGTGTATTAATTTCCTTTTTATTTAGTTTTCTATTCAAACCTTCCAATCTTTTCCTTTTTAATTTTTATTTTCTGTTCATTACCTTTTTATTTAATTATCCATTCAAACCTGAAACCTTATTAGGTAGGTAATAAAACCTGGTTAGGTTGGGTAACCTTATGGGCTATAATACTCGTTTCAACTAGACATATGCATTTAATTGTTATACAGAATAGAATAATGAAACAAAGTATTATTGAACATTTCCTCCATAAGCTTGAAGCTCTTCATTATTGGCCTCGCGGTCATTTCCTCTTGTGCATCAGTATTTATTATTGTTCTGCAATTTTATTGTTCCTAGGTTCATTTTAGACTAATTTTTTGTACAAACACGAATTATTTATAATATTTTATGCATTTATTTGGTAATTTTTGTTTACAGCTCAATTTACAAGCTGTTGTCTTTTTATTATACATTATTTAATTTCTTGCCGTACTTTTACAAATTGAAAATCCGTGCATTTTTAGTTTTATTGTTGAAGGATCAAAGTTTCAAACTACATTTTTTTGTAATATTTATTTTTCTTTCAGAAGTTTACACAATATTCGCATATTTCAATATATATTATTTACAAAAATAGAATAGTCTTATATAGATAGGCTTTTTTGCCTGAGCCATTTATGAGCTTTAACTATTGACAATCCCTTAACCTTGTTCCTAAACAATACCTTGCGCAATATATATTGTATTAAAATATTGTAGATATTTATCAGTATTTTGGTTGTGAATTATAATTTTAGTTTACTTGTTTCATTGTCTTCAATTTATTGAAATTTCACTAGAAGTCTCTTGTACGGATTGTGAGACATGATGCTGCCCCAAAGTGGTACTACATTTGTTTAATGCTTTCATCTTTTAATGTGTATATTGATCAGTAGGTACTTTATACACTAAACCTCAATCAATTTTGATATTGTATAGAATTTGCAATGTGGTCTGTAATAGTATTGTCAGGTGGGAAAAATATTATAGAAGTTTGATAGGTATATATTTGGGCTTCAGAATTTGATAGGAAGGCCCAAGATTTATATTATAGTTTTATTTGCTATCGTGTAAATTTAAATTTAGAGATATGGGATTGAAAATGTTTATAATATATGAAATTCGCAGAAATTGAGAATAAATGTCTGAGAATATTATGTTACAATCTATTACAGGTGTGTATTTATTGTTGCTATGTTTCAGCTTATATTTTAATGTTTGATGTTTTCTTATTAGCTTGACTTTTCTCTCTTTATTTCGGTTGTGATTATTGTACAAATCGTCCTGTAATGTTTGTAAAATGTTGAAAAAGTAAATAGTTCAAGGGTTGGTTAGCGTAAAACAATAAGTAATTGGAAAGAACAAAGTTGAACAAAATGTTATACTGTCACCTACATACTTATTTTGTGCACCAGATTATGGAACTAGATATAGCATTTTTTTAATTAGAAACCTTGCTAAAAGTCTTCACTCTCAATACATATAATTAGTTCAATTATTGCCTTCTTTTTAGATCAATATTTTTATTTAATTATCCATTACAAAAACAAACAAAAAATGCAACAGGCAAATTTTCTAACCATGTTTGGTGAAAATCAATACTTTTAGAAAAATAACGCTTTCCCAGAATATACTATTTTTCTTTGCGCTTACGATGCCCACATGGGTCCGAGACTAGTGCGTGGGTAATGAGCGTATAATTAACAATTTTCCTATATGTTATTTTGAATATTTTAGAATATTTTGATATCTTTAGATATTTTTAAAAGAACAGCAATCATTTCAGATAATTCTGTTCAACCTTTTTCGTTCTAATTCGGTTTTGAAGTCCTCATTACAAACTCAACTCATACATTACAGGACTTACACTACTTTTAAACGTCCAATTATACAAACATTTCAAATTCTCAATATATAACAAATCATATAGATATATATTAATGATACTCCATGTTATAACTTGAAATATTTTATATAGCTAATCAGTAGTATGTATATTAGTGGATAAGACATCCGATAAATGCAATAAATTGATGTAGTTTGAGTTTTTTCTATCAAATACGTTGTTATACACGGATTTGTTGCATTTACATAGATACCCAAGTCATATTATATTTATTTACAAATTTGCCAGACACAGATCATTCAGAAAACAAACAAAATATATACAAAAGTAAATAACTGACAAGTAAATATTGCTCTGAAAGAGCACTATAATTTTTTCAAATATCATGTGAGCACATAAACGTATGAATGCCAATAAGTTGGGAATTTAAAAAAAAGAATAAATTTAGAAGAAAAAAGAATAATTTGTTTAATAAATTTAATTAAACAATATTCAATTTATCAAACAATTTTTTGGTTGTAATGGATAACATCTTAAAATATGCCTTCTGGAATATTAGACCCTATGAAATTGCATTTTAAAGCATTTACTTTCATTCAATAGCTATTTTGTTATTGATAATTTATTATTAACATATTTTTTAATGTAAAAAAGATAAGAAATATAGGCATATATATAGAAGCAAGGCTTATTTCATATCACAAATTCCAATCAATTGAACTGCCAGTAAATTTTTCTCATTTTTAAAAAAGCAAGCATATAAAGTAACGGTAGCTTGAATGACTACAGTTATGTTTTTATTAATGTAAGTTAAGATTGAAAAATTTGGTGTACTGTTGTATTCACATAACTTGGCAGCGTGTAGCAGATGGGACATGCTATATCTGAACCCAACATATTGCTGCCAAGTTATATGAAAACTACAGTACTACATTTGTACTAGATATTTGAAACCTATATATTATTATTTCGTATCTAATATTTAGATATTCAAGTCCTTTATATTGTTTGCAATACTGTAGTTTACATCTTATCTTATCCTGGCTTTTCCTAGGATATATTATGTGACCATCAATAATAACAATATTTATTATGAGAGTTGGAATTTCGGATAGAAATGAGAATATTAAAATTATTTTATGTGCTCTTCCATGTGGTAGTTAAGTAAATGACTATTTTATTAGATTTTTCGTATATAATGTTTTTTTTTTGCAATTTATTTCCCATGGCGAGCTTTGTGGAATCCACTAACAGTAAATTAATTATTAAATTAATAAATTAATTAACAGTACCTGTACTTTATTGTCGATATTAATTTATTTCATTCATTGCTAAATTTAGGTCATTATTTGAAACCAGTATTATTTCTGTTCAGAATTTTTTCCCTTGACAAAAACTTGTTTAAATTTCCCAATAATGTTTTTTTAGCAATAAAAACAAAGATCTGTTCAAAATATTCAAAGGGCTGTTTGCACAGAGTAGGCCTTCAGTTTAAACCAAGTTAAGGTATAGTTTCAACCAATTTTGGACATTTTTTTGTTTAAACTAAGAAATAACTTGAAAATTGTTCTGAGTTTTAATATAAATATTTATAAACATAGTTTCATCTTGTGTCTCATATAAAAACGTCCATCTATATATGTACAAAACATCAGTTTTTAATTTTTATTTAGAAGACTGTATTTTGTTAAGTAGTTTATGAAATATATTTTTACTCCTAGAGGAATTCTTCTTTTGTATTTGATGTATGATTGAAAGTATTGTAAGTTTATTTAGAAGCATTAACATTTATTGTTTTGAAAGATGTACAGACACATACAGAATGCATTTCATAAGCTTTACTAACTGATTACAAATTACCTCGTTCATATAATATCATAGATTTCTATAAGTTACATAAGCTTGTGTAACCACATTCCTGAACACAGAATTATTGTAAAAATATATTATTATACACATTATTGCTCTATTATAAATATAATGTACCTCCTACTCATAGTGTTATACTTTGGATATAATTGATCATTAATTATGTAATAATAATGGTAATTTATAAGTATGTGATCAAAACAGGGTTATGTGTGGTCAAATTCTGAATGTTTTTAATATTTATATTTGTAAGTAGATGATACTTTCACTTATTAGTGAAAATTATGAGTTGAAAATAAAGTATATCAAACTCAAGTGTTTTTTTTGTGTACATTTGATTATATTTTGAATTTAATTATAATACCGTGCCAAAAAATGATAATGATTTATCCATTAGCAAAAATGCTAGGCTAATGATTTATTGAATGAATTTACAAATTAAAATTGTAATGGAAAGGGAAGTAGAGTAGAGTATGTACAAAGTATGAATATTTTATATGGGTGCTAGTGAGACACTCGATAGTGAATCATAGAATAGAATACTCGACTAAATTGTTATGCTGGTTTTATTCATTAAAACAAATGAAAATTGATCGTAATTCAAGAAAATTTTCAGAAGTTCATTAAAATTAAAAAAATTTAATTCACATTATTTCTGTGAAGTATTCCATGACGAAATACTTGATGAACAATCTAATATTAAAACTGCCACTTTATTTCTATTTAATATTATATGATTTTCACTCACTTATACTGGAGATAATGGAGGGGTGCATTTCACTTCTAAAGAGAAGCGTCATCAATCTCTTTCACTTCTAAAGAAAAGGGAAAGAGGCTGGTGAAGCTTCTCTTTAAAAGTGAAATGTATCCCTCCAATAAATATATCCAGTATAAGTGAGATATAAAATCATATATTAAATAGTAATAGTGTCAGTTTTGATAATAGTTTACACATTATTTCATTTTAATTTAGATCTATTAGGTGAGCCGTAGCAGGTATCTGTTCAATCAGATTAGATAAGCAACGCTCTCCTGGGCCCTCTCTGTAAGGGTGACCTATTGGATTGGCCAGCAAAGACACTTTTCTCCGCTGTAAAATCACTTCCCGGTGGTTCGGAACCCACCTAAAATTGTAAGTCCACAATGTTTCCAATAACATAGCTCAAGCGGTGAGGTGGAACTATTTTTTTATTTCTCAGTTACTGGCTGATCCACAGATTTTGGAGTCAGTTATCCAGAGCAATCATTTTGTTTTTATTTTTCATTCTTGATTGAAAAGTGATAAAAATCACAGAAAAAAACTACGGTATGAATCGAAGAAAGTATAGCTTTTGTCTAAATAAGAGGTTTTCAAATAGATAACTTGAGTGCAAAATATATCTTTTTTTTTATTGTGATGAGAGGAATGAGTTATCAGTATGACAGATTTCTCTTAGAAACGGTATAAAAATTTTGAGAATTAAAAAAAGAATTTGGGAACAAAAATTGATATTCTGCTAGTGTAACAGATTTTTTCTGAAACACTGTATAAAAATTGTGTAAATTTGGATTTTGCTGACCAACCCCCCACCCCCACCCCACCATGTGACCACCGCTTTTGAGTGAAAAGTGATTGTTCTATTGGACTGATGATTTTGAGGGGTGTGAATTGCTTGGGAATACATCGCTATTTTTTTTTATCAAGGCAAGTACAGCATTGAGCATATTGTTGTGATAATTTATGTGTGTTTTTTATAATAATATTTCTTTTATAGTGGACACTTGAGTGTGTGCAAGAATGATGAAATTCATGACAGTCCTTCTGGGGCCTGTTGCGTAACAATTTACAAACTAATTTTACTATGGTCTGTTCCACGAGAGAATGAAGTAGTGCCGCCTACTCTAATAGTTATTTCTCCCAGATTCTATTCACTTGTGAACCAGTGTGGGTCCAATCTTTTGAAACTAAGGCTCTAAAAATAATAATTATAAAAAGATTTATAATTGTTTTGGACTAAGTTTTAAAATTTTAATAGTTATTTTTTGACACCCAGCACTGGGATTTAGGTTGATAGTTTTCATGTTCTTGGGCAGCGGCGCCGACTTGATGGGAATATTGGGGGGGGGGGGGCAAAGTCCACCAGAAAGGTCTGTAGGGGGTGTCATCTGAAGAGAGGGGGGGGGGGGCAGAAAGTGCCTTGCCCCCCCCAAAGTCGGCGCCACTGTTCTTGGGTTAACGACTGACTACTAAGCGATTGAAATATTACCTAAATTTGAAAAACAATTATTCACCGATTATTTAGTGAAATATGGCGCCTAAATTTGAAGCTCATAATTTATTAATTTCGAATTCCTCAGTGATTATACTGATGACTTCCGCAATGTTGGATGTTGACAACAGCATTGAGTAGCTGATGGAAATCGATGAATGCTACAACACAAAAATATTTAGTCACCGCCAGGAATCGAACCACGGACCTCCCAATTGCCGGTGACGCCTGATGGTAATTTCCATCAGCTATCTAATGCTGTTGTCAATATCCGCCATCATAGGCGCCGACTTAGACAAATTATTGGGGGGGCCCACTCCGGGGTTTTTGGGGGTATTCTATACCCCAAGAAAAGGGTATTTGGGGGTCCTCTCTTGGAAAATTCAATAAATAAAGACCTCTAAATGGCTTTTTCATGCCATTTTGGGTGAAAGTTAAATTAAAATAGAATACTGATTGTCGGGGCTAGTAATTTGGTAGCAACTTTTAACCCTGAGGGTTGTAAGGCCGACAGTTCTAAATAGTTAAAAGTTCTAGCAATTACCTTGAAATGTCCCAACATAGAACTGTCATTGGCGTAGGCTGGTGCAGTTGAAGTTCTTGAAGAACTTTGGGCTCTGATGGTGGATGATTCAGGAACTCCTGAAGCCCGAAACCACAAGGGAATTTCGGGGGGGGGGGGGCGATCGCGAACACGCGGTCAACAATAACTAAGAAACGTATGGTTGACCTGGCCAGGTTATTAACAAGTAAACTTTGGATGCCGACACTTTTTTTTTTAAGAAATCAGTCTTCCAGTATTAAAACTGACACTGTATTTCACTTTTAAATAATGTTTTACTCACATATATTTGAGATGCTTAAGGAATGCATTTCACTTCTGAAAAGAAGCTTCGTCAGCCTGCCACCAGGGGTTATGCTTTGTTGAGGTTAGGATGAGCAGCCATTATGTAGTTAAAAATTGCGTTTGATTTGAATTGTATTTGGTCATTGAGTACGTTGGTTCTATCTTGTTTATGGTGTTTGAATATTTCATATTGCTCCAGTGTATTTAGTTTGTGGCTTTTTTGGAATGTGTGTAGAATTTCTAAGTCAGTTTGGATGTTATTGTGTGAGTGTCCAGTGTTGATTAAGTGATCTGCAAATGTTGAGTCAGTGGTGGAATGTAGTGCTTTGATGTGTTCTTTATATCTTGTGTTGAATGATCTGCCTGTTTGTCCTATGTAGTACTTGGGGCATGTGTTGCATTTGAGCTTATATATTCCTGGTTTGTTGAATGTGTGAATTGTGCTGTTTGTTGGGTGAGCTGGATTTTGTTGGATCTGGTGTTTTAGGTTGTTTGTTGTTCTGAATGCTGTGTTAACACCAGAAAACACCAGATCCAACAAAATCCAGTTCACCTAACAAACAGCACAATTCACACATTCAACAAATCAGGAATATATAAGCTCAAATGCAACACATGCCCCAAGTACTACATAGGACAAACAGGCAGATCATTCAACACAAGATATAAAGAACACATCAAAGCACTACATTCCACCACTGACTCAACATTTGCAGATCACTTAATCAACACTGGACACTCACACAATAACATCCAAACTGACTTGGAAATTCTACACACATTCCAAAAAAGCCACAAACTAAATACACTGGAGCAATATGAAATATTCAAACACCATAAACAAGATAGAACCAACGTACTCAATGACCAAATACAATTCAAATCAAACGCAATTTTTAACTACATAATGGTTGCTCATCCTAACCTCAACAAAGCATAACCCCTGGCAGCAGGCTGACGAAGCTTCTTTTCAGAAGTGAAATGAATTCCTCAAGCATCTCAAATATATGTGAGTAAAACATTATTTAAAAGTGAAATACAGTGTCAGTTTTAATACTGGATTGTTCATTAAGTATTTCATCATGGAAAACATCACAGAAATCAGTCTTATCCACATATCATAACCACTATCATTGGTTAACGAATTATAAGTTGTGGTACAGCCACCTCTAATAGGATGACTTGTTGTAGGGAGAATGGCAATGTCACATGTATTAAGTTGAATATTTCTTATTTACATGATTGATTATTGAATAGATTTTTTAGTCTTCAAACAATGCAAATGTTGTACGTCGCACAGAATTGGTCTTAATAAACTCATTCACTATTGGTCTCAGATCCAAGTCATCTAATAGTGTCTGATGGGCATTCAGAAGTGCAATGTTGTTGAGCCTTTGCTGCCCCATAGTTGATCTCAGGTATGTTTTAAGTCTGCGAAGAGAGCTAAATGACCTTTCAGCTGATGCAGTTGTCACAGGTACAACTCGTAAAAGCTTCAAAGCTGCATAAACTTCTGGTAGAAGCTCACAAACTGTTTCATCATTGACCATAAGCTTTCTAATATCTGCCATTGAAGTCAATGATACTTTCCTCTGACTGGCAATGTCCCCTAACATTGATAGATGAAGCTGCAGTCTGTCAATATTTATATCACTTGCAAAAAACTCCAGTGCTTTCTCCAGTTTCATGGTTTCACCCTTATTGTTGACAGCTGAGACACATTCTTTCTCCACAGTCAATACTTTCTGTAGTCCAGTAGATCGAAACCTCCTATCAACACAATTTTTGACAGTGTCAATTATTTCAATGTAAGTCCTTTGGAAGTAATCCTTTGGGGTTTTGAATTCATGAGGTTCTGAACTGTGAAGTTCTTGAAGTTTCTTTGGTACAAAACGCTGGCGTGGGAGTGTAGGCTCTTCAACACTGGCAGGTTTTTTGTTCAAACAATCATTCCACAATTGATCAAACCCTGTGCGCTTTTCTTCAAGAATTTGAATTAGGAATTTCAGTCTTGATTCCACCTCTGTAGCACCAACCTTGGGACTTTGAATATTGGTGTTGATTTCCTCTACAGGATCCATCACATGGCAGAACAGTGAAAGGAAGAAAAACGTCTTGAAGTGGAGCAAATTGTCCAGAAACCCAGAACATTTTGCCGCAGCATCTGAATTTTCTTCCTGGGAAAACTTCTCTAAATAGATCAAAATGTTGCTGTAGTGGGTAATTAGTCTACGAATACTGCTTGACCTCATCGTCCACCTTGTGGGACAAAGTGGACGCAAATTTGTTGAATCACTTTTGTCACAATAGT
The DNA here is from genome assembly GCA_948455865.1 of Conomelus anceps. Taxonomy (NCBI): domain Eukaryota; kingdom Metazoa; phylum Arthropoda; class Insecta; order Hemiptera; family Delphacidae; genus Conomelus; species Conomelus anceps. The sequence continues at coordinate 7,692,355 of OX418218.1, read as the reverse complement.
TTATTGATTTTAATATATCAAGTCTTTTTGGTGATGCCCTAATTGTATTTATTAAATCTTTTGCAAGACTCATTATGTCCCTCATGACAGGAAGGTTTCTTTAACTATCTTCAACAGCCAAGTTCAGCGAGTGTGCAGCACAGTGGATGAAAGTAGCTTGAGGCTGCAAATCAGTTACCAACTTCTGTAACCCATTGAACTCACCACTCATATTTGAGGCCCCATCATAGCACTGACCTCGTAAGTTATCAATTTGAAGTCCAAGTCGCAGAAGAATATCTTTTAATATTTCAAACAATGTTACAGCTTTTGTGTTTGAGGTTTCATATAACCCAATAAAATCTTCATTTATATCAAGATCATTGCTTACAGTACGAATGCAAACTGAAACTTGCTCTTTAATTGATATGTCACATGTCTCATCCAACAAAATTGCAAAGAATTTGCACTTTTTAATTTCATTTACAATATTTTGTAAAACAGTACTTGCCAATAATTGAATTATCTCATTTTGGATATCATGAGATAGCCATTTATAACTTGTGCGCCCCATCCATTCCTTGAGCTCAGGAATGTCATTCTGTCTCAATTCAAGTAGTTGCTTAAAGTTAGAACTTATCTCTTCATGTCCACGGATAGCCAGACCTTGGCGGCATAAGAATTTTAAAGATGTAAAAATAGCCATAAGACAAGTACGTGCCTTCTTCATGCCACTATTCATTTGGTCATTCAACTGAACCACTACATTAGGACTAGAGATTGAGTTCAGTTTAGAGATACCTTCTTTGTGAGTTTCAGAATTTTCATGGGCTTTGAACTTTTCAAGTGCTTTTTTCCAATTACAAAATCCAACATGGATAAAGTTTTCCTCCTTTTTTGTACTAAAAATTAATAACCCCTTAGAATGGGCTTCTTTACAAATTTTACAGAATACTCTATCTGTAGGAGCGTCATATTCAATCCACTTGAAAGTATTCACCCAAGAAATTTGGAAAGTTCTCCCCTTACCTTTTCTTATTGTTTTCTCACTAGTACAGGAAGAAATGAGTGATGGCAAAGGCGTAGTAAGTGTAGCGAGGGTGGCTGAGGCTGATGATGAGCTACCAGTAGATATGAGGTTGGCTGATGACGTGCTGCTCCCACTACTGGAGTCTAGCCGCGGTTTTTTCACAACAAACTTATCCATTTCACAGTTCTAATGTTCTATCGTTCTATGCCATGAATCCTAGTTGTTATGACCTAGCTGATAGATACTATTTCATAAAATACTAGTTACAAAATCATATTCACGCACAAATTAGGTAGATTATGAATATAACAGAACACAATTTATACATCAAAACAAACAGTGTAGCGCGTGCCGCATGGTTTGCTAGACAACTGAATGGCAAGGTCAATGATAGTGGTGGAGAATAATTGATAGTACTATCGATAACTATTGATAGTTAAAGCTATCAGTAAAAATCGATAGTTTGCAGTGTGCAATCAATAGTGTTTTTTATAACGTTCAGTACCGTACCTATTGTGCAGATTGTGCATAGGTTATATGTTATGATTATCTAGCTTCTTAGTCGTTTTTATTTGCATGAAAAAGAAACAGAATACAAAATATAATATCACAGAAATTCAGCATATACCATAAAATCAAATAAATCTTAACTTTATAATGCAATTATTAATACATTATTACATGGGACTTGCACGAAGGCCTAAGCGTTAAGCCTGTGTGTGGAAGGGAGTCTGCAGTCGGGATTATATTTTCTGCCGGTTTTTACAATTTGATAAAGCTTTTTAGATTTATCACACTTTGAAGCTGTGAATATTGGTTTACAGAAAAATTTGCATTTTGTTGTATAAAGTGAACTATCGATAACTATTGATAGTAAAGGTGTTGACTAACGATAACTATCGATGGTGCTGACTATCGATTATTCTCCACCACTTGTCTACGACATCGTGAAGTCTCAATCCCAAACCCCCTCCCCAACCACAAAGCTTCTCTAGCAAAACTATCTCCTTTCTTTGTCTGCTGAAAAGCATTGCTCGATGACTCACTCACTGCCTGCTGGCGCCAGAGAATTGTCGCACCTACTGTTCTTAGTCTTGGAATTCATTCTTTCAATAAACGTTTGTGAGCCTGTTTTGGAGAAATGCAAGTTTGAGGATTTTTTGGGGGGGCTGAGCCCCCACCATAACAACATTGGGGGGGCTGGAGCCCCTCTAGCCCCCACTAGTCGGCGCCTATGTCCGCCATTGCGGAAGTCTTCAGTATTATTAATAGCACTTTGAGGAATTCGAAATTTATAAATATGTTGTGTATATTTGGCAGTTTGCAAAATTGTTAGTTCCTTCAAATCCAATTTGAAGTTCCTTTATCATTCGGTACCACTTTAATAAAAATTAACTCTTGATTTTTTTTATAATCATGAACTTACTGGATGAAAATGATATACTACTGTACTGTATTTCATATATCTATCTCAAAAGTTTAGTTTCTTCTCAATAATTTTTTTGAAAATTATTAAATATTTCTCATTTTGATCCTTAATCTGTGGTCTAATTGCAAAATAATGATCAAAACAGGCATAATATCAATTCAGATGTGGTAAGCCCCAGGAGCGCCATTTCAGTCTAACCCATCTTGTGTGTGTGTGTGTGTGTGTGTGTGGGGGGGGGGGGGGGGTTAATGTGCAAAACGCAGACATCAGGCAGATTTGTTGTAAAATCTATCTAAATTTGAATTTTGGATAAATTGCGTTCCTTATTAATATACTATTCCAGTAAATAAATTTTGTTCAACATAATCCAATTGGAATCAATACACGTTTTCTCATTTTTGGCATATCTTGGAAGGGGGCCACGGCCCCACCCCTGTCCTCCCCGAATGGTGCTCCTGGTAAGCCCCAGAAACAAGATACTGTAAATTCATGGATTTCTTGTTCCATGACGAACTGCGTTGTTAATATTAACTTTTTATGTGAATTTAACGACTTGCAGTCACATATTCATTAAGAATAAGTATAACTTACTTAATCTGTAGACCTCTGAAGATGGATCTCAAAGATTCGAAAGCGCTCGGCCTACAGATTAAGTAAGTTATACTTATTCTTAATGAATATTTGACTGCAAGTCGTTAAATTCACATGAAAAGTTAATAGATACTGTAACTTGAGCGCCGAAATTCCACAGTTCTGTACTCTGAAGTTTCTACTAACTTATTTATTACTGACTTCATTATACTTATACACTAATAATGTTAGGACAAGGAAATATTTTCTGTTTCAGTGATATGTGATAAATTACACCAGATGAACTTAATTGATAGAAGTTACCACTTGGATGAGTTTGAATTCATGAGATCCCATTACAGGAAAGCTTTGTTCAAACTTCTCACGCTTGCTAGAGCTACAAAAGGAAGTCGAGATGGCAGTTCCGGAGCTATTTGTGCTCCAAAACCTAATTGGTATGGTACTCATTTTATATTTTTACTTTTATTTTGAAAGATAATTACTGTAATTTGACTCAATGTGTGTGAGACTTGAAAACTACTCATATTGGAGTAAATCGACAAATTTTCTGAATTCCTCAGGCCTCACTATTATCAAATGATGGATAGGCGATTGACCTGGGCTCCATACTAGGCTTGGCAATGATGACTCTTTTCAATGAGTCGTTCAATCGCCCTCACTCTTACAAGTGTGTCGTTCATTTGAACTAGTACAAAAATGAGTCATCAGCAATGCTCGTGCTCATTTACTACATGCTCATTTGTACCATAGCTTGTTCAGACGCGCAGCGGTCACTGAGCACTCATACACACACAACAATAAACAGCCTTGTCATATGTCTGGCGCCTCAATATAAATAATTCTCAGAATCTGAGTCATCACTTTAATATTCCAGAGCACAGAGCGTATTCTATTTTTCAGAAGTAGTCAGCCAGGTTATGGAGCTGAGAGAGGTGAGTGAGTGAGTGAGCAAGCTGTTGTTGTAGTTAGTTCACTTCACAGTTCGAAATGCTCGTGGAGTGGGGAGGTGAGTGTAGGCCGCTGCACTGCTCTGCTAATTCAAAGGGCGCTCACAAGATGAAAACACAAACGCAGCTCAAAAATGAACTAACTACTTTCTGAATTTGAACTACTAGTTCGTAGTTCATTTTAAAGAGTCAGTTACTTTGAATGACTTGCTCATTCTGTTCACATCTCTACTCCATACATTGAGAAAATTTGTTGTAAAATGTCATCTGGGGTACTTGTACTGTGACAGCTTGCTAGATTAAATGACACAGAGTTATTTTTTACAGCTTATCGGGGGCTCTTACTGTCACATATTAGGTATGTTCTCTTAGTATGGGGTAATTCATCAAAACAAAACTTTGATAGGGTGTTTAAGATCCAAAAGAAATCTGTTATTCATGTAAGCCGTTGTTCAAGAGACTTGGTCTCCTAACTGTACCCAGCTTATATGTGTATCAAGCTACTTTATATGTAGAAACGAATGATATTAACCAAAATCTTGACGTACACGATTATAATACAAGAAGCCCAGGAGATTATCAAATGGTGAGTCACAATAGTATCTTATTCAAACAAAAACCTAGTTTTTATTGGTAGGAAACTACAAACTACCGCAGTTTTTAGAGTATTCAAAATATAGAAATATTTAAAAAACAATTGAAAAAATATTTAGTTGATATGCGTTGATCTATTATGCATTATTCTATTCTGCGTTGAACAAGGTAGATGTTATGGAACAAGAAATCTAAGAACTTAGTTAATTCTTAAATAGAAATTTATATATTTTCCAAATTTCTTAGACATTCTAAGTGAGTTCTCATAATTATTGCAAAACCATTTTAATTTTCAGCTTGAGTCTAAGTCTGTCTTCAGAATCACTATTAGAATGGTCCAGATATTCGAACGAATTTGTAGAAATAGAATTTATTGCGAGAGGAGGTTTCGGGCGAGTATACAAGGCTAGACACAAGTTGGACGGATCCGTGTATGCTGTAAAAAAAATAAATTTAAGGTCAGTAAAAAAATATTTTTCAATTATTAAAAGATTCAGAAACAGGTTTTGTAACCTTTGGAACCATTCTCAATTTAACTCCATCAAATGCGCTGAAGACTCTGTATACGAATATTTTTATTATTTTAATATGTGAGTACCCAAATTTCCATATTTTTTTTCGGAGGATGAAGCCCACATAGGTATGAGACCTGTGCGTGGGTAATGAATTGGATGATGGACCTACAGTTTTAGGTGGTTTCCGAACCACCCGGTATTGACAACAGCAACCATCTCCTACTTTAATTAGCCATGGTTCCTCTTCCAAATGCATACGTAACTGTAAATCTGTGCCATTTATTTATTTATCGTATGACAAGAAGTCATATGCGAAATTTATTAAATAGTCTACTGTAATGTTTTTCATCACAAAATAATTGATGAACAATCTAATATCAAAACTGACACTGTATTTCTATTTAAATTAAGATTTTTAATCACTTATATTGGAGGAATGCATTTCGGTTCTAAACAGAAGTTTTATCAGCCTTCCACCTAGAATTACAGTGACAGTTTTGATAGATTGATTAAATAGTGTCTTGTGAACTATTGGTTTATTTTATTTAATGTACAAAGGCAAGTTATTGAAATATTTTAAGCCTAGTTGATAGATGAAGTGATGTGTTACAAAGTTGGATGAAATGGTTGGTGATGATGTTGTACTAAACTTAAAACTAAAAAAAAAAAACATATTAAAACAAAAAAGAATCTACAATAGAATAAGTATACAAATCAATATACATTTGGAAACGTCAAGATATAAACGTTGCAAGAGCAAAACATTTATCACATAGGCTAATCCTCTAAATTCTACTTAAACATGAATGTCCGCCGTATGACCACCAGCTCAATTAGCGTTAAGTGAAGCAGATGTTGATTTATTTCCTTCAACTATCGGTCTGGTGTTATAATCCTTTGTTACAAAATTTCAAATTTGTAATTCGAGATTTCAAATTACTTTGTCTGTTTCAGATATAGAAATGCTTCCAAGTTTCTGCATAGTTTGAAAGAAGTGAAAATGTTGGCTGGCTTACATCATCCGAATATTGTGGCCTACAAGGCTGCTTGGCTGGAGCCGTTCGATAATCGAAAATCAAGTAGTTCTGGAATTACAGAAGCAGTCGTCGTTGATGAAATGTGAGTTGAATATTTCAAGCTAAATCTATCACAAAATAGGAAAATAAATCGCTGTTTTTATCAACCCCAATTGGTAACGTGTTATAAACTGTAAAAATATTGAAACGTAGGTTTTTTCTTCATGTCAAATAATGCCTAGGCTATATGAGTCTTGAGACTTGTGCGTGAGTAATGAGTTGAATGATAAGGTGAAAACATCCCAGTCTTAAATAGATTTGAACTCGATATATCGAGGAAAAGCAGCCAGCCAGAGTATTAGCTAATAAGAGACAAGCGCTCCAACTGTCTGAGCTACCGAGGCTGACAAGATACTGTATATCAGACCCTTAATTAATTTATTAAAGTTTTCAGTTGTCTATATAACATTAATCACTTCAAAAGAATAGTTATTCAAAAATAACTCGTTTTAATAATAACTTTAATATGGTATTACAACTTTTATAACAATAATACATTTTTATGTTGAAAAACGGCTTGCTTTTTAGCATTTTTTACCATTTCACAGATTTTCACATTATTCGTTTTCTCTCCATGAATTCGAGTACATTTTCATTTGAAAAAGAAAAGTGATTCTATTCCTTGTAAAAAAATAGTGAATCAGAACACAAATCCTACAATAAATGGATTTTCGTGTAAAAATTCGCCACAAAAATCCTTTTTGGAATGTTTTAGTTTAATCAGGTTTTAGACCAATCCCCAAGCACTTTTTGAAGTTGTATTAAAAAACTGACGCACACATTTTTGTGGTTCTACTAAAAACTGGACACTCACGAGGTCAAAGAAATGCACTGAGAGTGACAGAAAAAATATATACTCACTTTTTTAGTTGTGGGGTCTTTCTACACCTTTCGTTACTAATTGCGGACTTGACGATAGGCTGCATATTTTCAAAAATTTCATCAAACCTTTTTTCTACTTTCACTGGAAAATGAGGTTAATGATGATAAAATATTCCAAGCTGAACGAGAATCGAACCTGTGACCGCGGTAGTAGCAGTCATGGGGCGGAGTTCTCCTGGCCGAACGATTAAGGCGAGCGAAGTGAGCCTGCGGCTGGTCGCTTTATATTTATAAATCAATTGAGAAAACTGTTCAATATTTAAAAATGAAGGTAGTCGAGACTTTGGTTGCTAGGTAGCAGGGATTAAGGAAATAGTAGAATTCATATTTTATTACAAATTTAGAGTGATTTGTGATAGAAAAAATATTCTCTGATCTAATTACTTTTTTTGTTTCAGTTCAAGTAGCAGTCCCAATGAATCTCCTAAGAATATGGACTCGAACCAGATAGATCAGCCTTGTAGTACTGACTCTAGTGATATTGTATTCTTAAGATCGACATCCACTTCTCCAGATGGTGCCATAAATGAAGCACTTTCTAAAGACAATGTTTTCAGCTCTGATAATTCGAATAGTAGTGAGAAAAAGGATTTAGCCATATGTATGAATAAGAACAGCTTAGGAAGACTTCATGCCTGGAATATAGCTCAGAATTGCGTTCAGCAGGTAAAGTATCGCAGTATTTTTCGTTTACTTTTTTATTGCTTGAAGGCCAGATTATTTATTTTATTCTATTATTCAAAATATAATGATTTTTTATTCAGCTGCACTTGAAAATAGGCACAGTACCTGAAAAACTTGCCTAAAATCTTTGCGAGGTGTATGGTCACACAATAATGTTACGGGTTCTATGTCTAAAATAACGCTGGCAACACTTAAATTTATCAGTTGCACTTTATTTACTCATATAATCCACAACTCACACTGTTCAGTAATTTTTTACAGAAAAATAAGCAATTAAAAAAAATAAACGAGTTTTCATTATTACCATACAAAAATCAATCACTAAATGTCAAAAGGCCGATCTAATATTAAATAATAACTGTACAATAAACTGTCGAATAATATTCAAAAAGAAACGTCGAGGAAGAACAATTAACTTACGTAGCACAAGTCTGTAATACAGTAATAGGTAAAATAATTATCACTATAGAACTGTCAAGAGAAGTATCACTACAGACAACGAAAGTTCATTGCATGGTTTGTAATAGCGCCAACGGGATTTAACTGTCTGTATTAACGGGAACTGTCACTACTGCCACTTATCAATGTAGAACAACAACTGAACCACTTGTTTATCACGACGAATTTCAAACAAGACTGAACTAATTTACAAAAGTCTCCCTCTATTTATATAATTTTCCATAATTGAGATATCTCTCGATTTTTCTATCAACTTCTACCTAATTCTAAAATAAACAATGAATGACCTTCACACCTTCCACAATATTCGATAAGACTCCATTAATTTCTAATCAAACAACTAGAACATTCTACAAAGGTCCAAGTAAACACCATAAAAGTGTCAAAAGCAGAGTAATTAATTGCTTAGAAGTAAACATTTACATAGCAGATAACACCGAGAACCACAGTTCCTTCTTTCTCTCTCTCCAATCTCACTACAATATGAATTCAACAACAAATAATTCAAGCACAGTTTTGACAATATAGTTCAGAAAAAGGTTTCAGAATAAATCTGATACTTGAGTCCCCCAGTTTGTTTACATTTGTTTCCCAAACTGTAAAACAACAATAAACAAATAATTATCGAAATATAAAACAATTAAATATTGCAATACAGTAATAGGTAAAATAATTATCACTATAGAACTGTCAAAAGAATTATCACTACTGACAACGAAAGTTCATTAGATGGTTTGTAATAGCGCCAACGGGATTGCACTGTCTGTATTAACTGTCACTACTGCCACTTATCAACGTACAACAACAACTGAACTCATTTTACAAAAGTTTCTCTCTATTTATATAATTTTCCATAATTGAGATATCTCTTGACTTTTCTATCAACTTCTAAATAAACAGAAAAAGGACACTCACACTTTCCATAATATTCGATAAGACTCCATTAATTTCTAATCAAACAACTAGAACATTCTACAAAGATCCAAGTAAACACCATAAAAGTGTCAAAAGCAGAGTAATTAATTGCTTTGAAGTAAACATTTACATAGCAGATAACACCGAGAACCTCTGTTCCTTCTTTCTCTCTATTCTCACTACAATAATAACAATATATGAATAGTGGACCTGTAGTTTTAGGTGGGCTCCAAACCACCGTGAAGTGCTAATAAAGATTAACGTCGTGTGATAGCAGCCGGTCACCTGTCCAAGAGTAGCCCTGAGCGCCCGTTACTGGACATCACGATCGCCCTCACAAAACACGCTCACCGAGTGACCACCACTGAATTAAAAAAAATTTGCATTTGAACTTGATAGAGCTATTCCACTCCATGTTTTGAAACTGCTTTAATTGGAGTTGAAAACATACGACTTAGCCATGTTGTCAAGATTTTTATCATTTTCAATTCTTTAGACGTTTAGACATTTTCAATTCTTTAGTACGTCTGGTATATGAGTATTATCTTCAGTAACCTACCGTATCGTAAGTGATAAATTGACGGACTTTTATGATAATTCGTTTATTACATGTATAAAATAATCATATTTTCTATCACCGGCTATACAAACCAATTTTTCACTTCTACCAGCATTTTGATTACGATTATATTATAGATTAATCTTCCACTACTACCGATAATTCAATTCAGTTGTAAAATAATATAGGTTGCCCAATCTTAGGTTCGGAATCAAACTAAAACTATTGGTCCATCCATAACATCATTATCATTCACTCATTGCCCACGCACAAGTCTCGGACTCATGTGAGCATCATCAGTACAAAAAATCTCTCTTGATTTCTCAGATGCACAAAGCCAGTGTAGAAATCATCGCTCCACTTTTACAAATCCTGTTCATTGAGAAATAGATATTTTTTTGTTCAATTCATCAACAGCTAGTCTCAAAAAGGAAGTCAGCTAGACACTGACTCTAGTCTCGTACACAAAATTAGTCTACTGCGCACCCAGATGTCAGGGGGCAAGAATGATTGGCTGATCTATGATTAAAATATTACTATTTTAAACAATTTTCAGATACTTGATTTGAAAATGTTCACTAATAGCTTTGTTGTGTTTATTGCTGACTAGTTTCACTAAAGTTGTTCATTACTTTTTTGTGCTGGTGATGCCCACAAGAGTTTGAGACTTGTGCGTGGGCATGAGTGGATGAAAATGATGTTATGGATTAACCTACAGTTTTAGGTGGTAAACTGTAGCCGCCAGGTAACTGTTAGTAAAGTAGATGACGTCATGTTAATTGCCTACAATGATTAAACAATGCTCATCTCATGGCTTTTGTGTTGTATTCCAGGACTGGGCAACTCTTTTCGTACAGATGCAGCTTTGCGAGGATAATATGAGGCAGTGGCTAGACAAGAGGAACCGTTCTTTCTCTCTGGTGGATATGCCTCAAATTGTGTCTGTATTCATCAAAGTTCTAAAGGGTATTGAGTACATCCATGGTCGGGGCATTGTTCATCATGATATTAAGGTTGGTCTTCAAAAAGAATTTGAAACAATTATTTTATGACAAATTTTTATATTGTTATATTATAACAGTTTATTCATGGAAATGGTAACTAGTGTAACTAGTGTAGCTTTTTGGCTCAGAAATCTCAAAATTATATTAATCTTTCTTGGACTGTGATGGTGTTTAGTTATTAAAAATTAATCTTCTTTTTCTGAAAAAGAATTGTGAATTATTGTGCTTCAAGGTGAAACTTTTAGTGAAACAGATTTAACCTAAGATATTGATTCTAATTTGAAATTTTGTGAAAAGAAGTTTTGGGAAATAGCCTGTTGTATTCACATTGATAGTATATTAGTTGAATGAATTAATAAATAAAAATACAATAAAGCAAAGATACAGTAGGCTATAGACCCACAACTGCTGCCTTGACGAATTTTCAATACTAAAACATTCAAATGTTTGGTGTATGTCTAAGTTTCTCTAGAAATTTGACAATTACCGATTCTTTCCAATTCAGAATATTGATTTAGAAGTTTACTTTAAAAAAGAAGCACTAACACAGTCCAATCGTCCAAAGAAAGAAATATTTTGAATTTTGTTTGAGTTTTTAGAGCCAAAGATGAGCCCAACTTGCCTAAAGTATAACTTAACCTACAATGCGTGATTGTTGTCAACAATTATTCCTATTTGAAATCCAGTTTGGTTTCACAATGTTTAAATCATCTGATTGCATAATATTAATTTGACACTGTTTTAAAGAAATCATGAGTCCTGATTGGTCTAGCTAGACTCCTATACTGATAAGTGACAGTATTGTATTGTTGAAGTAGCTTTATTATGACACTTCCTGTGATAAGATGTAGAATAAAGTAAGCTGTATTGACATTACTTTCTAACCTCTTATGTTTACTTTGGTATTTATACTCGGTATTTATTGATTTGTTGATGTAACCAACAATAAATAATGTGAATACAACAGGCTATTGCCCAAAACTGTTTTTCACAAAATTTCATAGTAGAATCAAAATTTTAGGTTACGTCTCTTTTACTAGAAATTTCACCTCTGAGCACAAAATTTCACAAGTTTCTTACAGAAAAACAATATTAATTTTTGATTTCATTTTTAACAAAGCACTATCACAGTCCAAAAAAAGTTGATATAATTTTAAATTTTGAGATTTTTGAGCCAGAAATCTACACTAGTTACCATAGTTACAATAAACGAATAAGCTGTAGATAACTACTGTTGCTACCCGAATATGCTCTGAGCAATTTTTCATGTGCAGTAAATCCTGTTCCTTCTAAGTGGACGCCTTCTCGAACATTATGATCGGTGTGGTGGGAGTAGTGGCGGGAACCTGTTGTTGGTTGTCAATGTTCGCTCGCAGACCGAACATTTCAATTGAACTCACGAACATGTTCGGCGACCCATATGTTTAAAGTTTATGCGTTTTTTGTATTCGCCAAAAATGATCGGCAGACATGTTCGGTTGGTGGAGACGCGGCTTTAGAAGGTCAAAAGTCGAAACCTCAAAAAAGTCGATTTTTTTTATCAATTTCGAATTCCTTTAAGTGCTACTAATTTATACTGAAGACTTCCGCTATGGCGGTTATTAACAATAGCATTGAATAGCTGATGGAAATCGATGAATGCTACTGTACAAAAATATCAGTCACCACCGGGAATCCCCTCTTCCCGGTGGTGACTGATATTTTTGTACAGTAGCATTCATCGATTTCTGTCAGCTATTCAATGCTGTTGTCAATATCCACCATTGCGGAAGTCTTCAGTATAAATTAATAGCACTTAAAGGAATTCGTAATTAATAAATTCTCTTTCTGTATATTTGTCAGTTTGTTAAATTGACAGTTGGCCTTCCAGGTTATGCCATAATATAATGCCTTGTTTTTTTCTCATTGTTGAATGATGTGTATTTCTGGTATTTTGATTTAATTTGATTCTTATTTTGTTTTTTATTATGTTTGGTATGAATTGCATTTTTTTGTATAGTGTTTTATTTACAAATACATTTTTTACTACTACTCACTACTTTACTACTACTAAATTGTCAGTCATTTCAAACTTCCTTCTAAAAAATTCAATTCTGTTATTTTGTATTCTTGAATCAATTATTGTAACATTTTATTGCGATAGTGTAATTTTTTTAAAGAGAATTAAAGTTATCAGTTTATATTATCTTATCAAACATTCTGAAAGTTATAAACATTTAATTCTTTCCAGCCGAGCAACATATTTATAAGTAAAGACCTTCGCCAGATACAAGTAGGGGATTTTGGTTTGGCTTGCTGCCTGCTGACTCACCAGACCACAGTGCCGCTTGTACCCGCCGAGCCCATTGAACACTTCGGCAGGGTTGGGACCAAACTGTACGCCGCTCCTGAGCAAATCAACGGCGTGTGTGACTCAAAGGTTTGTTCTGGAACTCAACCCTGAAAATAATAAGTAGTTCTCTAGTAGAGCACAATCTATAGTTTTTACTAGTTCAATAAGACAATGGGTTAAGTTAAGTTGGAGGGAAGTGATAGCCGTGAGCCGTAGCAGGTATCTGTTCAATCAGATAGAGATAAGCTGGGTTCTCCTAGACCCTCTTTGTAAGGGTGACCGATTAGATTGGTCAGCAAAAAAGACACTGTTCTCTGCTGTAAAATCACTTCCCGGTGGTTCGGAACCCACCTAAAACTGTAGGTCCAGCTCATTAATCACCATCATCCAACTCATTACCCACGCACAGGTCTCAGACCTATGTGGGCTTCATCCTCCAAAAAAAGTTAATAAAACAGTGATTACCTAGTAAACTCTACTGTGTGGTGTTAACGTTATCTCAAATTGGAGTGAATAAACAGAAGCTAACACTAACTATTTACAACTAGACAGAATTTGAAATTTTGTAGTTACAACGCTCCCCTCTGTTTGCGCTCCCCAATCCAACATTGATGACTATGTTGCCTTAGCAACATACAACTTGTTGGAAACCTAGTGATAGCGTTCTATTCTCAGCTTAGCATTAGGGATTTTCAAATTCCAAGTTACAACTAGGCGGCTAGTTGTATCTTCTTTTATTCACTTGAAACCTAGTTTTTTTTCGAGGATGAAGCCCACATAGGTCTCTGTGCGTGGGTAATGATTTGGATGATGGTGATTTATGAGTTGGACCTACAGTTTTAGGTGGGTTCCGAACCAATAATAAGACTTGAAGTTGTCACAACCACATTTATTAAAAATAGTGAGATACTAGTTTCGGTTGTTACACCATTATCAATCTCAAACAAACTCCTGTTTCGGTTGTTACACCATTATTAATCTCAAACAAACTCCTGTTTCGGTTGTTACACCATTATTAATCTCAAACAAACTCCTGCTTCGGTTGTTACACCATTATTAATCTCAAACAAACTCCTGTTTCGGTTGTTACACCATTATCAATCTCAAACAAACTCCTGTTTCGGTTGTTACACCATTATCAATCTCAAACAAACTCCTGTTTCGGTTGTTACACCATTATTAATCTCAAACAAACTCCTGTTTCGGTTGTTACACCATTATTAATCTCAAACAAACTCCTGCTTCGGTTGTTACACCATTATCAAGGTTGTTACACCATGTGACTATTTTTAATAAATATGGTTGTGACAAACTCCTTTTTGTTTGAGATTGATAATGGTGTAACAACCGAAACTAGTAGTTCACTATTTTTAATAAATGTGGTTGTGACAAACTCCTTTTTGTTTGAGATTGATAATGGTGTAACAACCGAAACTAGTATCTCACTATTTTTAATAAATGTGGCTCTGGGTTAAACAGTAATAGTACTTAAACGGAACTAGTATCTCACTGTTTTTAATAAATGTGGCTGTGACAACTTCGTCTTATTATTCATTATGGATATCTTCCACAATATCACCTTCGCCACTGCAAAGAAAGTCGAAACCTGGTTACAACTTGAAATTAATCTAGTGTTAGCAACAACTACATTTTATTCTCTTCACACAATATCTCGTATAGCTTAATCTATTTCAAGTACTGTTATTCGAACGTTCCTTCAGTGTATCTTGACTTGAGGTTCTCTTGTAATTCCTATATAAGTACTTTACATTTCAAGAGTCCCTCGAGCTAAGTGGAACTTCAGGAACCTTCATAAATATGGCCCACGGCTATTACTTCCCCCAAAGATCTGCTCTTCAACTACACTTCTACATATACACTTCTACATATATACTTCTACTGCACTTCTACATATTCAACTACACTTCTAACAAGGGTCTTATAAAGGCATGTAAGATCTGCCTCACATTTGAACCCCCTAAAGGTGCTCATAATGAATCCTAATTTTTGATTTGCTCTATTAATGATTTTTTCAACCTCAAAATATACGCCAAGATCCTCCACTTGACAAAGACTATTGAACACAATTTATTAATTTCGAACTCCTTTAATTGCTATCAGTTTATACTGAAGACTTCCGCAATGGCGGATATTGACAACAGTATTTAATAGCTGATGGAAATCGATGAATGCTATTGTACAAAAATATCAGTCACCACCGGGAATCGAACCACAGACCTCCCAATTGCCGGTCGGGCGCCTTAACCACTAGACCATGGAGACCTTTCTGCACAGTAGCATTCATTTTTAACTTGGCCATATCGGCTCGTATCTCACAAGTTAGTTCGAAGTTACTGACAATTGAACAAACTGACAAATTTACTTAAACAGGATTTATTAATTTCGAATTCCTTTAAAATGAATGCTACTGTGCAGAAAGGTCTCCATGGTCTAGTGGTTAAGGCGCCCGACCGGCAATTGGGAGGTCCGTGGTTCGATTCCCGGTGGTGACTGATATTTTTGTACAATAGCATTCATCGATTTCCATCAGCTATTAAATACTGTTGTCAATATCCGCCATTGCGGAAGTCTTCAGTATAAACTGATAGCAATTAAAGGAATTCGAAATTAATAAATTCTGTCTAAGTAAATTTGTCAGTTTGTTCAATTGTCAGTAACTTCGAACTAACTTGAAAGACTATTGATTCATTAGTGATCAGTTATATTTTATTTTCAGAGTGATATTTATAGCATGGGGATTCTTCTTCTAGAACTTATTACACCATTCCAAACGGATATGGAGAGGAGTAAAGTTATCCAGCAATTGAAAGAAGGAAAGATACCTACTAATCTGGCGGCATCAAGACCAGATTTGGTGAGTAATTTTCAATTTTAAAATTGATTGAATTGAATTTTTTTAAATATTAGAGAGTTTTGGCAATATTACGTTGATGATAACGCTAATGCTAACCTGTACACTCTATGCATCAGCCTGCTTTAAAGCATATTGCTTTCACCGCAGGCAGATACATATATTGTTCAGGTTAGCGTCAAGGTTAATGCACTTTTGCCCAATTTTTTATTAAATAAGCGAATTGCTTTATTGTTGGGGAGATAACCCCGTCATGTGATGGGTAATATGATGGACTTACAATTTTAGGTGTGATCCGAACCACCATGCAAGTGATAATACACCAGATATTTCCTTATGTGAGAATACTGCATTATTTTGGTTGGTAAAACATAAATTAATGATAAAATTCGGGTGAAAATTAGACACTAACATCTTTGAAATTTTTTAGATACTACTTGAAAGGTCTTTAAAAACATACTAAAATGCTTCTATAAAATTTGAGTTGCGCTTCGGCCGCCATTTTGGAGTTGTAGAATTTTCAGAAATGTTTTTATCATGGAGCGCTTTATCATAGTGCATTACGAGAATGGCATCGGCCGACAAGTGAGCGGTTACTGCCAAACGGTGCTGCCATCCTAATACAGTTAAATTTAGACTACATAGCATCTACAGTAGGATACAGTATTCCATACCATAAATTCATAACCATACGCATGCGCACTGGAGTCCTCCTCCTTCACATTACCTGTGAGCCGATGCCGTTCTCGATGTCAACAATAGCAGTATATTTAAATGGTGCATGAAAGTGTTTTTTGTAGCAGACATTCATTGAAACCGTATTGGTAGAAAGCTAGCTTAATGAAATTAAACTAACGTTGCAGTCCTAATTTGACTATCTTTATAATAATACAGGGTTTGAACTAAACAAAAACCTGTAATTAACATTGTCCTTTTTGTAATTATGTAATTTTTGTAATTATGGGTTTGTTTTAATATTTTGATTGTTTCTGTTCTTAAGTTATGGAAGAATTATATCTGTTTATTTTGTTGTTTTTTTTATTTTTAAAGAGTATGTTATTGAATTGTATTTCAGTGAATATTTTTTTGCTGTGTTTTTCGATTGTTTTACAATGAAAGGATGATAATTGTGTGTTTTTTAGTTTTGTCACCTCATGGAGATACTTTAAGATCTTTATTACTTTACCTTTAAATTCATTATTGAATTCTCTCATTTCACGAGCTTTCTATGTTTACTAGTAATATTATTGAATGAACTCACAGCCAGCGCTCAAGTATTTACTTTGCTGACTGTGCCAAAAATGTGTTATACACTTTATATTGTTAATTTTCTCATATTTGTATTTTTGTATTTTGGTGAAATAAAAATATTATTATTATTACATGTTTAGTCTTATATAGTCTTTGGGGTGGAGCGGTTAATAAATATTTTAGGAAGATTTTTGTTGTTGAAAAATATAATAAAGGTTGCATTAGGAGACCCAGACTGTATCCAACAAGAGACCTTTTCAGAGAGTTCAATGTTCTTACAGTGAGACAACTATTTATAAAAAATATGTTGATATACATTCATAAAAATAGGACATTACTTATTATTCGTGATTCACCATACAGACATTATAAATAATACATTTATAGCATTAATGAGCTTTTTGGGAATGGAATTATTGTTGTTTCGAGGAATTTGTATTATTTTGAATGTTTTTGCTGGATATTTTTGATATCAAAATTTATTATCTTTTCACAACAATGTATCTGTATACAGCTATTTGTACTTAACACTTGCAACTCAACTAGTTGTACTAGTTGTTTAACGACTTGATTTATGACGTTGTCTATTGTTCAATGAATTGAATGACAATAAAATTTCATTTATTTATTTAGTCTTCGGCCAATGACATTTACGTTTGAGGTACCTAGTACTGAATTGAACTTATGTATTAGAAGACAATTCAAATTTCTTGCTTGTAAACTTATCAATATAATTCCGTCTGAATTCATTGAAAGAAAATTTAATGCAAAACTCGACAAAGATATTGATCAATAATATTATATTATATTTTGTCAAGCAATGTGTCTGAAACAATGTTTTGAAAAAATCGCATTTCACCAAACTATTTTTGTATCATTTACATCATTATTATTTTGAATAATTATGTTTTCCGCGCCAGTGTTTTATCGAGACTCAATCTGTGACTCAAGTAAAGCCAAAAAATGTATGTGTGACAAATTAATCATATTATTATTATTACTGTGAATAGTCACTTTTGGAACACACTAAGCTTAATATGACGCCGTTTGCGTCAATAATCATATAATGTATTAATGAATCTGTAAATTCAAACTTCGACTCATACCCACGCTCAGGTTTTTTGCTTTTGTGGGTATTAATTTCCTTTATTATAATATGTGTTTTTTTAATGTAAAATGAAGAGGAAAGAAAATTGATTTTGTTTTTTATATTTTTTTGATTAACTAACTTTATTGCATGTTTAAGGACTATAAGGAATTTTAAACTTTATTTTATTTTATATTTTCGTTTTGTTACAGGCAAAAATCATCAGTAGAACAGTATCTAAATCGGTTAGCAAGCGGCCGAGTGCTAGTGAACTATTAAAAATGATAAATCCGAAAGAAAGAAAAGATAGTGAATCGATAATACACGAGAAAGACAGCATAATACATCAATTGAGGGAGGAAATAACTCGCAAAGATGCAGAAATAATCAGCTTGCGAAAACAGTTGGCTGCTTTTACTACTGTACAATCTCCAAAAGACTCTGCATGAAAAATCTACGAAATTTTCGTTCAAGCGTTTTTACCGTTTAAGGTTTTTTATGAAAAAAATAATTGATTCATCTAATTCCAATCTGATTCTCGAATTTGTTATATCTTGAAACGAGATTTAAACTTGTTTTGAATCGAATGATGTGTCAATATTCTTTCCCGAATTCCTGAAACTATGAAAACACTGCCAATGAAGAAAATATACAGTGTAGAATAAATATAACATTCTATACGGAATTTGCAATATTGATTTTTTAAATTGTATATTCATAAAAAATGTGCTTTCAAATCGATCCACAGTTTTCTATTGCACTGTATGTGTATTGATTAAACAGTATAGCGAAGCGTGCTATGTTGCATAAGTGCTGAGTACCTTATTAGGTCCATTGTATGTAGACCGAAAAAGCGCATCAAAATGTGTAGACTTCATTCCTTATGTAACCTTTATCGTCGAGTCCAAACTATATTATGGACCAAAATTCGGCGCTGACAGACGCTTTGTAAGGTAGACCTTATACAAAGCAGAAAAAGCGCGTGGCTGTCATTTCCCATGTTATCTTATCGGCGACACTATTTGGACCGGAATTTAGCACCGAAAGACGCGTAGTGACAGAATTTACGCCTACCGATGCGATCCAAGCGGCTATAATAAGAATTATCACAACTACAGCTGTTTAACATTGAAATTGAATAAACTTTTTTTGATAATGTAGTCTAAATTTCAGCGATTTAATTCAAAAATATCTTGGTTGGTATGATTGTATGATTGCACATAGAATCAAAGTACTTTCATCATTTAAATTGAACTTGGTAATTGTGTTTTCCAGAAGTTTTACTTTATATTTCAATCGAAACCCCTATGCTTACAAGTATTGGGACTCTTGTAAACATTTAGTAACAGATACATTGTTTTGTTTCTTTACAATAAGTTGTACATTTAGTTGTATTTTGACTGTATAAATGAATGAGTCATTCTACCCAAGGTAATTAGAAGATCAGGTAGTGTTCAACAGCATGATGCACAGTAGGAAGATATAGTCAGCTGATGCAGTGTCTCTTTTCATCCGGGTCTCTTTTCACGCTTTCACCTATCTTTTACATCATAAATTACATGAATTTATAAGTATTTTTCTCAAAATATAAATGCTTTTCAAGAAACTTGGACGTCCCCTGTGGTTTATGGTATATTTTCCAGTAAAAGTGAATAAAATTATAAATTTAATTGAAATACAGTGTCAGTTTTGATATTAGATTGTATATTTAACTGTTAATCTACGGCATTTTTAATGCGATCATGCAGCTTAATTCAGAGCACTCGATAATGTTATGGCATGTACTTCACATCAAGGATAGTAACTGTACTTCTACAGGTATTTAAATTATTTTATTTGCCTTTAAACTCACTTTAATTAATTATCAAGAACTGTGGAAGATTAAATATTCAATTTCTGATAAAATATGCAATTCCAATTATCACATAATAATTAGTTGAAGGTCAATTATTTGATTAAGGTTTATTAAATATATTTTTCTCCAATCAATATGTTTTAAAAATTGAATATTCATTCTTTCACTGTACTTAAAGATCAGTTGAAGTGAGTTAAAAGACGAATAAAATAACACAAATACCCCAGAAGTACTGTCCTTGATGAGTGATGTACATACTCAAGTGCTCTAGTGCTCAAGTTTGATAATTGTATGATCGTATCAAAAATGCGGTAGATTAACAGTAAAAGTATACCATAAACCACACGGGGCGTCAAAGTTTCTTGAAAAGTATTTATATTATGAGAAAAAGACTTAAAATTTAAGTTATGTAATTTAACATGTAATAGATAGACAAAATTGTGGAAAGAGACCCGGATGACGTCAATGCAGATGAACAGAGATGCACGTGTATACACTACCTTGTCTTCTAATTACCTTGATTATACCTATGACGAATGATGTGAAAATATCTTACAGCTGTAGAAATTTCACATACAAAAAATCCACTTGTACAGTATATAGACAAAACTGGCTGAAACGAACCAAATTTTTTGGTTGCGATTTTCTGCCCGTATAGAATGGGTCTAAGAATGTAGAACATTAATCAAATTGGTTTCATAACAGTTAGCAGTTTCATAAATGATTGAACAACTTCATTATTATGTCTACTAAATAAGCTGCGTCCAGACGGTATCGTAACTCTGTGCTGTTGCGTAAGATCTATCATTGTGCTCTGTTGCGGGATGATGCTACGATCAACTGATTCTGTGTAATGGAGTGACGGAGTAACGATGCAGTCTGGACGCACCTTATATTCAACTTGAAAACTTCGTTTAAAACAAGAAACTAATGAATCCCAATAAATAAATTTCCAAGAAAAGATGTCTGAATGGCTCATGGATACTTAGGCTACTTTGGATTATTGTTTTACAGAAACTGCAAAGTTCTGAAACCTGAATAAATTTAGTTCACGAAAAAACAAATTGATTGAAATGATTCCAGGTGCATGTTGTATTAACTTCATAAGTGTAATGCGTCGAATTCCAGGCTCCAAGATAAAAAGTATAGGCAACTGGGGAGGAGATGTATGAGTAGAATAGAGCCTCAGATACTGCTAAGTAACAGAATTCCTGGACAATTATCATATTATTTATTGATAACATTAGCAGATAACACTCATAAATGACAAACAATGGTTTCAACCTCGATTCAATATGGCATTTAACTAGAGGATTTAGGTAATTTATGTGTGGATAGAGCCCAGATGTTACAAGTAACATAAATTAACCGAATTTGTGGACAATAATTGCCATAAAAGTTCCTGGTAACACTATATTCATATAGACAGGCAACATAAATGTCAAAATTTAAAACTTTCCTGGTGGAGGACTCCCAGACCCTCCTTTTATTGTTAAGAGTATTATATATCCCCATCAGGCTCCCCTCAAAAGTATCACTTTCAATCCGCCTTGGTGTGTGCCCTCCTCAAAACAATTTTCTGGATTAAAACATTATACATACAGGACGGTTCCAGTTGGGAAGTTTGAGAACAGGCGCTTCATAATATTGAGGTAATTCATAATGGGATTTTTGACCTTTTAAAAGGAAGTTAAATCATAAAAAAAGGAATGACGTAAAAATCCCAGTTCCCTACCCCATCATAGTAAATTTTCGATTTTGGAGGGGTTATGACCCCCCACCATCAGGGACCGCCCTTTGCTGGGACAATACAATCCAATTTACACCCATTGATTTTTCTAATTAGAAAGTCACGAAAATATATTGTTTCAAATAATAATTAAAACATTATTCCAGTTATTGTCATTTAGAATATTGATCGGTTTGAAATTAACAGTATGGTGACATCAACTGATGAAACATGTACACTTTGACACAGTCCCACAGAAACAGCTGAGTACAGTACAAGTTACCGGCTGTCACGATCAGCTGATCTGAATGCTTCCATTTTGCCAATGTCATCGTCATCTGTTCAGTTGCAGTTCTCCTTCAACAGCCATTGAGTTAAGAAGTGTTTTGTGTATCGGGATATTTTTCAACAAAACAATAACTTGATTTTTCTAATTGAACAGTGCTGATTAATAGTGCAGTGCTCAAATGATTCAGTGATAATAGACTACTACCAGAGTATTTTTGAAACTCAATTGGATATCTATAACAAGGTAGGCAATTTCATACAACTTTATCTCTGTTTTTAAATTTACTTATTCCATTTTCAGTCATCCATTAAATTGCTTCATAATTTCTCAGCTTCCCTTCATTGTTTTCATATAAGAAAATAATTCATACGTACATGATAATTGAAAGTTAACCTAACATAGTCAACAAAATTTCTCATAACCCTTCAAAATATGTCTAGTCATTTTATTTACCAAATCTAATTCAATAACTTTGCTTCAATACTCAATACTTTTCCCTTTATCAAATTATTTCAAAGTTAAGCTAAAACATTATTTAATAAGTCTGGGATATAAAAACTAAGAAAGAATTGCATGTCATATACCGGTACAGATTTTGTAAGACAGGCATGGTAAGCTATTCATAGGATACAGTAGTATTATAATGAATAGCCTTGGCTAGCTTTGTCTTATTGTTGTTCATTTGACTCTATTAATTTGGGCTATACGATACTCAGTGAACAGTGACTTTGCATTTTTCTCATTTTTGTAAATTTTAATCCACCATTAATGTTGCTTAATTTCAAATTTCTTATGCATTTAATTTTTTGGCTTTTACTTCCCCTTGCAAATTATTATCTAGACACGGTGCTTCAGAAAGCCAATTTCGAAACTATCAATCATCTGAAACTTTTTGAAAAATCCAAGGCAAAGAATTTACATTGTTGTTCACTGAAGAATATATTATTCCTGGATTTCTTGTTCCATGACGAACTGCGTTGTTAATATTAACTTTTCATGTGAAATTTAACGACTTGCAGTCAAATATTTATTAAGAATAAGTATAACTTACTTAATCTGTAGGCCGAGCGCTTTCGAATCT
This sequence comes from Conomelus anceps, assembly GCA_948455865.1. NCBI lineage: Eukaryota > Metazoa > Arthropoda > Insecta > Hemiptera > Delphacidae > Conomelus > Conomelus anceps. Next base: position 7,669,195 of record OX418218.1, on the reverse strand, counting down.
TTGAGATCCATCTTCAGAGGCATGGGTTCCTAGATCATCATGTCAGTTTTTTGGTTAGAAGTGTTGTGGTTTTTGTAAAATGTGATCAAAAAGTTTGTGTGATTTAAAATTTAGTTGTTCATTGAGAATGTTTTGTTTTTGTTTATTGTGTGTTGTGTGTTTGTATATTTCAAATTGTTCCAAGGTGTTGAGTTCGTGTCCTTTAGATTATTTATATGTAGATATAATATATTATTTTCTTTTGTTCAAGAATATATGATTTTCTTTTGTTACATTGTTCAAGAGACTTGGTCTCCTAACTCTACCCTGCTTATATGTGTATGAAGCTACTTTATATATAAAAAGGAGTGATATTAACCAAAATCTTGACATACACGATTATAATACAAGAAGCTGAGAAGATTATCACTTGGTGAGTCACAATAGTAGTTATTCAAACAAAAACCTAGTTATATTGGTAGGAAACTACAACAAGCTGCCACAGTTCTTAAAGAGTCTTGAAAATATAGAAATATTTAAAAAAGAACTGAAAAATATTTAGTTGATAAAGTTTTTTATAGTGCACAAGAGTTCCTTTCACATCAAAATTAAGCCTCAACTCAACTAATTGATATAGTAATTTTGGCAACTAGTGTTATAATACAATTATACTATTGTATAATTCTTGATCTGAATTGTCTTATACTCCTTTTTAAAAAAAAAGAAAGCAAATTAACCAAAATTGATTAGTTCTTTGATTAAGTATGTGCTTGTATTTTCGCATATCCTCACCTTACCTAACCTAACCTAAATCTTGTGTCTTTTCCCCTCGTAGCTGGCGAACAGCTGATATCCAACTTGCGATTGAAAGATGACAGAGTAGCCGTAAATGAAGATGAAGAAGAAGTCGCAAGCGAAGGTTTCCATGCGTTGACAGATCGCACACAACGTGCCATTGAAGGCTTACAGCAGCGACTTACAGCAGTGAGGCCTTTGCCTCTGGGCAGGGAACGGGTGAGGGGGACGAGCAGTTTAGTGAGGCCTCTGTCGATCAGATATGGAGTTTTGGGCAGAGACACTGCGGACCTACCTTACTTATAAATCGGATAAAAGGTCAGTACAAAGTACAAACTTGTTAGTTCGAAGTTACTGACAATTGAACAAACTGACAAATTTACTTAAACAGAATTTATTAATTTCGAATTCCTTCAATTGCTATCAGTTTATACTGAAGACTTCCGCAATGGCGGATATTGACAACAGTATTTAATAGCTGATGGAAATCGATGAATGCTACTGTACAAAAATATCAGTCACCACCGGGAATCGAACCACGGACCTCCCAATTGCCGGTATTATTAGTAGTTGTAAATTATTGTTGATACAGTATTTAAATACAGTAACCTAGGTAGACTACAGTAGTTTTAGGTGCGTTCCGAACCACCGGCAAGTGATTTTACACCAAAAAACAGAGTTGTTTTGGCTGACCAATCCAATTCCTATTGTTAGTACTTTTAAATTGTATTTAATACAGTATTTCAATACAGCAAGCAATAGAGTTCAATAGTGCGGTCTTGGACTAAGGCTAGACTGCAGCAGTTTTAGGTGGGTTCCGAACCATCGGAATAGATTGTTCTAAAAGAGCGTTATTCTGAATGCTCGATTCACTGAAAAGGTGTCTTGTATTCGGATGAAACCCACATAGGTCTGATACCTGTGAGTGGAGGATGGTGATTGATGAGTTGAACCTACAGGTTTAGGTGGGCTCCGAACATCAAGAAAGTGATTTCCACAGCAGAGAATAGAATCTTTTTTGCTGGCCAATCCAATATTATTATTATTATTGATACTTTTAACTTGTAGTTCAATCCAATTATTATTATTATTGGTACTTTTAACTTGTAGTTAATACATTATTTGAATACAGCAAGCAATAGAGTTTATAAGCAATCTTGGACTCTGGCTAGACTACAGCAATTTGAGGTGGGTTCCGAACCATCAGGAAATGATTTTACAGCAAACAACAGAGTTGTTTTGGCTGTTCAATCAAATTCTAATTATTAGTACTTTTAAATTGTAGTTAATACAGTATTTGAATACAGCGAGCAATAGATTTCTATAGAGCAATCTAGGACTCTGGCTAGACTATAGCAATTTTAGGTGGGTTCCAAACCACCGTAATAAAGCTTGTTCTAAAAGTGTAATTGGAACATTTATATTGTAGTTAATACGGTAATTAAATAGAGCAAGCACTAGAGTTCTATAGAGCAGTCTAGGACTCTAGCTAGACTACAACAGCTGTAGTTGGGTTCCGAACCACCGGAATAGAGATTGTTCTAAAAGTGTATAAAAATTGGAACATTTATATTGTAGTTAATTCAGTAATTAAATAGAGCGAGCACGAGAGTTATATAGAGCAGTCTAGGACTCTAGCTAGACTACATCAGCTGTAGTTGGGTTCTGAACCACCGGAATAGAGATTGTTCTAAAAGTGTAGTTAATACTACAGTATTAAGTATTATACTACAGTATTATACTACAGTGTAGTTAGTACTTGTAGTTAATACCGTATTTGAATGCAATAGAGTTTTATAAGCAATCTAGGACTCTGGCTAGGCTACAATTCTAGGTGGGTTCCGAACCGCTGAAATAGATTGTTCTAAAAGAACGTTTTATTGAAAAAGTGTCTTTTTTTGAGGATGAAGCCCACATAGGTCTGACACCTGACAACCTGAGTTGGATGCCGTTGATTGATGATTTGGTCCTACAGTATTATGTGAGTTCCTAACCATTGGGAAGTGATTTCCACAGCAGAGAACATAATCGTTTTTGCTGGTCAATCCAATAGTATTATTCTTATTATTATTATTATTATTAGTGCTTGTTAATTGTAGTTGATACTTTGTAAAAATTGTCTTGTATTTGTACTTTGTATTTTCCTTTGTCTTTGTACACGGTATATGTAATTCAATTTCATACTCTAAGACCCATGTTATACGTGCAGCTTTGACGCGACAGATTTTACGTCGCGTACACGCCAAGCCTACCGGGCAATGGACTTCCCTGTCTGCAAGTTATACGAGCGTTATTTGTCGCGTTGGACCCTGTAAAGTCAGCGTCAGCGTCGTAAACTCGTCCAGACCGGTAAAACGTGCAGCAAAAACGTGGCAGAAATGACAAATGACGCCGTTGCTATTATAGGGGCAGCTTTGACGCGGCAGATCTGCTACCTCAGCAAAACCAACAGTGTTGCCACCTCTAGTATAAGTATTTATTTGAAGTTTGCAGTAATTATGGTGACAACACTGCCAACCACACATTCCTCTGGCGTATTCACGTGAGTTCGCAGGTTCACGTTGACAGCATAATTTTATTGTTGTGACCTTCGGGCACCCTTGGTACCGGCCGCAGCGTCCTTTCTGCTCGTATAACAGCTCCAACACCGAGCGTTTGCGTCCACGACGCGGCGTTTTTTCTGCTTGTATAACAGCTCCGTTTTTTATGATCAGCGTCAGCGTTTTATCTGTCGCGTCAAAGCTGCCCGTATAACATGGGCCTTAAATCACTTTTTAACATAGTTTTATTTGTTGCAGGCAATTTAAATACTTCTAGTTAAGTAGATAGTCGCTGTAGAACTAATTAGGATATTATTAGGGCTTTGAAATGTTATTGCCATAAGAAAAACATATTTTTTTTTAAATATGTGGGCACAATGTTGAAATTTTTTGTTGTTTGAGGAGCAATTTATCTCACCTACGACTTATTTTTAATTTTGATTAATTTGTTCATAACGAAAAGACACCTTGAGAAATAAAATGACATATTTTGATTTTGATCAAACAATTAGTTTTTTGAAAATAAAATGTTGAAAGACTGATTTTTTCCATATTTTCACAACTTTATTTAAAAAAAAAAATGATTGTTATTGAAATGAAAAATGACTTGTTTTATCCCTCAAAGTGTCTTTTATTTATAAAAAATTTATCAAAAGTTTAAAATTACTAGTAGGGGATCACTTGCCCCCCAAAACAACGAAAAATTTCAACTTTGAACCCCCAAATTTCGCAAAATAATTGATGAAAAAATGTTTTTTTATGGAAATAGATAACATTTCAATGCCTTAAAGAAATTTTGAAAAAATATTGTGACCAGAAACCTTGAGCAAACCTTGAGAAGGATAGATCGAAACCTAGTGGATGGAATAAAATGTCAGCTAAATCCAGGAATAGAACCCTGAGGGTTCATTCATGATCATCGGAACTTAGGGTTGACAGATGAGGCTCTAATTGCAGGAAACATTTGTCTTCAAATTTTTACTATGTTAGCCAGTTTTTATTTTGTGCTAGGCAATGTTTATTATTTTCTCAACATTTTGAAATTTAATTTATTAATGAAACTGAGATCTTAGTAAGTTAGCATATTTGTTTTCAATTTATTCTATATTTTTCAATTAGTCAGTTTTTTTTTGTGTGCTATAGCAAATTTTTAATAGTTATTCAAAAATTTGAAATTTTATTTCTCAATGAAAGTAAGTCCTATTTAGTTAGCCTACTTGTCTTAAATTAATTCTTCGATTTATATTTTTTGTGCTAAAATGGTAATTTTTCAAAATTTTGAAATTCTTTTTTTTCAAGTTTATTCTATGCACGCAATTCATTGGTGGCTTTATAACACAGAAATTAATCTATATTGATGCTCAGTTATATTGGTTCTGTATAATTATTCTCAAATTAATTATTTATTCATTTACTAACTGGCCCGACGTGCATTGCTGCGTTCTCATAAAAATTCACCTTGATTTTATTATTTGCCACCCCGCTGAGGTTACATTTCAAATTAGGAAAGAAGTTAGTCCTAGGGCTCTTCCAGCTGATCATAGAGGCTTCGTTGTTTTCTTAATCACCACCTCTGAACGAAGAAACATTTCAAATTTAAACCTCCTACAACTATAAGGGTAGAAGCTAGGTTTTTATTTTATTATTCGCCACCTCCCGCTGAGGCCATGGGCGTCCATCAATATGGGCAAGGGGTGGCTCAAGCCCCCCCCCCCCCCCCTAGAATCTAGTTTTTTTGTTTTAAACACAAGTTTACACAAGAATTTAAACACAAAAATCCAGTTTTAAACACAAATGGCTCCCAGATCCCCCCTAGATTAATAAGATGGACACCCATGGCTGAGGCTGCATTTAAAATTTCTAGCTGCATTGGTTAACAGATGTCATCAACCTGGCATAATTACATTTCATCATACCCAGTCATATGTTTCCTACATACTGCAAGGCTCCGACTGCATGGTAGCCTACATGCAAAGTGCAAAGTCTTTTGCTGTTTAAAGACAGCGTAAATAACGCCTCTAAGGGACCTGCCATATGAATAAAAACTGTTGACTTCTATCAGCTGTTCCTCTAAGCTGTTTGGCTGGCAAGTTCAGTAGGTTAGGTCTATAAAATGGATTAATTAATAATAATTATTAGCTCCCCTATAAAAAATTTATGGTCAGAAACCATCCCCAATATTCACACAACATATTCCCAAAGTTTTATGCCGATCTGTCAAGTAGTTTTGAAATCTATAGGGAACATACATACATACATACATATATACATACAGACAGACATTCATTTTTCTATATACTAGCTGGCCCAACGCGCGTTGCTGCATTCTCATAAAAATTCTCCTTGATTTTATTATTCGCCACCTCCCACTGAGGTTACATTTCAAATTAGGAAAGAAGTTAGTCCTAGGGCTCTTCCAGCTAATCATAGAGGCTTCGTTGTTTTCTTAATCACCACCTCTGAATGAAGAAACATTTCAAATTTAAACCTCCTATGACTATAAGGGTAGAAGCTAGGCTTGTTATTTTATTATTCGCCACCTCCCGCTGAGGCTGCATTGGTTAACAGATCTCATCAACCGGGCATAATTACATTTCATCATACCCAGTCGTATGTTTCCTACATATTGCAAGGCTCCAACTGCACGGTAGCCTACATGCAAAGTGCAAAGTCTTTTGCTGTTCAAAGACAGCGTAAATAACGCCACTAAGGGTCTGCCATATGATTAAAAACTGTTGACTTATATCAGCTGTTCCTTTAAGCTATTTGGCTGGCAAGTTCAGTAGGTTAGGTCTATAAAATGGTTTAATTAAATTATTAGCTCCCCTATTGAAATTTATGGTCAGAAACCATCCCCAATATTCACACAACATATTCCCAAAGTTTCATGCCGATCTGTCAAGTAGTTTTGGAGTCTATAGGGAACATACATACATACATACATACATACATACATACAGACAGACATTCATTTTTATATATATAGATAGAGGATAACAAAAAACACAATCAAGTACAGCACACCACTGCTTTCTTTACTAATTTTAAAACGAAGAATCCAAATGCTAACTGATCATTGAAATTGAATTATTGATTGAAAATTGATGGTTTAGAATCAGAAGTTTAATTTTCTTATTGAAATTATGAATGCTTTTTTTGTAATTGCAAAAATTCTGGGAAAACTAAATTTTATTGGAAGCTGGGTGCTTAATTTTATTTAAAACCTTGAACTAAATTTCTTTGCGGTCCTGTACAACTTCTGTTTTGTTTCAATTATGGAGAGATTTCAGAATATCAACATCAGTTCTACTAATTTTAATATATAAATTTATCATTGAAATTCTTGAAAACTAGATTTTATTAGAAGTCTCAAAGAACTAAAGTTTAAAATCTTTAAGAACTATATCTTAATGTGTTTAATGGCGGGTTTCTCAGTCGTTCAGTAAATCATTCAGTAGATACAGATTCATTAGCAGACCTAAGGCTTGTTTCACCCATACCTGTCACTTGGGTAGCGGGTGTTGTTTACCGGATGTAGAGACATAGGAGCGGTGTATTATATTGAGCATTGAAATATCATACAATGTAATTACACTAGGTGAATGAAACTTGTTACCCAACTGCCAAGTATGTGTGAAACAAGCCTTAGGGCCGCTATTGAATCGATACCTAATGAATGATTTGAGAAACTATTGAGTACAATAATAGTATTAGAATGTTAAAGATCTTTATTTTATTAAAAGTTTTGAAGAACTAAATTTTATTAAAAGTTTTAAAAATCAAAATTTTATTGAATATTTTTTTAAATTAAAATTTTATTGAAAGTCTTATAGCTAAATTTTATTACTGTAGGTCAAATAACTAATTTTTGTTTAAAATATTTTAAAAGTAAATTTTCATTGAAAGTCTTATAAAACTTGAATTTAATTCATATTTTTGGTTCTCTCGTTCATATTTGGAAATAAAATAATTACAATTCAATTTAAATTCTTTATTTGAAAATGTTTCTTTTAACTGATTGATTAAAATCAAATTGATTTAACTGTTAGAGATTGATAGCAACCATATTTTAATGTCAGTGATATTGATTTTTCACAGGTATTCTCAAATAATAGCTGTCAATAAAATACAGAAATTGAATAATTGCAAAATGATGATTTAGAATCTGAAGTTAGGTTTTCTTATCTAAATAATAATATTGTTCTTTTGTATCTGCCCATGAAGTCTAGAAAAGTTGTCTTTATTAAAATTCAACAAAAAAATGTTATTGAAAATTCTCAAGAACTAGATTTTATTGAAACTATTAAAGAACTATTTTTGTTTTAGTCTTGAAGAACTATATTCTTTCATTGGAAGTCAAGAACTAAATTCTATTGAAAATATTGAACTAAATTTTTTTAAAAGTCAATGCCTTAATTCTCACTCATTCAGTAGATACAGATTCATTAGCAGACCTAAGGCTTGTTTCACCCATACCAATCACTTGGGTAGCGGGTGTTGTTTACCAGATGTAGAGACATAGGAGCGGTGTATTATATTGAGCATCGAAATATGATACAATGTAATTACACTAGGTGAATTATGCTGGTTACCCGACTGCCGGGTATGTGTGAAACAAGCTTTAGTGCTGCTATTGAATTGATAGCTGATGAATGATTTGAGAAACGATTGAGAACTGAATTTTTGGAGAATTTTATTGAGAACCGGGAAAAGTCTAAGAATTAGTTTTTAATGAGTCTTCTAAAACTAAATTTTATTAGTAGTCTTTTAAAATTAAATTTGATTGTAAATCTTTTAAACCTAAATATTCACTGAAAGTCATATTAAATACACATTTAATTCATAATATTTCCGGTTCTCATTCATAGTTGGCTATAGATTAATAACAATAATAATTCAACATGAATTAGATTGGTTAAAATCAGTTGAATTCAATAGATTGAGCTGTTAAAGATTTATAGTGGGGTAGTTTCTTGTAGTGTTATGTAAGAAAATCATTAAGTAATAATATGAGTAAAAGTAACAATATATAGTAATTAAAACAAGAAGTAATGAATATCAGGTAGAAAATATAGGGTAATTTTCTAGTAAATATAGAGTAGAACATTGAAGGTTTTGTTGATGCTATCAAGTAAAGAATTTCAATTTCTAAGTTCAAAAAGGAAATGACATTTAAAGATTCTATCAATTTTCAATTTAACTAAATTGTTAAATTGTTTTAATACTTTAGTTTTAACTACTAAAATATTATTTTCTGGTAAAGGAATTACAATTTTTACATTATAAATTTCTCAACTAAAAATAGACTAGCGTTTGGGCCATGTTTATGAATTTTCCTTCAGTTTCTCCTGACTCAATGGACTCTTCTAGAGAGTGACTTATTGTCATCATTCTAGGTTCACAAACAGGGTAGGAATGATGGTCCCTTCTATCACAAAAACATACTCTGTCACTAACCCATATTATATTGCTCAGGTTTTGTATAGGAACACTTCCATTGAGTGGCTGCATTGGCATAGTGTGACTATTGAGACTTTTAAAAGGAATATTAAGTGCTTCCTGAGAAATAGGGGAAGAACTCATAGTCACAGTTTGGTATCATCAGAATACAGGTGATCAACCTAATTTTTCTTCCATGTTGCTAGTTGTAGGACTATGGTGGGTGATACCATTGGATTACCTTTTTTTCCAGTTATTGCTTGATGCCTCTTTGTAGTTATCTGGTCTTCTAATTGAATTCCTTTTTCATCATTTTCTTTATTACCACTTATTTTATCATCTGATTTTTCTGTTTTTCTTTAAACATTTTTTAGTTGCTTTTTTTTCAAACGGGTGTATTTGCGTTTGGGGGGCTGTGTGTGTGTTGATGGAGGGGGGTTGTGTGTATGTTAGGGGAGGAGGGCGCTTCGCCAGGTGGTGGATTGGGGTAATGCCTCCTAGATATACGTTGTACCAGGGAAATCAAATACCTGGGGTGGACCAAAACCAGAAACAACTGCTGCCTTGCAGATGGAATTCAAAGGAAAGTCCAAAGGCTGAGGGAGTCAACCCTGAAAGAAAAGCAGCCTGCTTGAAGGCTACAGGTAGCAGTCCTACCTTAAAAATTGGAAGCTGTGGGCTAATAACCTGCACTTCTTAGACATCAATTATTAAAGAAACTGAAATGAATAGCAAATGGATGGACTTACAGAACACAACTTTTGGCTTGAAACATAAAACAAAAATTGGATTTTGGAATGTTAGAATTTTGGTAGAGGTGGGTAGATTGAAGCAGGTTACACAGGAAATGAAAAACTGTAAGCTAGAAATATTAGGACTTAGCAAGGTGAGATGGTTTGATTTTGGAGGGTTTGAAACAAGCAATGGTCTGACCCTTTTGTATTCTGGTTTGCCAGAGGAGAGTGGTGCGGTTCACAGAGATAGGGTAAGAATTCTTCTCACTGCTAAAGCGAAACAGAGTCTCATGGACTGGAAGCCTGTCTCTGAAAGGATTATAACTGCATGATTCAACAGCAAAATCCGCAATATTACTGTTATACAATGCTATGCTCCAACAGAGGTATCTGAGATTGAGAAAAAAGAGGAGTTCTATGCTTTGCTTGTTGAAACTTTTAAAAAATCCCCCAAAAGAGATCTTCTCATTATAATGGGTGATTTCAATGCTAAGGTTGGCTCAGTCAACGAAGGTGTAGAACATGTCATGGGAATCCATGGCGAAGGTCAAGCAAATGATAATGGTGAAAGGTTTATTAACTTCTGTGATGAATATGACCTTGTCATTGTAGGTACAATTTTCACTCACAGAAGATGCCATAAGGTTTCATGGGTTTCCCCAGATAATGCAACAGAGAACCAAATTGATCACATAGCAATTAGCAGAAAATTCAGAGGATGCCTTACAAACGTTTGTAACAAGCAAGAGGCAGATGCAAGAAGTTATGATGATGACAGAATTCCATATGAAAATTATGACATGTGCCCAGAAATTTGCCAAAAGAGGATGAAAGTTTGACCTTGGGAAGTTATAAGAGGACAGAAATAGAGATGATTTTTGGCTGAAACTTCAAAATCGCTTTAAGGCCCTACAGATGACAGCCAATGTAGATGTAGCATGGGGAGAGATACAAGAAATTTTCACCAAAACAAGCAAAGAAGTTCTTGGTTTTAAGGACCCACAAAAAAAGGAATGGATATCTGAAGATACTTGGAAGGAAATTTCAAGACAAAAAGAACTGAAAGCAAAAATTAATCAAAGCAAAACCAGACAGCAAAAATCTCAGGCACAGAGAGACTATTCTATATCAATGAGGAATGTAAAGAAGAAAGCTAGGAGGGATCAAAGAGATTGGATAAACAAGCAAGTGCAGAGAGCAGAGGATGTTGCCAGGAGAGGAGATCTGAAGGAGCTGTACAGTATCACTATACTGCAGGGAAAGAGTGGCTTTTGCAGGAAGAGACCCATCAAGGACAAGCAAGGAGTGTTACTTTCATCACAAGAGGAACAGATGAAAAGATGGGAGGAGCACTTTGAAGAAGTATTAAATAGGAGATACAATGCAAGTGAAGAGCAGGGTTTTGTTCTTGATGAAAATATAGCTCTTGAGATTAATGTAGACCCTCCAACAAGAATTCAGATCACTGAAGCAATTAAGGCATTGAAAGCTGGAAAAGCAGCTGGTATTGACCATCTCCCACCAGAAGTATTCAAACTAGACCCAGATCTGACAGCAGAGATTTTGGGGGGCAACTGATCCCCCCCCCCCTCCCTAAACAATTAAGAATTTCAACTTTGAACCCCCAACTTTTGCAAAATAATTGATGAAAGAGAGTTTTCTTATGGAAATCGATAACATTTCAATGCCTTAAAGAAATTTTGAAAAATAATGTGACCAAAAACCTTGAGCAAAGCCTTAATTGAGAAGGATAGTTCGAAACCTAGTGGATGAAATAAAATGTCGGCTAAATCCAGGAATAGAACCCTGAGGGTTCATAATCATCATAACTTTTTTTTTATTTAAATAAATGAATATTTTTTTTAAATTTAATAAATAAAAATAAATAAATGAACTTTTAGGGTTGACAGATGAGGTTCTAAAGACACTGTTCTCTGCTGTAAAATCACTTCCCGGTGGTTCGGAACCCACCTAAAACTGTAGGTCCAACTCATCAATCACCATCATCCAACTCATTACCCATGAACAGGTCTCAGACCTATGTGGGCTTCATCCTCAAAAAAAAAAAAAAAAAAATTGCAGGAAACATTAGTCTTCAAGTTTTTTCTTTGCTTTTCAATGTTAACCAATGTTTCAATGTTGTGCTAGGCAATTTTTAATATTTTCTCAACATTTTGAAATTTAATTTATTAATGAAAATGAGATCTTAGTAAGTGAGCATATTTGTTTTCAATTTATTCTATATTTTTCAATTAGCCAGTTCTTTTTTGTGTGCTATAATCAAATTTTCAATAGTTATTAAAAAATTTGAAATTTTATTTCTCAATGAAAGTAAGTCCTATTTAGTTAGCCTACTTGTCTTTAATTAATTCTTTGATTTATATTTTTTGTGCTAAAATGGTAATTTTTGTAATTTTTCAAAATTTTGAAATTCTTTTTTTCCAGTTTATTCTATGCACGCAATTCATTGGTGGCTTTATAACACAGAAATTAATCTATATTGATGCTCAGTTATATTGATTCTTTATAGTTATTCTCAAATTAATTATTTATTCATTTATAACAAAAAACACAATCAAGTAAAGATACAACAGGCACAGCACACTATTGCTTTCTTTACTAATTTTAAAACAAAGAATCCAAATTTTAACTGATAATTGAAATTGAAATTGAGTTATTGATTGAAAATTGATGGTTTAGAATCAGAAGTTTATTTTTCTTATTGAAATTATGAATGCTTTTTTTGTAATTGCAAAAATTCTGGAAAAACTAAATTTTATTGGAAGCTGGGTGCTTAATTTTATTTAAAACCTTGAACTAAATTTCTTTGCGGTCCTGTACAACTTCTGTTTTGTTTCAATTATGGAGAGATTTCAGAATATCAACATCAGTTCTACTAATTTTAATATATAAATTTATCATTGAAATTCTTGAAAATTAGATTTTATTAGAAGCCTCAAAGAACTAAAGTTTCAAATCTTTAAGAACTATATCTTAATGTGTTTAATGGCGGGTTTCTCAGTCGTTCAGTAAATCATTCAGTAGATACAGATTCATTAGCAGACCTAAGGCTTGTTTCACCCATACCTGTCACTTGGGTAGCGGGTGTTGTTTACCGGATGTAGAGACATAGGAGCGGTGTATTATATTAAGCATTGAAATATGATACAATGTAATTACACTAGGTGAATGAAACAGGTTACCCAGCTGCCAAGTATGTGTGAAACAAGCCTTAGGGCCGCTATTGAATACATACCTAATGAATGATTCGAGAAACTATTGAGTACAATAACAGTATTAGAAGTGTTGAAAATGTATATTTTATTAAAAGTTTTGAAGAACTAAATTTTATTAAAAGTCTTAAAAAACTAAATTTTATTGAATATTCTTTTAAATTAAAATTTTATTGAAAGTCTTATAGCTAAATTTTATTTAAAATTTTAGAACAACTAGATTTCATTACTGTAGGTCAAATAACTAATTTTTCTTCAAAATATTTCAAAAGTAAATTTTCATTGAAAGTCTTATAAAACTAGAATTTAATTCATATTTTTGGTTCTCTCGTTCATATTTGGCAATAAAATAGTTACAAATTAATTGAAATTCTTCATTTGAAATTGTTTTTTTAACTGATTGATTAAAATCAAATTGATTTAACTGTTAGAGACTGATAGCAACCATATTTTAATGTCAGTGATATTGATTTTTCATAGGTTATCTCAAATAATAGCTGTCAATAAAATACAGAAATTGAATAATTGAAAAATGATGATTTAGAATCTGAAGTTAGGTTTTCTTATCGAAATAATAATATTGTTCTTCTGTATCTGCCCATGAAGTCTAGAAAAGAAGATTTTATTAAAATTCAACAAAAAAATGTTATTGAAAATTCTCAAGAACTAGATTTTATTGAAACTATTAAAGAACTATTTTTGTTTTAGTCTTGAAGAACTATATACTTTCATTGGAAGTCAAGAACTAAATTCTATTGAAAATATTGAACTAAATGTTTTTAAAGTCAATGCCTTAATTCTCACTCATTCAGTAGATACAGATTCATTACCAGACCTAAGGCTTGTTTCACCCATACCAATCACTTGGGTAGCAGGTGATGTTTACCAGATGTAGAGACATAGGAGTGGTGTATTATATTGAGCATTGAAATATGATACAATGTAATTACACTAGGTGAATGACACCGGTTATCTGACTGCCAGGTATGTGTGAAACAAGCCTTAAGCCACTATTGAATTGATAGCTGATGAATGATTTGAGAAACGATTGAGAACTGAATTTTTGGAGAATTTTATTGAGAACCGGGAAAAGTCTATAAGAATTAGATTTTATTGAGTCTTTTAAAACGGAATTTTATTAGTAGTCTTTTAAAATTAAATTTGATTGAAAAACGTTTAAACCTGAATATTTACTGAAAGTCATCTAAAATACACATTTAATTCATAATATTTTCGGTTATCATTCATATTTGGCTATAGATTAATAAAAATAATAATTCAACATGAATTAGATCGGTTAAAATCAGTTGACTCCTATAGATTGAGCTGTTAAAGATTGATAGTGGAGTAGTTCCTTGTAGTGTTATGTAATAAAATCAATAAATAATAATATGAGTAAAAGAAACAATATATAGTAATTAAAACAAAAAATAATGAATATCAAGTGGAAAATACAGGGTAAATTTTTAGTAATATAGAGTAGAGCATTGAAGGTTTTGTTGACATTGTCAAGTAAAGAATTTAAATTTCAAAATCATTAATTTATTTTCAAAGTACAAAAAGGAGATGACATTTAAAGATTTTATCAATATTCAATTGGATGGTTTAAACTACTAAAATAGTATTTTCTAGGAAAGAAATTTCACTTTTTACATCATAAATTTCTCAACTAAAAGTAGTGTAGGGTTTGGGCCATGTTTATGAGTTTTCCATCAGTTTCTCTTGACTCGATGGACTCTTCCAGAGAGCGACTCGTTGTCATCATTCTAGGTTCCACAACAGGGTAGGAATAATTTTCCCTTCTATTACTAAAGCATACTTTGTCTCTAACCCATATTATAATGCTCTTGTTTTGTATAGGAACACCTTTATTGAGTGGCAGCATAGTGTGACTATTGAGACTTTTAAAAGGAATATTAAGTGCTTCCTGAGAAATAGGGGAATAACTCATAGGCACAGTTTGGTATCATCAGAATACATGTGATCAACCTAATTTTTCTTCCATGTTGCTAGTTGTGGACTATGGTGGGTGATACCATTGGATTACCCTTTTCCCAGTTATTGGTTGATGCCTCTTCGTAGTTTTTGGGTCTTCTAATTGAGTTCCTTTTTCATCATTTTCTTTATTGCCACTTATTTTATCTCCTGATTTTTCTCAGTCTTTCTTGAAAAGTTTTTTAATCACTTTTCATATTACTTTCTTTTTTATTAACATGGGTGTATGTGTGTTTGAGGGGTTGTGTGTATGGTAGGGGATGAGGGTTGTATGAGAGGGGTTAATAGTTAGTATTAAAATGCAGGTTATTACTATAATAATCAATTTTCAATTGTTTTTTGATAACACTCATTCTCATGCACAGCCTTTTTGCCAATACGAGAATTACTTTCTATGTTATTGTTTCACATTTTTAGAATATTTAAAGTAACTACTTAATAATGTAAAGAGTATGTGAAAGAATGTAGAAGTTATCTGGTTTAAGTTAAAGTTTATTTATAACCTCAAGTTCATTTTGTACTATTTAAAACTATATGTTTATCAAAAGTCTTATAAAAATAAATATTTATTATTAAATAAATTTTATTTTATATATAAAATAGAATATATTGCAAGAGGTTCTTCCTCTATGTAATCATATTGTGTAGAAAATCACCTATCCATTCTTAAACTACTTTTCAAATTCTAAATGAAAATGTTACTGACACATTGATAATCGCCGTATTCAGAGCAAGCAGTTTGCCTGGCATTCTCATGCTGGAGATGCAGCGCTGTGTGCCAGATGGTGAACACAATTCTGTGTAGGTGCAGGATGACTTCAACCAAGAAGATGGGCAGTGGAGCGGCTGAGGAGGAGCCATGGCCTGAACTATCCTTGCTACAGCTGCCCACTGACTGCTTACTTCTCACCATATGTGACAGACGCTGGTTGTTGTCAGTACCCATATCACACACATGCAAACTCACACGTCAGATCTCCAAAATGTATTCAATTTACAGTTTTTAGTATATTGTGGACGTAATGGCATTGAGTTACCATACCACTTTTATCATTAGACACCTTTTTTAAATGGTACACGCACTCAGACTAATAATATTGTACATGTAATATGTCCAAAACGTATTCAAATTATACTTCATGGCATGTGGCACAGCCACTTTGAACACTAGACACAATTTGTTTTTGTTTTAAAATGGTAATCGCACTCAGACTTATCAATATTGTAGCATTGATTTATTAGAAAATAGTATAATCACAAATAATTAATACTGACCTATAAAATATTTTTTTGTAATCACATTGAAGGCCTATAGAATTTAGATGAGTATAAAACAAAAAAATATATAATGTGTTATTGGATAATAAGAGCATGACTTCTACTTGAATTTCCCTATTTTATTTTATTCAAATGATTCCTAATTGATATTCTACATCTTGCATCAGAAAAGCAAATGGGGTCTTTTCACAGCTGTATGCAGTATGGAGGAACAATAAAATCTCAAAACAGACAAAGCTACGAATTTTCAGTTCAAATGTGAAGTCTGTCCTCCTCTACGGTTGCAAGACATGGAAGGTAACAGCTGAAATTGGTAAAAGACTCCAGGTCTTCATCAATTGGTGCCTGCAAAAGATTGAGTGTGTGTGGTGGCCAGATATAATTTCAAATGGAGAGCTCTGGCATAATACAGGGGAGATGCCCATAGACATTGAGATCAAGAAGAGCAAATGGAGGTGGATAGGTCATACTTTGAGGAAAAGGGATGGAGCAATTGAAAAGGATGCCTTGCAGTGAAATCCTCAGGGGAGAAGTGAAAGAGGAAGGCCAAGGATTTCATGGAGACAACCGGTAGAAAATGAGCTTGGAGAAAGACATGTGGGAAAGACATGGTTAGAGGTGAGGAGGATGGCAGAGGATAGAGAGGGATGGTGTCTATTCATGGATGCCCTATGCGCCAACTGGAGTTACAGGAATTAAGTCAAGTCAAGTAAGTCAAATGAAATTGTTTTTTTCAATGCATTGATAAAAATAAATTGATGTAACTGTTTAAGATTGCTAGTGGATCATATTTTTAATCACAGTAATTTATTTGCATTCTCAAATAATAGCTGTCAATAAAATACAGAAATTGAATAATAATTGATTGCAAATGATGATTTAGTATCTGAAGTTGGGTTTTCTTATTGAAATGATAATTGTTCTTTTGTACCTGCTTAATGAAGTCTTGAAAAGTAAATTTTTTTTAAAGTCATCAACTAAATTTTATTGAAAATTCTTAAGAATTAGTTTTTATTGAAACCATTGAAGAATTTCTTTTAGTCTTGAAGAACTGTATTCTTTCATTGGAAGTCAAGAACTAAATTTTATTGAAAATATTGAACTAAATGTTTTTAAAGTCAATGCCTTAATTCTCACTCATTCAGTAGATACAGATTCATTAGCAGACCTAAGGCTTGTTTCACCCATACCAATCACTTGGGTAGCAGGTGTTGTTTACCAGATGTAGAGACATAGGAGCGGTGTATTATATTGAGCATTGAAATATGATACAATGTAATTACACTTGGTGAATGACACCGGTTATCTGACTGCCAGGTATGTGTGAAACAAGCCTTAAGCCACTATTGAATTGATAGCTGATGAATGATTTGAGAAACGATTGAGAACTGAATTTTTGGAGAATTTTATTGAGAACCGGGAAAAGTCTATAAGAATTAGATTTTATTGAGTCTTTTAAAACGGAATTTTATTAGTAGTCTTTTAAAATTAAATTTGATTGAAAAACGTTTAAACCTGAATATTTACTGAAAGTCATCTAAAATACACATTTAATTCAAAATATTTTCGGTTCTCATTCTTATTTGGCTATAGATTAATAAAAATAATAATTCAACATGAATTAGATCGGTTAAAATCAGTTGACTCCTATAGATTGAGCCGTTAAAGATTGATAGTGGAGTAGTTCCTTGTAGTGTTATGTAATAAAATCAATAAATAATAATATGAGTAAAAGAAACAATATATAGTAATTAAAACAAAAAATAAGGAATATCAAGTGGAAAATACAGGGTAAATTTTTAGTAATATAGAGTAGAGCATTGAAGGTTTTGTTGACATTGTCAAGTAAAGAATTTAAATTTCAAAATCATTAATTTATTTTCAAAGTACAAAAAGGAGATGACATTTAAAGATTTTATCTATATTCAATTGGATGGTTTAAACTACTAAAATAGTATTTTCTAGGAAAGAAATTTCACTTTTTACATCATAAATTTCTCAACTAAAAGTAGTGTAGGGTTTGGGCCATGTTTATGAGTTTTCCATCAGTTTCTCTTGACTCGATGGACTCTTCCAGAGAGCGACTCGTTGTCATCATTCTAGGTTCCACAACAGGGTAGGAATAATTTTCCCTTCTATTACTAAAGCATACTTTGTCTCTAACCCATATTATAATGCTCTTGTTTTGTATAGGAACACCTTTATTGAGTGGCAGCATAGTGTGACTATTGAGACTTTTAAAAGGAATATTAAGTGCTTCCTGAGAAATAGGGGAATAACTCATAGGCACAGTTTGGTATCATCAGAATACATGTGATCAACCTAATTTTTCTTCCATGTTGCTAGTTGTGGACTATGGTGGGTGATACCATTGGATTACCCTTTTCCCAGTTATTGGTTGATGCCTCTTCGTAGTTTTTGGGTCTTCTAATTGAGTTCCTTTTTCATCATTTTCTTTATTGCCACTTATTTTATCTCCTGATTTTTCTCAGTCTTTCTTGAAAAGTTTTTTAATCACTTTTCATATTACTTTCTTTTTTATTAACATGGGTGTATGTGTGTTTGAGGGGTTGTGTGTATGGTAGGGGATGAGGGTTGTATGAGAGGGGTTAATAGTTAGTATTAAAATGCAGGTTATTACTATAATAATCAATTTTCAATTGTTTTTTGATAACACTCATTCTCATGCACAGCCTTTTTGCCAATATGAGAATTACTTTCTATGTTATTGTTTCACATTTTTAGAATATTTAAAGTAACTACTTAATAATGTAAAGAGTATGTGAAAGAATGTAGAAGTTATCTGGTTTAAGTTAAAGTTTATTTATAACCTCAAGTTCATTTTGTACTATTTAAAACTATATGTTTATCAAAAGTCTTATAAAAATAAATATTTATTATTTAATAAATTTTATTTTATATATAAAATAGAATATATTGCAAGAGGTTCTTCCTCTATGTAATCATATTGTGTAGAAAATCACCTATCCATTCTTAAACTACTTTTCAAATTCTAAATGAAAATGTTACTGACACATCGATAATCGCCGTATTCAGAGCAAGCAGTTTGCCTGGCATTCTCATGCTGGAGATGCAGCGCTGTGTGCCAGATGGTGAACACAATTCTGTGTAGGTGCAGGATGACTTCAACCAAGAAGATGGGCAGTGGAGCGGCTGAGGAGGAGCCATGGCCAGAACTATCCTTGCTACAGCTGCCCACTGACTGCTGACTGCTCACCATATGTGACAGACGCTGGTTGTTGTCAGTACCCATATCACACACATGCAAACTCACACGTCAGATCTCCAAAATGTATTCAATTTACAGTTTTTAGTATATTGTGGACGTAATGGCATGAGTTACCATACCACTTTTATCATTAGACACCTTTTTTAAATGGTACACGCACTCAGACTAATAATATTGTACATGTAATATGTCCAAAACGTATTCAAATTATACTTCATGGCATGTGGCACAGCCACTTTGAACACTAGACACAATTTGTTTTTGTTTTAAAATGGTAATCGCACTCAGACTTATCAATATTGTAGCATTGATTTATTAGAAAACAGTATAATCACAAATAATTAATACTGACCTATAAAATATTTTTTTGTAATCACATTGAAGGCCTATAGAATTTAGATGAGTATAAAACAAAAAAATATATAATGTGTTATTGGATAATAAGAGCATGACTTCTACTTGAATTTCCCTATTTTATTTTATTCAAATGATTCCTAATTGATATTCTACATCTTGCATCAGAAAAGCAAATGGGGCCTTTTCACAGCTGTATGCAGTATGGAGGAACAATAAAATCTCAAAACAGACAAAGCTACGAATTTTCAGTTCAAATGTGAAGTCTGTCCTCCTCTACGGTTGCAAGACATGGAAGGTAACAGCTGAAATTGGTAAAAGACTCCAGGTCTTCATCAATTGGTGCCTGCAAAAGATTGAGTGTGTGTGGTGGCCAGATATAATTTCAAATGGAGAGCTCTGGCATAATACAGGGGAGATGCCCATAGACATTGAGATCAAGAAGAGCAAATGGAGGTGGATAGGTCATACTTTGAGGAAAAGGGATGGAGCAATTGAAAAGGATGCCTTGCAGTGAAATCCTCAGGGGAGAAGTGAAAGAGGAAGGCCAAGGATTTCATGGAGACAACCGGTAGAAAATGAGCTTGGAGAAAGACATGTGGGAAAGACATGGTTAGAGGTGAGGAGGATGGCAGAGGATAGAGAGGGATGGTGTCTATTCATGGATGCCCTATGCGCCAACTGGAGTTACAGGAATTAAGTCAAGTCAAGTAAGTCAAATGAAATTGTTTTTTTCAATGCATTGATAAAAATAAATTGATGTAACTGTTTAAGATTGCTAGTGGATCATATTTTTAATCTCAGTAATTTATTTGCATTCTCAAATAATAGCTGTCAATAAAATACAGAAATTGAATAATAATTGATTGCAAATGATGATTTAGTATCTGAAGTTGGGTTTTCTTATTGAAATGATAATTGTTCTTTTGTACCTGCTTAATGAAGTCTTGAAAAGTAAATTTTTTTTAAAGTCATCAACTAAATTTTATTGAAAATTCTTAAGAATTAGTTTTTATTGAAACCATTGAAGAATTTCTTTTAGTCTTGAAGAACTGTATTCTTTCATTGGAAGTCAAGAACTAAATTTTATTGAAAATATTGAACTAAATGTTTTTAAAGTCAATGCCTTAATTCTCACTCATTCAGTAGATACAGATTCATTAGCAGACCTAAGGCTTGTTTCACCCATACCAATCACTTGGGTAGCAGGTGTTGTTTACCAGATGTAGAGACATAGGAGCGGTGTATTATATTGAGCATTGAAATATGATACAATGTAATTACACTTGGTGAATGACACCGGTTATCTGACTGCCAGGTATGTGTGAAACAAGCCTTAAGCCACTATTGAATTGATAGCTGATGAATGATTTGAGAAACGATTGAGAACTGAATTTTTGGAGAATTTTATTGAGAACCGGGAAAAGTCTATAAGAATTAGATTTTATTGAGTCTTTTAAAACGGAATTTTATTAGTAGTCTTTTAAAATTAAATTTGATTGAAAAACGTTTAAACCTGAATATTTACTGAAAGTCATCTAAAATACACATTTAATTCATAATATTTTCGGTTCTCATTCATATTTCGCTATAGATTAATAAAAATAATAATTCAACATGAATTAGATCGGTTAAAATCAGTTGACTCCTATAGATTGAGCTGTTAAAGATTGATAGTGGAGTAGTTCCTTGTAGTGTTATGTAATAAAATCAATAAATAATAATATGAGTAAAAGAAACAATATATAGTAATTAAAACAAAAAATAATGAATATCAAGTGGAAAATACAGGGTAAATTTTTAGTAATATAGAGTAGAGCATTGAAGGTTTTGTTGACATTGTCAAGTAAAGAATTTAAATTTCAAAATCATTAATTTATTTTCAAAGTACAAAAAGGAGATGACATTTAAAGATTTTATCAATATTCAATTGGATGGTTTAAACTACTAAAATAGTATTTTCTAGGAAAGAAAATTCACTTTTTACATCATAAATTTCTCAACTAAAAATAGAGTAGGGTTTGGGCCATGTTTATGAGTTTTCCATCAGTTTCTCTTGACTCGATGGACTCTTCCAGAGAGCGACTCGTTGTCATCATTCTAGGTTCCACAACAGGGTAGGAATAATTTTCCCTTCTATTACTAAAGCATACTTTGTCTCTAACCCATATTATAATGCTCTTGTTTTGTATAGGAACACCTTTATTGAGTGGCAGCATAGTGTGACTATTGAGACTTTTAAAAGGAATATTAAGTGCTTCCTGAGAAATAGGGGAAGAACTCATAGTCACAGTTTGGTATCATCAGAATACATGTGATCAACCTAATTTTTCTTCCATGTTGCTAGTTGTGGACTATGGTGGGTGATACCATTGGATTACCCTTTTCCCAGTTATTGGTTGATGCCTCTTCGTAGTTTTTGGGTCTTCTAATTGAGTTCCTTTTCCATCATTTTCTTTATTGCCACTTATTTTATCACCTGATTTTTCTCAGTCTTTCTTGAAAAGTTTTTTAATCACTTTTCATATTACTTTCTTTTTTATTAACATGGGTGTATGTGTGTTTGAGGGGTTGTGTGTATGGTAGGGGATGAGGGTTGTATGAGAGGGGTTAATAGTTAGTATTAAAATGCAGGTTATTACTATAATAATCAATTTTCAATAGTTTTTTGATAACACTCATTCTCATGCACAGCCTTTTTGCCAATACAAGAATTACTTTCTATGTTATTGTTTCACATTCTTAGAATATTTAAAGTAACTACTTAATAATGTAAAGAGTATGTGAAAGAATGTAGAAGTTATCTGGTTTAAGTTAAAGTTTATTTATAACCTCAAGTTCATTTTGTACTATTTAAAACTATATGTTTATCAAAAGTCTTATAAAAATAAATATTTATTATCAAATAAATTTCATTTTATATATAAAGTAGAATATATTGCAAGAGGTTCTTCCTCTATGTAATCATATTGTGTAGAAAATCACCTATCCATTCTTAAACTACTTTCCAAATTCTAAATGAAAATGTTACTGACACATCGATAATCGCCGTATTCAGAGCAAGCAGTTTGCCTGGCATTCTCATGCTGGAGATGCAGCGCTGTGTGCCAGATGGTGAACACAATTCTGTGTAGGTGCAGGATGACTTCAACCAAGAAGATGGGCAGTGGAGCGGCTGAGGAGGAGCCATGGCCAGAACTATCCTTGCTACAGCTGCCCACTGACTGCTGACTGCTCACCATATGTGACAGACGCTGGTTGTTGTCAGTACCCATATCACACACATGCAAACTCACACGTCAGATCTCCAAAATGTATTCAATTTACAGTTTTTAGTATATTGTGGACGTAATGGCATGAGTTACCATACCACTTTTATCATTAGACACCTTTTTTAAATGGTACACGCACTCAGACTAATAATATTGTACATGTAATATGTCCAAAACGTATTCAAATTATACTTCATGGCATGTGGCACAGCCACTTTGAACACTAGACACAATTTGTTTTTGTTTTAAAATGGTAATCGCACTCAGACTTATCAATATTGTAGCATTGATTTATTAGAAAATAGTATAATCACAAATAATTAATACTGACCTATAAAATATTTTTTTGTAATCACATTGAAGGCCTATAGAATTTAGATGAGTATAAAACAAAAAAATATATAATGTGTTATTGGATAATAAGAGCATGACTTCTACTTGAATTTCCCTATTTTATTTTATTCAAATGATTCCTAATTGATATTCTACATCTTGCATCAGAAAAGCAAATGGGGCCTTTTCACAGCTGTATGCAGTATGGAGGAACAATAAAATCTCAAAACAGACAAAGCTACGAATTTTCAGTTCAAATGTGAAGTCTGTCCTCCTCTACGGTTGCAAGACATGGAAGGTAACAGCTGAAATTGGTAAAAGACTCCAGGTCTTCATCAATTGGTGCCTGCAAAAGATTGAGTGTGTGTGGTGGCCAGATATAATTTCAAATGGAGAGCTCTGGCATAATACAGGGGAGATGCCCATAGACATTGAGATCAAGAAGAGCAAATGGAGGTGGATAGGTCATACTTTGAGGAAAAGGGATGGAGCAATTGAAAAGGATGCCTTGCAGTGAAATCCTCAGGGGAGAAGTGAAAGAGGAAGGCCAAGGATTTCATGGAGACAACCGGTAGAAAATGAGCTTGGAGAAAGACATGTGGGAAAGACATGGTTAGAGGTGAGGAGGATGGCAGAGGATAGAGAGGGATGGTGTCTATTCATGGATGCCCTATGCGCCAACTGGAGTTACAGGAATTAAGTCAAGTCAAGTAAGTCAAATGAAATTGTTTTTTTCAATGCATTGATAAAAATAAATTGATGTAACTGTTTAAGATTGCTAGTGGATCATATTTTTAATCACAGTAATTTATTTGCATTCTCAAATAATAGCTGTCAATAAAATACAGAAATTGAATAATAATTGATTGCAAATGATGATTTAGTATCTGAAGTTGGGTTTTCTTATTGAAATGATAATTGTTCTTTTGTACCTGCTCAATGAAGTCTTGAAAAGTAAATTTTTTTTAAAGTCATCAACTAAATTTTATTGAAAATTCTTAAGAATTAGTTTTTATTGAAACCATTGAAGAATTTCTTTTAGTCTTGAAGAACTGTATTCTTTCATTGGAAGTCAAGAACTAAATTTTATTGAAAATATTGAACTAAATGTTTTTAAAGTCAATGCCTTAATTCTCACTCATTCAGTAGATACAGATTCATTAGCAGACCTAAGGCTTGTTTCACCCATACCAATCACTTGGGTAGCAGGTGTTGTTTACCAGATGTAGAGACATAGGAGCGGTGTATTATATTGAGCATTGAAATATGATACAATGTAATTACACTTGGTGAATGACACCGGTTATCTGACTGCCAGGTATGTGTGAAACAAGCCTTAAGCCACTATTGAATTGATAGCTGATGAATGATTTGAGAAACGATTGAGAACTGAATTTTTGGAGAATTTTATTGAGAACCGGGAAAAGTCTATAAGAATTAGATTTTATTGAGTCTTTTAAAACGGAATTTTATTAGTAGTCTTTTAAAATTAAATTTGATTGAAAAACGTTTAAACCTGAATATTTACTGAAAGTCATCTAAAATACACATTTAATTCATAATATTTTCGGTTCTCATTCATATTTCGCTATAGATTAATAAAAATAATAATTCAACATGAATTAGATCGGTTAAAATCAGTTGACTCCTATAGATTGAGCTGTTAAAGATTGATAGTGGAGTAGTTCCTTGTAGTGTTATGTAATAAAATCAATAAATAATAATATGAGTAAAAGAAACAATATATAGTAATTAAAACAAAAAATAATGAATATCAAGTGGAAAATACAGGGTAAATTTTTAGTAATATAGAGTAGAGCATTGAAGGTTTTGTTGACATTGTCAAGTAAAGAATTTAAATTTCAAAATCATTAATTTATTTTCAAAGTACAAAAAGGAGATGACATTTAAAGATTTTATCAATATTCAATTGGATGGTTTAAACTACTAAAATAGTATTTTCTAGGAAAGAAAATTCACTTATTACATCATAAATTTCTCAACTAAAAATAGAGTAGGGTTTGGGCCATGTTTATGAGTTTTCCATCAGTTTCTCTTGACTCGATGGACTCTTCCAGAGAGCGACTCGTTGTCATCATTCTAGGTTCCACAACAGGGTAGGAATAATTTTCCCTTCTATTACTAAAGCATACTTTGTCTCTAACCCATATTATAATGCTCTTGTTTTGTATAGGAACACCTTTATTGAGTGGCAGCATAGTGTGACTATTGAGACTTTTAAAAGGAATATTAAGTGCTTCCTGAGAAATAGGGGAAGAACTCATAGTCACAGTTTGGTATCATCAGAATACATGTGATCAACCTAATTTTTCTTCCATGTTGCTAGTTGTGGACTATGGTGGGTGATACCATTGGATTACCCTTTTCCCAGTTATTGGTTGATGCCTCTTCGTAGTTTTTGGGTCTTCTAATTGAGTTCCTTTTCCATCATTTTCTTTATTGCCACTTATTTTATCACCTGATTTTTCTCAGTCTTTCTTGAAAAGTTTTTTAATCACTTTTCATATTACTTTCTTTTTTATTAACATGAGTGTATGTGTGTTTGAGGGGTTGTGTGTATGGTAGGGGATGAGGGTTGTATGAGAGGGGTTAATAGTTAGTATTAAAATGCAGGTTATTACTATAATAATCAATTTTCAATAGTTTTTTGATAACACTCATTCTCATGCACAGCCTTTTTGCCAATACGAGAATTACTTTCTATGTTATTGTTTCACATTCTTAGAATATTTAAAGTAACTACTTAATAATGTAAAGAGTATGTGAAAGAATGTAGAAGTTATCTGGTTTAAGTTAAAGTTTATTTATAACCTCAAGTTCATTTTGTACTATTTAAAACTATATGTTTATCAAAAGTGTTATAAAAATAAATATTTATTATTAAATAAATTTCATTTTATATATAAAATAGAATATATTGCAAGAGGTTCTTCCTCTATGTAATCATATTGTGTAGAAAATCACCTATCCATTCTTAAACTACTTTCCAAATTCTAAATGAAAATGTTACTGACACATCGATAATCGCCGTATTCAGAGCAAGCAGTTTGCCTGGCATTCTCATGCTGGAGATGCAGCGCTGTGTGCCAGATGGTGAACACAATTCTGTGTAGGTGCAGGATGGATGACTTCAACCAAGAAGATGGGCAGTGGAGCGGCTGAGGAGGAGCCATGGCCAGAACTATCCTTGCTACAGCTGCCCACTGACTGCTGACTGCTCACCATATGTGACAGACGCTGGTTGTTGTCAGTACCCATATCACACACATGCAAACTCACACGTCAGATCTCCAAAATGTATTCAATTTACAGTTTTTAGTATATTGTGGACGTAATGGCATGAGTTACCATACCACTTTTATCATTAGACACCTTTTTTAAATGGTACACGCACTCAGACTAATAATATTGTACATGTAATATGTCCAAAACGTATTCAAATTATACTTCATGGCATGTGGCACAGCCACTTTGAACACTAGACACAATTTGTTTTTGTTTTAAAATGGTAATCGCACTCAGACTTATCAATATTGTAGCATTGATTTATTAGAAAATAGTATAATCACAAATAATTAATACTGACCTATAAAATATTTTTTTGTAATCACATTGAAGGCCTATAGAATTTAGATGAGTATAAAACAAAAAAATATATAATGTGTTATTGGATAATAAGAGCATGACTTCTACTTGAATTTCCCTATTTTATTTTATTCAAATGATTCCTAATTGATATTCTACATCTTGCATCAGAAAAGCAAATGGGGCCTTTTCACAGCTGTATGCAGTATGGAGGAACAATAAAATCTCAAAACAGACAAAGCTACGAATTTTCAGTTCAAATGTGAAGTCTGTCCTCCTCTACGGTTGCAAGACATGGAAGGTAACAGCTGAAATTGGTAAAAGACTCCAGGTCTTCATCAATTGGTGCCTGCAAAAGATTGAGTGTGTGTGGTGGCCAGATATAATTTCAAATGGAGAGCTCTGGCATAATACAGGGGAGATGCCCATAGACATTGAGATCAAGAAGAGCAAATGGAGGTGGATAGGTCATACTTTGAGGAAAAGGGATGGAGCAATTGAAAAGGATGCCTTGCAGTGAAATCCTCAGGGGAGAAGTGAAAGAGGAAGGCCAAGGATTTCATGGAGACAACCGGTAGAAAATGAGCTTGGAGAAAGACATGTGGGAAAGACATGGTTAGAGGTGAGGAGGATGGCAGAGGATAGAGAGGGATGGTGTCTATTCATGGATGCCCTATGCGCCAACTGGAGTTACAGGAATTAAGTCAAGTCAAGTAAGTCAAATGAAATTGTTTTTTTCAATGCATTGATAAAAATAAATTGATGTAACTGTTTAAGATTGCTAGTGGATCATATTTTTAATCTCAGTAATTTATTTGCATTCTCAAATAATAGCTGTCAATAAAATACAGAAATTGAATAATAATTGATTGCAAATGATGATTTAGTATCTGAAGTTGGGTTTTCTTATTGAAATGATAATTGTTCTTTTGTACCTGCTTAATGAAGTCTTGAAAAGTAAATTTTTTTTAAAGTCATCAACTAAATTTTATTGAAAATTCTTAAGAATTAGTTTTTATTGAAACCATTGAAGAATTTCTTTTAGTCTTGAAGAACTGTATTCTTTCATTGGAAGTCAAGAACTAAATTTTATTGAAAATATTGAACTAAATGTTTTTAAAGTCAATGCCTTAATTCTCACTCATTCAGTAGATACAGATTCATTAGCAGACCTAAGGCTTGTTTCACCCATACCAATCACTTGGGTAGCAGGTGTTGTTTACCAGATGTAGAGACATAGGAGCGGTGTATTATATTGAGCATTGAAATATGATACAATGTAATTACACTTGGTGAATGACACCGGTTATCTGACTGCCAGGTATGTGTGAAACAAGCCTTAAGCCACTATTGAATTGATAGCTGATGAATGATTTGAGAAACGATTGAGAACTGAATTTTTGGAGAATTTTATTGAGAACCGGGAAAAGTCTATAAGAATTAGATTTTATTGAGTCTTTTAAAACGGAATTTTATTAGTAGTCTTTTAAAATTAAATTTGATTGAAAAACGTTTAAACCTGAATATTTACTGAAAGTCATCTAAAATACACATTTAATTCATAATATTTTCGGTTCTCATTCATATTTCGCTATAGATTAATAAAAATAATAATTCAACATGAATTAGATCGGTTAAAATCAGTTGACTCCTATAGATTGAGCTGTTAAAGATTGATAGTGGAGTAGTTCCTTGTAGTGTTATGTAATAAAATCAATAAATAATAATATGAGTAAAAGAAACAATATATAGTAATTAAAACAAAAAATAATGAATATCAAGTGGAAAATACAGGGTAAATTTTTAGTAATATAGAGTAGAGCATTGAAGGTTTTGTTGACATTGTCAAGTAAAGAATTTAAATTTCAAAATCATTAATTTATTTTCAAAGTACAAAAAGGAGATGACATTTAAAGATTTTATCAATATTCAATTGGATGGTTTAAACTACTAAAATAGTATTTTCTAGGAAAGAAAATTCACTTATTACATCATAAATTTCTCAACTAAAAATAGAGTAGGGTTTGGGCCATGTTTATGAGTTTTCCATCAGTTTCTCTTGACTCGATGGACTCTTCCAGAGAGCGACTCGTTGTCATCATTCTAGGTTCCACAACAGGGTAGGAATAATTTTCCCTTCTATTACTAAAGCATACTTTGTCTCTAACCCATATTATAATGCTCTTGTTTTGTATAGGAACACCTTTATTGAGTGGCAGCATAGTGTGACTATTGAGACTTTTAAAAGGAATATTAAGTGCTTCCTGAGAAATAGGGGAAGAACTCATAGTCACAGTTTGGTATCATCAGAATACATGTGATCAACCTAATTTTTCTTCCATGTTGCTAGTTGTGGACTATGGTGGGTGATACCATTGGATTACCCTTTTCCCAGTTATTGGTTGATGCCTCTTCGTAGTTTTTGGGTCTTCTAATTGAGTTCCTTTTCCATCATTTTCTTTATTGCCACTTATTTTATCACCTGATTTTTCTCAGTCTTTCTTGAAAAGTTTTTTAATCACTTTTCATATTACTTTCTTTTTTATTAACATGGGTGTATGTGTGTTTGAGGGGTTGTGTGTATGGTAGGGGATGAGGGTTGTATGAGAGGGGTTAATAGTTAGTATTAAAATGCAGGTTATTACTATAATAATCAATTTTCAATAGTTTTTTGATAACACTCATTCTCATGCACAGCCTTTTTGCCAATACGAGAATTACTTTCTATGTTATTGTTTCACATTCTTAGAATATTTAAAGTAACTACTTAATAATGTAAAGAGTATGTGAAAGAATGTAGAAGTTATCTGGTTTAAGTTAAAGTTTATTTATAACCTCAAGTTCATTTTGTACTATTTAAAACTATATGTTTATCAAAAGTGTTATAAAAATAAATATTTATTATTAAATAAATTTCATTTTATATATAAAATAGAATATATTGCAAGAGGTTCTTCCTCTATGTAATCATATTGTGTAGAAAATCACCTATCCATTCTTAAACTACTTTCCAAATTCTAAATGAAAATGTTACTGACACATCGATAATCGCCGTATTCAGAGCAAGCAGTTTGCCTGGCATTCTCATGCTGGAGATGCAGCGCTGTGTGCCAGATGGTGAACACAATTCTGTGTAGGTGCAGGATGACTTCAACCAAGAAGATGGGCAGTGGAGCGGCTGAGGAGGAGCCATGGCCAGAACTATCCTTGCTACAGCTGCCCACTGACTGCTGACTGCTCACCATATGTGACAGACGCTGGTTGTTGTCAGTACCCATATCACACACATGCAAACTCACACGTCAGATCTCCAAAATGTATTCAATTTACAGTTTTTAGTATATTGTGGACGTAATGGCATGAGTTACCATACCACTTTTATCATTAGACACCTTTTTTAAATGGTACACGCACTCAGACTAATAATATTGTACATGTAATATGTCCAAAACGTATTCAAATTATACTTCATGGCATGTGGCACAGCCACTTTGAACACTAGACACAATTTGTTTTTGTTTTAAAATGGTAATCGCACTCAGACTTATCAATATTGTAGCATTGATTTATTAGAAAACAGTATAATCACAAATAATTAATACTGACCTATAAAATATTTTTTTGTAATCACATTGAAGGCCTATAGAATTTAGATGAGTATAAAACAAAAAAATATATAATGTGTTATTGGATAATAAGAGCATGACTTCTACTTGAATTTCCCTATTTTATTTTATTCAAATGATTCCTAATTGATATTCTACATCTTGCATCAGAAAAGCAAATGGGGCCTTTTCACAGCTGTATGCAGTATGGAGGAACAATAAAATCTCAAAACAGACAAAGCTACGAATTTTCAGTTCAAATGTGAAGTCTGTCCTCCTCTACGGTTGCAAGACATGGAAGGTAACAGCTGAAATTGGTAAAAGACTCCAGGTCTTCATCAATTGGTGCCTGCAAAAGATTGAGTGTGTGTGGTGGCCAGATATAATTTCAAATGGAGAGCTCTGGCATAATACAGGGGAGATGCCCATAGACATTGAGATCAAGAAGAGCAAATGGAGGTGGATAGGTCATACTTTGAGGAAAAGGGATGGAGCAATTGAAAAGGATGCCTTGCAGTGAAATCCTCAGGGGAGAAGTGAAAGAGGAAGGCCAAGGATTTCATGGAGACAACCGGTAGAAAATGATCTTGGAGAAAGACATGTGGGAAAGACATGGTTAGAGGTGAGGAGGATGGCAGAGGATAGAGAGGGATGGTGTCTATTCATGGATGCCCTATGCGCCAACTGGAGTTACAGGAATTAAGTCAAGTCAAGTAAGTCAAATGAAATTGTTTTTTTCAATGCATTGATAAAAATAAATTGATGTAACTGTTTAAGATTGCTAGTGGATCATATTTTTAATCTCAGTAATTTATTTGCATTCTCAAATAATAGCTGTCAATAAAATACAGAAATTGAATAATAATTGATTGCAAATGATGATTTAGTATCTGAAGTTGGGTTTTCTTATTGAAATGATAATTGTTCTTTTGTACCTGCTTAATGAAGTCTTGAAAAGTAAATTTTTTTTAAAGTCATCAACTAAATTTTATTGAAAATTCTTAAGAATTAGTTTTTATTGAAACCATTGAAGAATTTCTTTTAGTCTTGAAGAACTGTATTCTTTCATTGGAAGTCAAGAACTAAATTTTATTGAAAATATTGAACTAAATGTTTTTAAAGTCAATGCCTTAATTCTCACTCATTCAGTAGATACAGATTCATTAGCAGACCTAAGGCTTGTTTCACCCATACCAATCACTTGGGTAGCAGGTGTTGTTTACCAGATGTAGAGACATAGGAGCGGTGTATTATATTGAGCATTGAAATATGATACAATGTAATTACACTTGGTGAATGACACCGGTTATCTGACTGCCAGGTATGTGTGAAACAAGCCTTAAGCCACTATTGAATTGATAGCTGATGAATGATTTGAGAAACGATTGAGAACTGAATTTTTGGAGAATTTTATTGAGAACCGGGAAAAGTCTATAAGAATTAGATTTTATTGAGTCTTTTAAAACGGAATTTTATTAGTAGTCTTTTAAAATTAAATTTGATTGAAAAACGTTTAAACCTGAATATTTACTGAAAGTCATCTAAAATACACATTTAATTCATAATATTTTCGGTTCTCATTCATATTTGGCTATAGATTAATAAAAATAATAATTCAACATGAATTAGATCGGTTAAAATCAGTTGACTCCTATAGATTGAGCTGTTAAAGATTGATAGTGGAGTAGTTCCTTGTAGTGTTATGTAATAAAATCAATAAATAATAATATGAGTAAAAGAAACAATATATAGTAATTAAAACAAAAAATAATGAATATCAAGTGGAAAATACAGGGTAAATTTTTAGTAATATAGAGTAGAGCATTGAAGGTTTTGTTGACATTGTCAAGTAAAGAATTTAAATTTCAAAATCATTAATTTATTTTCAAAGTACAAAAAGGAGATGACATTTAAAGATTTTATCTATATTCAATTGGATGGTTTAAACTACTAAAATAGTATTTTCTAGGAAAGAAATTTCACTTTTTACATCATAAATTTCTCAACTATAAGTAGTGTAGGGTTTGGGCCATGTTTATGAGTTTTCCATCAGTTTCTCTTGACTCGATGGACTCTTCCAGAGAGCGACTCGTTGTCATCATTCTAGGTTCCACAACAGGGTAGGAATAATTTTCCCTTCTATTACTAAAGCATACTTTGTCTCTAACCCATATTATAATGCTCTTGTTTTGTATAGGAACACCTTTATTGAGTGGCAGCATAGTGTGACTATTGAGACTTTTAAAAGGAATATTAAGTGCTTCCTGAGAAATAGGGGAATAACTCATAGGCACAGTTTGGTATCATCAGAATACATGTGATCAACCTAATTTTTCTTCCATGTTGCTAGTTGTGGACTATGGTGGGTGATACCATTGGATTACCCTTTTCCCAGTTATTGGTTGATGCCTCTTCGTAGTTTTTGGGTCTTCTAATTGAGTTCCTTTTTCATCATTTTCTTTATTGCCAGTTATTTTATCTCCTGATTTTTCTCAGTCTTTCTTGAAAAGTTTTTTAATCACTTTTCATATTACTTTCTTTTTTATTAACATGGGTGTATGTGTGTTTGAGGGGTTGTGTGTATGGTAGGGGATGAGGGTTGTATGAGAGGGGTTAATAGTTAGTATTAAAATGCAGGTTATTACTATAATAATCAATTTTCAATAGTTTTTTGATAACACTCATTCTCATGCACAGCCTTTTTGCCAATACGAGAATTACTTTCTATGTTATTGTTTCACATTTTTAGAATATTTAAAGTAACTACTTAATAATGTAAAGAGTATGTGAAAGAATGTAGAAGTTATCTGGTTTAAGTTAAAGTTTATTTATAACCTCAAGTTCATTTTGTACTATTTAAAACTATATGTTTATCAAAAGTGTTATAAAAATAAATATTTATTATTAAATAAATTTCATTTTATATATAAAATAGAATATATTGCAAGAGGTTCTTCCTCTATGTAATCATATTGTGTAGAAAATCACCTATCCATTCTTAAACTACTTTCCAAATTCTAAATGAAAATGTTACTGACACATCGATAATCGCCGTATTCAGAGCAAGCAGTTTACCTGGCATTCTCATGCTGGAGATGCAGCGCTGTGTGCCAGATGGTGAACACAATTCTGTGTAGGTGCAGGATGACTTCAACCAAGAAGATGGGCAGTGGAGCGGCTGAGGAGGAGCCATGGCCTGAACTATCCTTGCTACAGCTGCCCACTGACTGCTTACTTCTCACCATATGTGACAGACGCTGGTTGTTGTCAGTACCCATATCACACACATGCAAACTCACACGTCAGATCTCCAAAATTTATTCAATTTACAGTTTTTAGTATATTGTGGACGTAATGGCATTGAGTTACCATACCACTTTTATCATTAGACACCTTTTTTAAATGGTACACGCACTCAGACTAATAATATTGTACATGTAATATGTCCAAAACGTATTCAAATTATACTTCATGGCATGTGGCACAGCCACTTTGAACACTAGACACAATTTGTTTTTGTTTTAAAATGGTAATCGCACTCAGACTTATCAATATTGTAGCATTGATTTATTAGAAAATAGTATAATCACAAATAATTAATACTGACCTATAAAATATTTTTTTGTAATCACATTGAAGGCCTATAGAATTTAGATGAGTATAAAACAAAAAAATATATAATGTGTTATTGGATAATAAGAGCATGACTTCTACTTGAATTTCCCTATTTTATTTTATTCAAATGATTCCTAATTGATATTCTACATCTTGCATCAGAAAAGCAAATGGGGCCTTTTCACAGCTGTATGCAGTATGGAGGAACAATAAAATCTCAAAACAGACAAAGCTACGAATTTTCAGTTCAAATGTGAAGTCTGTCCTCCTCTACGGTTGCAAGACATGGAAGGTAACAGCTGAAATTGGTAAAAGACTCCAGGTCTTCATCAATTGGTGCCTGCAAAAGATTGAGTGTGTGTGGTGGCCAGATATAATTTCAAATGGAGAGCTCTGGCATAATACAGGGGAGATGCCCATAGACATTGAGATCAAGAAGAGCAAATGGAGGTGGATAGGTCATACTTTGAGGAAAAGGGATGGAGCAATTGAAAAGGATGCCTTGCAGTGAAATCCTCAGGGGAGAAGTGAAAGAGGAAGGCCAAGGATTTCATGGAGACAACCGGTAGAAAATGAGCTTGGAGAAAGACATGTGGGAAAGACATGGTTAGAGGTGAGGAGGATGGCAGAGGATAGAGAGGGATGGTGTCTATTCATGGATGCCCTATGCGCCAACTGGAGTTACAGGAATTAAGTCAAGTCAAGTAAGTCAAATGAAATTGTTTTTTTCAATGCATTGATAAAAATAAATTGATGTAACTGTTTAAGATTGCTAGTGGATCATATTTTTAATCTCAGTAATTTATTTGCATTCTCAAATAATAGCTGTCAATAAAATACAGAAATTGAATAATAATTGATTGCAAATGATGATTTAGTATCTGAAGTTGGGTTTTCTTATTGAAATGATAATTGTTCTTTTGTACCTGCTTAATGAAGTCTTGAAAAGTAAATTTTTTTTAAAGTCATCAACTAAATTTTATTGAAAATTCTTAAGAATTAGTTTTTATTGAAACCATTGAAGAATTTCTTTTAGTCTTGAAGAACTGTATTCTTTCATTGGAAGTCAAGAACTAAATTTTATTGAAAATATTGAACTAAATGTTTTTAAAGTCAATGCCTTAATTCTCACTCATTCAGTAGATACAGATTCATTAGCAGACCTAAGGCTTGTTTCACCCATACCAATCACTTGGGTAGCAGGTGTTGTTTACCAGATGTAGAGACATAGGAGCGGTGTATTATATTGAGCATTGAAATATGATACAATGTAATTACACTTGGTGAATGACACCGGTTATCTGACTGCCAGGTATGTGTGAAACAAGCCTTAAGCCACTATTGAATTGATAGCTGATGAATGATTTAAGAAACGATTGAGAACTGAATTTTTGGAGAATTTTATTGAGAACCGGGAAAAGTCTATAAGAATTAGATTTTATTGAGTCTTTTAAAACGGAATTTTATTAGTAGTCTTTTAAAATTAAATTTGATTGAAAAACGTTTAAACCTGAATATTTACTGAAAGTCATCTAAAATACACATTTAATTCATAATATTTTCGGTTCTCATTCATATTTGGCTATAGATTAATAAAAATAATAATTCAACATGAATTAGATCGGTTAAAATCAGTTGACTCCTATAGATTGAGCTGTTAAAGATTGATAGTGGAGTAGTTCCTTGTAGTGTTATGTAATAAAATCAATAAATAATAATATGAGTAAAAGAAACAATATATAGTAATTAAAACAAAAAATAATGAATATCAAGTGGAAAATACAGGGTAAATTTTTAGTAATATAGAGTAGAGCATTGAAGGTTTTGTTGACATTGTCAAGTAAAGAATTTAAATTTCAAAATCATTAATTTATTTTCAAAGTACAAAAAGGAGAAAACATTTAAAGATTTTATCTATATTCAATTGGATGGTTTAAACTACTAAAATAGTATTTTCTAGGAAAGAAATTTCACTTTTTACATCATAAATTTCTCAACTAAAAGTAGTGTAGGGTTTGGGCCATGTTTATGAGTTTTCCATCAGTTTCTCTTGACTCGATGGACTCTTCCAGAGAGCGACTCGTTGTCATCATTCTAGGTTCCACAACAGGGTAGGAATAATTTTCCCTTCTATTACTAAAGCATACTTTGTCTCTAACCCATATTATAATGCTCTTGTTTTGTATAGGAACACCTTTATTGAGTGGCAGCATAGTGTGACTATTGAGACTTTTAAAAGGAATATTAAGTGCTTCCTGAGAAATAGGGGAATAACTCATAGGCACAGTTTGGTATCATCAGAATACATGTGATCAACCTAATTTTTCTTCCATGTTGCTAGTTGTGGACTATGGTGGGTGATACCATTGGATTACCCTTTTCCCAGTTATTGGTTGATGCCTCTTCGTAGTTTTTGGGTCTTCTAATTGAGTTCCTTTTTCATCATTTTCTTTATTGCCAGTTATTTTATCTCCTGATTTTTCTCAGTCTTTCTTGAAAAGTTTTTTAATCACTTTTCATATTACTTTCTTTTTTATTAACATGGGTGTATGTGTGTTTGAGGGGTTGTGTGTATGGTAGGGGATGAGGGTTGTATGAGAGGGGTTAATAGTTAGTATTAAAATGCAGGTTATTACTATAATAATCAATTTTCAATAGTTTTTTGATAACACTCATTCTCATGCACAGCCTTTTTGCCAATACGAGAATTACTTTCTATGTTATTGTTTCACATTTTTAGAATATTTAAAGTAACTACTTAATAATGTAAAGAGTATGTGAAAGAATGTAGAAGTTATCTGGTTTAAGTTAAAGTTTATTTATAACCTCAAGTTCATTTTGTACTATTTAAAACTATATGTTTATCAAAAGTCTTATAAAAATAAATATTTATTATTAAATAAATTTTATTTTATATATAAAATAGAATATATTGCAAGAGGTTCTTCCTCTATGTAATCATATTGTGTAGAAAATCACCTATCCATTGTTAAACTACTTTCCAAATTCTAAATGAAAATGTTACTGACACATCGATAATCGCCGTATTCAGAGCAAGCAGTTTGCCTGGCATTCTCATGCTGGAGATGCAGCGCTGTGTGCCAGATGGTGAACACAATTCTGTGTAGGTGCAGGATGACTTCAACCAAGAAGATGGGCAGTGGAGCGGCTGAGGAGGAGCCATGGCCTGAACTATCCTTGCTACAGCTGCCCACTGACTGCTTACTTCTCACCATATGTGACAGACGCTGGTTGTTGTCAGTACCCATATCACACACATGCAAACTCACACGTCAGATCTCCAAAATGTATTCAATTTACAGTTTTTAGTATATTGTGGACGTAATGGCATTGAGTTACCATACCACTTTTATCATTAGACACCTTTTTTAAATGGTACACGCACTCAGACTAATAATATTGTACATGTAATATGTCCAAAACGTATTCAAATTATACTTCATGGCATGTGGCACAGCCACTTTGAACACTAGACACAATTTGTTTTTGTTTTAAAATGGTAATCGCACTCAGACTTATCAATATTGTAGCATTGATTTATTAGAAAATAGTATAATCACAAATAATTAATACTGACCTATAAAATATTTTTTTGTAATCACATTGAAGGCCTATAGAATTTAGATGAGTATGAAACAAAAAAATATATAATGTGTTATTGGATAATAAGAGCATGACTTCTACTTGAATTTCTCTATTTTATTTTATTCAAATGATTCCTAATTGATATTCTACATCTTGCATCAGAAAAGCAAATGGGGTCTTTTCACAGCTGTATGCAGTATGGAGGAACAATAAAATCTCAAAACAGACAAAGCTACGAATTTTCAGTTCAAATGTGAAGTCTGTCCTCCTCTACGGTTGCAAGACATGGAAGGTAACAGCTGAAATTGTAAAAGACTCCAGGTCTTCATCAATTGATGCCTGCAAAAGATTGAGTGTGTGTGGTGGCCAGATATAATTTCAAATGGAGAGCTCTGGCATAATACAGGGGAGATGCCCATAGACATTGAGATCAAGAAGAGCAAATGGAGGTGGATAGGTCATACTTTGAGGAAAAGGGATGGAGCAATTGAAAAGGATGCCTTGCAGTGAAATCCTCAGGGGAGAAGTGAAAGAGGAAGGCCAAGGATTTCATGGAGACAACCGGTAGAAAATGAGCTTGGAGAAAGACATGTGGGAAAGACATGGTTAGAGGTGAGGAGGATGGCAGAGGATAGAGAGGGATGGTGTCTATTCATGGATGCCCTATGCGCCAACTGGAGTTACAGGAATTAAGTCAAGTCAAGTAAGTCAAATGAAATTGTTTTTTTCAATGCATTGATAAAAATAAATTGATGTAACTGTTTAAGATTGCTAGTGGATCATATTTTTAATCTCAGTAATTTATTTGCATTCTCAAATAATAGCTGTCAATAAAATACAGAAATTGAATAATAATTGATTGCAAATGATGATTTAGTATCTGAAGTTGGGTTTTCTTATTGAAATGATAATTGTTCTTTTGTACCTGCTTAATGAAGTCTTGAAAAGTAAATTTTTTTTAAAGTCATCAACTAAATTTTATTGAAAATTCTTAAGAATTAGTTTTTATTGAAACCATTGAAGAATTTCTTTTAGTCTTGAAGAACTGTATTCTTTCATTGGAAGTCAAGAACTAAATTTTATTGAAAATATTGAACTAAATGTTTTTAAAGTCAATGCCTTAATTCTCACTCATTCAGTAGATACAGATTCATTAGCAGACCTAAGGCTTGTTTCACCCATACCAATCACTTGGGTAGCAGGTGTTGTTTACCAGATGTAGAGACATAGGAGCGGTGTATTATATTGAGCATTGAAATATGATACAATGTAATTACACTTGGTGAATGACACCGGTTATCTGACTGCCAGGTATGTGTGAAACAAGCCTTAAGCCACTATTGAATTGATAGCTGATGAATGATTTAAGAAACGATTGAGAACTGAATTTTTGGAGAATTTTATTGAGAACCGGGAAAAGTCTATAAGAATTAGATTTTATTGAGTCTTTTAAAACGGAATTTTATTAGTAATCTTTTAAAATTAAATTTGATTGAAAAACGTTTAAACCTGAATATTTACTGAAAGTCATCTAAAATACACATTTAATTCATAATATTTTCGGTTCTCATTCATATTTGGCTATAGATTAATAAAAATAATAATTCAACATGAATTAGATCAGTTAAAATCAGTTGACTCCTATAGATTGAGCTGTTAAAGATTGATAGTGGAGTAGTTCCTTGTAGTGTTATGTAATAAAATCAATAAATAATAATATGAGTAAAAGAAACAATATATAGTAATTAAAACAAAAAATAATGAATATCAAGTGGAAAATACAGGGTAAATTTTTAGTAATATAGAGTAGAGCATTGAAGGTTTTGTTGACATTGTCAAGTAAAGAATTTAAATTTCAAAATCATTAATTTATTTTCAAAGTACAAAAAGGAGATGACATTTAAAGATTTTATCAATATTCAATTGGATGGTTTAAACTACTAAAATAGTATTTTCTAGGAAAGAAAATTCACTTTTTACATCATAAATTTCTCAACTAAAAATAGAGTAGGGTTTGGGCCATGTTTATGAGTTTTTCATCAGTTTCTCTTGACTCGATGGACTCTTCCAGAGAGCGACTCGTTGTCATCATTCTAGGTTCCACAACAGGGTAGGAATAATTTTCCCTTCTATTACTAAAGCATACTTTGTCTCTAACCCATATTATAATGCTCTTGTTTTGTATAGGAACACCTTTATTGAGTGGCAGCATAGTGTGACTATTGAGACTTTTAAAAGGAATATTAAGTGCTTCCTGAGAAATAGGGGAATAACTCATAGGCACAGTTTGGTATCATCAGAATACATGTGATCAACCTAATTTTTCTTCCATGTTGCTAGTTGTGGACTATGGTGGTGATACCATTGGATTACCCTTTTCCCAGTTATTGGTTGATGCCTCTTCATAGTTTTTGGGTCTTCTAATTGAGTTCCTTTTTCATCATTTTCTTTATTGCCACTTATTTTATCTCCTGATTTTTCTCAGTCTTTCTTGAAAAGTTTTTTAATCACTTTTCATATTACTTTCTTTTTTATTAACATGGGTGTATGTGTGTTTGAGGGGTTGTGTGTATGGTAGGGGATGAGGGTTGTATGAGAGGGGTTAATAGTTAGTATTAAAATGCAGGTTATTACTATAATAATCAATTTTCAATAGTTTTTTGATAACACTCATTCTCATGCACAGCCTTTTTGCCAATACGAGAATTACTTTCTATGTTATTGTTTCACATTCTTAGAATATTTAAAGTAACTACTTAATAATGTAAAGAGTATGTGAAAGAATGAAGAAGTTATCTGGTTTAAGTTAAAGTTTATTTATAACCTCAAGTTCATTTTGTACTATTTAAAACTATATGTTTATCAAAAGTCTTATAAAAATAAATATTTATTATTAAATAAATTTCATTTTATATATAAAATAGAATATATTGCAAGAGGTTCTTCCTCTATGTAATCATATTGTGTAGAAAATCACCTATCCATTCTTAAACTACTTTCCAAATTCTAAATGAAAATGTTACTGACACATCGATAATCGCCGTATTCAGAGCAAGCAGTTTGCCTGGCATTCTCATGCTGGAGATGCAGCGCTGTGTGCCAGATGGTGAACACAATTCTGTGTAGGTGCAGGATGACTTCAACCAAGAAGATGGGCAGTGGAGCGGCTGAGGAGGAGCCATGGCCTGAACTATCCTTGCTACAGCTGCCCACTGACTGCTTACTTCTCACCATATGCGACAGACGCTGGTTGTTGTCAGTTCCTATATCACACACATGCAAACTCACACGTCAGATCTCCAAAATGTATTCAATTTACAGTTTTTAGTATATTGTGGATGTAATGGCATGAGTCACCATAACACTTTTATCATTAGACACTTTTTTTAAATGGTACACGCACTCAGACTAATAATATTGTACATGTAATATGTCCAAAACGTATTCAAATTATACTTCATGGCATGTGGCACAGCCACTTTGATCACTTGACACAATTTGTTTTTGTTTTAAAATGGTAATTGCACTCAGACTTATCAATATTGTAGCACTGATTTATTGGAAAATAGGCTAGTATAATCACGAATAATTAATACTGACCTATAAAATATGTTTTTGTAATCACATTGAAGGCCTATAGAAAGTAGATGAGTATAAAACAAAAAAATATATAATGTGTTATTGGATAATAAGAGCATGACTTCTACTTGAATTTCCCTATTTTATTTTATTCAAATGATTCCCAATTGATATTCTACATCTTGCATCAGAAAAGCAAATGGGGTCTTTTCACAGCTGTATGCAGTATGGAGGAACAATAAAATCTCAAAACAGACAAAGCTACGAATTTTCAGTTCAAATGTGAAGTCTGTCCTCCTCTATGGTTGCAAGACATGGAAGGTAACAGCTGTAATTGGTAAAAGACTCCAGGTCTTCATCAATTGGTGCCTGCAAAAGATTGAGTGTGTGTGGTGGCCAGATATAATTTCAAATGGAGAGCTCTGGCATAATACAGGGGAGATGCCCATAGACATTGAGATCAAGAAGAGCAAATGGAGGTGGATAGGTCATACTTTGAGGAAAAGGGATGGAGCAATAGAAAAGGATGCCTTGCAGTGGAATCCTCAGGGGAGAAGAAAAAGAGGAAGGCCAAGGATTTCATGGAGACAAACAGTAGAAAATGAGCTTGGAGAAAGACATGTGGGAAAACCATTCTCAAATAATAGCTGTCAATAAAATAATAATTGATTGCAAATTGATGATTTAGAATCTGAAATTAGGTTTTCTTATTGAAATGATATTTGTTCTTTTGTACCTGCTTAATGAAGTCTTGAAAAGTAATTTTTTTTTAAAGTCATCAACTAAATTTTATTGAAAATTCTTAAGAATTAGTTTTTATTGAAACCATTGAAGAATTTCTTTTAGTCTTGAAGAACTGTATTCTTTCATTGGAAGTCAAGAACTAAATTCCATTGAAAATATTGAACTAAATTTTTTTAAAAGTCCAATGCCTGGTTTCTAAGTTATTCAGTAGATACAGATCCATTAGTGGACCTAAGGCTTGTTTCACCCATACCTGTCACTCGGGTAGTGGGTGTTGTTGACCGGATGTAGAGACATAGGAGCGGTGTATTATATTGAGCATTAAAATATGATACAATGTAATTACACTAGGTGAATGACACCGGTTACCCAACTGCCAGGTATGTGTGAA
Organism: Conomelus anceps; assembly: GCA_948455865.1. NCBI lineage: Eukaryota > Metazoa > Arthropoda > Insecta > Hemiptera > Delphacidae > Conomelus > Conomelus anceps. Next base: position 7,626,847 of record OX418218.1, on the reverse strand, counting down.
ACAAGCTTTAGGGCCGCTATTGAATTAATAGCTGATGAATGATCTGAGAAACGATTGAGAAAAGAATTTTTGCAGAATTTTATTGAGATCTGCAAAAAGTCTATAAGAATTAGATTTTATTGAGTCTTTTAAAACTAAATTTTATTAGTAGTGTTTTAAAATGAAATTTGATTGAAAATCTTTTAAACCTAAATATATACTGAAAGTCATCTAAAATACACATTTAATTCATAATATTTTCGGTTCTCATTCATATTTGGCTATAGACTAATAGCAATAATAGTTCAACATGAATTAGATCGGTTAAAATCAGTTGACTTCAATAGATTGAGCTGTTAAAGATTGATAGTGGAGTAGTTTCTTGTAGTGTTATGTAGTAAAATCAATAATTAATAATACGAGTAAGAGTGACAATATATAGTAATTAAAACAAAAAATAATGAATATCAAGTAGAAAATATAGGGTAAATTAATAGTAAATATAGAGTAGAACATTGAAGGTTTTGTTGATGCTATCAAGTAAAGAATTTCAATTTCAAAATCATCAATCTATTTTCAAAGTACAAAAAGGAGACGACATTTAAAGATTTTATCAATTTTCAATTGGATAGTTTTACTACTAAAAAATTATTTTTTAGGAAAGGAATTTCAATTTTTTCATATTATAAATTTCTCAACTAAAAATAGAGTAGGGTTTGGGCCATGATAATGAATTTTCCTTCAGTTTCTCCTGACTTGATGGACTCTTCCAGAGAGTGACTCATTGTCATCAAACTAGGTTCAGTAACAGGGTAGGAATAATGCTCCCTTCTATCACAAAAGCATACTCTGTCACTAACCCATATTATAATGCTCACGTTTTGTATTCACGTTTTGCTCACGTTTTCTATTGATTGGCTGCATTGGCATAGTGTGACTATTGAGACTTTTAAAAGGAATATTAAGTGCTTCCTGAGAAATAGGGGAAGAACTCATACTCACAGTTTGGTATCATCAGAATACAGGTGATAACCTAATTTTTCTTCCATGTTGCTAGTTGTAGGACTATGGTGGGTGATACCATTGGATTACTTTTTTTATCCAGTTATTGCTTGATGCCTCTTTGTAGTTATCTGGTCTTCTAATTGAATTCCTTTTCCATCATTTTCTTTATTACCACTTATTTTATCATCTGTTTTTTCTCAGTTTATCAAGATTTTTAGTTGCTTTAAATTTTTTCAGTCGCTTTTCATATTACTTTCTTTTTTTTAAACATGGGTGTATGTGTGTTTGGGGGGCTGTGTGTGTGTGATGGGAGGAGCGTTGTATGAGAGGGGATGATAGTGAGTATTTAAATGCGGGTTATTAATATAATAATCAGTTTTCAATAATTTTTTGATAAGACTCATTGTCACGCACAGCCTTTTTGCCAATGTGAGAATTCCTTTTTTTGTTATTGTTTAACATTTTTAGAGTATCAATATGAACGACTTATCAATCAATCAATCAATCAATTTTATTACATAAAAAGACATTACAAAATGGTCCCGCTAAACCTGAAAAAGGTTTTACAACAGGTGTCTATAATAACATAAAACACAATAATAAAATGAATGCTTACAATAAATTAAACAATGAAAAGAACTGAAAGAAAACTTTTTACAAGTTTCAAAATGCACTTCAAGGTAATTGGAAGGGGAGTAATAGATTTGAAAAATGTTAAAAAATGTTAAAAAGGAAAAGGTTAAAGGGAGAGAAAAAAAAGAATAAAGATAAAGGTCTACTATAGATTGAAAGTTAAAATTAAAAATAAAAGAATATGCTATAAATTGAAAGATAATACTAAATATAAAGAAATAAACTACAATAATTGAATGAAAATGCTGTAATAGATTAAGGTATTTATATTTAGTTTGGTCGCTCTAGTGCGGCGGCGGTGTTCTATATTATATCAAAACTAATGTTTATCTTCACCAGCAATCGGTGGATTTTTATTTTTATTTATATTTTCAGATCCAAAAGAAAAGTCAGTATAATTAAATTGCATTTGAGTCTAAATATGGAGAAAATAAATATATATGACGATTAAGATGTCAGGTTTACATTTGAAAATTGTTTAGGATAAAGAGATGAAAAATGTCGTCCTTGGAATAGTCTCGTATATTAATCGGTAAGGCATTGAAGAGTTTTGGAAGAATATACTTCAATGATCTTCTACCATATGAATTATTAAATCTCGGAATAGAGTAGACGTTCGTTCTTCTTAAGTTATATTGAGGTGTAGCTGCGAATTGTCTGTAAGAATAATTATTTTTGAACATTAAAGTTATCTTATATAAATAGAAATTTTTTGGAGTGAGAGTGTGGAAAAATGTTTGAACAGATTGTTTGTCATTAATTGTAAAATTCATTCGATTAGATGTAGACATGATGCATTTTAATGTTCTAATCTGTATACGTTCTATTCTATCTAAAAGGTATTTTGCCGCACATCCCCATGCCTCAATTCCATATCTAATTATGGATTCTGATAATGATTTATAGATTAAATAAAGACAATCCGGCGGAATATTACTATGCAGATAGAAAATCTTTGCACTGATCGCACATAATTTTTTTGAAATATAATCAATATGTAGTTCCCATTTTAATTTATCATCCAAGATGATTCCAAGGTAACGAGTACTGTTGACGACATTCAAGGGGGTGCAGTAACAGTTATTAAATGTATTTGAAAATAAACAGTTACAATCGTGATTTTTTATTATTGGTGGGTTAGGTACTTTAGTATGTGGAGTTTTGAAGTGGAGGACTACTGTTTTAGATTTATTAATGACTAAGTTTCGGTCGTGTGACCAACGTAGTAAATTATTATAATCTTCCTGGATTAACTTTTCGGCAACTTTTAAGTTTTTATGAGCGACTATTAAAACAGTGTCGTCTGCGTACATGAAAATTTCTCCATTTTCGATCACAGATGGCATCTCATTGACATATACATTATATAAAATAGGAGCTAGTATACTTCCCTGCGGTACACCTAGTTCATATTCAAATGATTCACTAGAATGTTTATCTAATTTGACAAAGAAGGAGCGGTTTTGTAAGTAACTCTCAAACCAATTAATATACAACTTCTATAAAGCAGAGGATGTGAAAGAATGTAAAAGTTTATTTTGTTCAAGTTAAAGTTTATTAATAACCTCAAGTGCATTTTGTAGTATTTAAAACTAAATTTTTATCAAAAGTCTTATAAAAGTTGAATTTAAATTATATTTCATTCATATTTGGCAATACAATAATTGTAACTTATTGAAATTGGTTTTTTTCAACTTATTGATTAAAATCTGATTGATGTAACTGAGATTACTAGTGGATCATATTGAATCTCAGTAATATTGATTTTTTATTTGCATTCTGAAATAATAGCTGTCAATAAAATTCAGAAATTTAATAATAACTGATTGCAAATTGATGATTTAGAATCTGAAATTAGGTTTTCTAATTAAAATGATAATTGTAGTTTTGTACCTGCTTGATGAAGTGTTGAAAAATTGAATTTTATTAAAAGTCATCTACTAAATTTTATTGAAAATTCTTAAGAACTAGAGTTTATTGAAATCATTGAAGAACTAATTTTGTTTTAATCTTAAGAGCTAAATTTTATTGAAAATTGTCAAGAACTATATTCTTTCATTGGAAGTCAAGAACTAAATTCTTTTGAAAATATCAAACTAAATTCTTTTTAAAGTCAAACACCTGGTTTCTCAGTTATTCAGTAAATTATTCAGTAGATACAGATTCATTAGTGGACCTAAGGCTTGTTTCACCCATACCTGTCATTCGGGTAGTGGGTGTTGTTTACCGGATGTAGAGACATAGGAGCGGTGTATTATATTGAGCATTAAAATATGATACAATGTAATTACACTAGGTGAATGACACCGGTTACCCAACTGCCAGGTATGTGTGAAAAAAGCTTTAGGGTCGCTATTGAATTAATAGCTGATGAATGATTTGAGAAACGATTGAGAAAAGAATTTTTGCAGAATTTTATTGAGAACTGCGAAAAGTCTATAAGAATTAGATTTTATTGAGTCTTTTAAAACGGAATTTTATTAGTAGTCTTTTAAAATTAAATTTGATTGAAAATCTTTTAAACCTAAATATTTACTGAAAACCATCTAAAATACACATTTAATTCATGATATTTTTGGTACTCATTCACATTAGGCTATAGACTAATTGCAATAATAATTCAACATGAATTAGATCGGTTAAAATCAGTTGACTTCAATAGATTGAGATGTTAAAGATTGATAGTGGAGTAGTTTCTTGTAGTGCTATATAATAAAATCATTAAATAATAATATGAGTAAAAGAAACAATATATAGTAATTAAAACAAAAAATAATGAATATCAAGTAGAAAATACAGGGAAAATGTCTAGTAAATATAGAGTAGAGCATTGAAGGTTTTGTTGACGCTATCAAGTAAAGAATTTCAATTTCAAAATCATCAATCTATTTTCAAAGTACAAAAAGGAGACGACATTTAAAGATTTTATCAATTTTCAATTGGATAGTTTTAACTACTTAAGTATTATTTTTTAGGAAAGAAATTTAAATTTTTACATTATAAATTTCTCAACTAAAAATAGAGTAGGGTTTGGGCCATGTTTATGAATTTTCCTTCAGTTTCTCCTGACTTGATGGACTTTTTCAGAGAGTGACTCATTGTCATCAAACTAGGTTCAGTAACAGGGTAGGAATAATGTTCCCTTCTATCACAAAAGCATACTCTGTCACTAACCCATATTATAATGCTCACGTTTTGTATAGGAACACCTCTATTGAGTGGCTGCATTGGCATAGTGTGACTATTGAGACTTTTAAAAGGAATATTAAGTGCTTGCTGAGAAATAGGGGAAGAACTCATAGTCACAGTTTGGTATCATCAGAATACAAGTGATCAACCTAATTTTTCTTCCATGTTGCTAGTTGTGGACTATGGTGGGTGATACCATTGGATTACCCTTTTCCCAGTTATTGGTTGATGCCTCTTCGTAGTTCTTGGGTCTTCTAATTGACTTCCTTTTTCATCATTTTCTTTATTGCCACTTATTTTATTTTCTGATTTTTCTTGTTGCTTTTCATATCACTTCCTTTTTTTTAACATTGTTGTATGTGTGTTTGGCGGGCTGTGATTGTGTTGTGGGGAATTTGTGTGTTTTGGGGTGAAAGGGGGTCATGTGTATGTTAGGGGAGGAGGGTTGTATGAGAGGGGAAAATAGTGAGTATTAAAATGTGGGTTATTAATATAACAGCCTTTTTGCCAATGCGAGAATTACTTTTTTTATTATTGTTTAACATTTTTAGTGTATCAATATGATCTACTTATACAATGTAAAAAGTATGTAGAAGTTTATTTTGTTCAAGTTAAAGTTTATTTATAACCTCAAGTTCATTTTATACTATTTAAAACTAAATTTTTATCAAAAGTCTTATAGAAATAAATTTTTATTATTAAATAAACTTTATTTTATATAAAATAGAATATATTGCAAGAGGCTCTTCCTCTATGTAATCATATTGTGTAGAAAATCACCTATCCATTCTAAAACTACTTTCCAAATTCTAAATGGAAATGTTACTGACACATTGATAGTCGCCATATTCAGAGCAAGCAGTTTGCCTGGCATTCTCATGCTGGAGATGCAGCGCTGTGTGCCAGATCGTGAACGCAATTCTGTGTAGGTGCAGGATGACTTCATCCAAGAAGATGGGCAGTGGAGTGGCTGAGGAGGAGCCATGGCCAGAACTATCCTTGCTACAGCTGCCCACTGACTGCTGACTGCTCACCATATGCGACAGTCGCTGGTTGTTGTCAGTACCCATATCACACACATGCAAACTCACACGTCAGATCTCCAAAATGTATTCAATTTACAGTTTTTAGTATATTGTGGACGTAATGGCATGAGTCACCATACCACTTTTATCATTAGACACCTTTTTTAAATGGTACACACACTCAGACTAATAATATTGTACACGTAATATGTCCAAAACGTATTCAAATTATACTTCATGGCATGTGGCACAGCCACTTTGATCACTAGACACAATTTGTTTCTGTTTTAAAATGGTAATCGCACTCAGACTTATCAATATTGTAGCACTAAAATACTTTCCTTGCTAAGACATTGTGACTACTTGTTAGTTCCACAGGGAGAACAGGGTGCGCTGATCAGTCGCCACAACCATTTTATTATTGTGTGGTACATTTCATTGCAGCTGGTGGGGTGATATAAGGGTAACAAATTTAAATAGGGATTTTCTGTTAGGTACCTGTCAGGACTCTTATATCACATTCATTGTGCATGGACTGTGTTACCCTGTGATGAAGAGATGCCGGTTGCCAGGTGAAAACCCTGGAGTAATGATGTCTCCAACATATGTTGAGTGCAGGTGTTAGCACCTTCATGTTTGGTGAATTTGATAAGAGATTAGATTAGACATTGATTATTCAAAATTTTTGGTTTTGGCCCTCACTTTTGTTTTGGCTACTGGCTTTGTGTTTAGAGCTTATGCCATTTTTACTGTTGCCAGTGAAAATGCCATAAGCTCTAACTCACTGAGAATAGAGTTCACTAGTTTCATAAGTTCAAATAATAATTTGAAAGAATCAACAAATTTTCTGAGGAAGATCTTTTATACAGGCGAGGGAGTATGTGATTCTATTTATCAATTGCTTAGAGACAGCAATTGCCTGCAGATGGTAGGAGTGTAAATGTATGATAGTATTTATTGATAGATTGTTAGCGCTTGCCTACAGATGGTAGGAGTGCAAAATATTTGAAACTATTTATTGATATATTATTAGTGCTTGCCTAGATATTGTAGGAGTGCAAATATGAGATACTATTTATTTTAGTGGCGCTTGCCTACAAATTGTAGGAGTGCAAATATGTGTTACTACTATTTATCATTACATTTTAATTCTGTTCTAGCCACATTGTGTTTTGCCATTGCTACTTCATCAATGATTCTTACAATTTATCTCTGGGATTCATCTACTAGGTAATTTATCAGTAGATTTTAGATTGATATTGTGGAGCCCATAATAAAAATAAAGATGGCTAATATTTGTCAGGTTGAAAATATAACTAGTGAGGTCACAATACCTGTCTAGTGCTTAATAAAATAAGTGAAATTGGCAAATATTAACAGTTTCCATTTTTACTAGGTAATTGGCTATGTTTCCTCTCGTATTAAATCAATTCTAAATAGTTTGCGCAATCACAATAACCTCAATAGGTACACTGATTGCGTTTCAGTGCAATTAAAATATCTATTCCAGAGCTGAGTTTGAAACATTGCATTTTGAGTTGCAGAATTTTTAGACACCCCATAAGATATTTCAAGGCAGTGATAGTTGAATGTTTTTAATCCAATGAGTTACATATTTGAATCTCCATTAATGAATGAGATAATAAATCCTGTCAATCTAGTAAGCTAATCGAACCAGCCTCCCTTAAATACTATTTATTTTCAAATTTTTGTTTACAATAAATGTGGAGCATACATTCAAACCGTGTTTTCTCAAAAAAAAGGAACAGTTTCTTGTAGTCCATGCACCGGATTCAAACCTCAGTTTCAGTCAAATCATGCTTTATCCTATTTTAAAACAATGTAGAAAACTAGCAGTTCAATCAAAGAGTGTTTTCTTCAAAGTCTGTGTTCAGTCAAACAGTGCTTTCTCCAGCTGACCAATCAGAGTTGTCCTCTTCGATCACATGCCTAGTTGGCATCCATTGTTTTAACACATAATTCTGTACTGAATCACTGAATGTAAGGTTACTGAATGCTTGGTAGTTTACTAATGCTATAAATCGTTATAGAATTTATTATTAGTTTCTATCTTAATTTCAAATGGATGAAATGGTTGATGGTATTTTAGTGAGCATGTGAAAGCCTATAGGCCTAATAACCCAAACTTAAACAAGTCACAAAAGTCAGGCTCTCAACATGCGTTTTCAACTAGTTACTTCAACATCTGTTTATTCTGAGACAGACTGGGATAAAAACGTATAATATTCTATAGTGTTCTTAATTGTACTAATAAACCCCATTGATTTTGTATTATTTGTGTGTTGTGTTACAGTACTTTTAACATTCAAAAAGTGTTTTATCCTGTTGAGACACAATCAAATAGTATATTTCGCACCTAGGGCCGAAAATGTGTGTTTGCCGGCTCGAGATCGCGGTTTTCAAGTTCGAGACGAAGTCGAGAACTTGAAGCGTTTGAGAGCTGGCAAAACATTTTTGCCCGTGTTGCGAACGCTATTTTTCGCCACACTACGAAAAAAAAAACAACAATGTTAAGATGGAAATTTTGAAAGCGAAATTTTAAGGCTATGGTACTTGCAAGAATACAAGGAACGGCTATCACCTTTTTATCCAACCTACAGCGCTCTGGGTGGGCATTTTGTCAACTACTACAACTGTTCACCAAAAGGTTAGATGGTTAGGTTTTTTGTTGTTATTCCTGTTCCTGATTCGAAACCTGCATAAAACAACCAAAAACCTAACCAACTAACCTTTCTATACCAACAGTTGCAGTAGTAGTCAAAATTCCTAAAAACAAAAAACCTAACCAACCAACCTTTTGGTGAGAGGTTACCAACATTTGTAATAGTTGACAAAATTCCCACCCAGAGTTCTGTAGGTTGGATAAAAAGGTTCTATTGTTTGATATCAAAACTACAAAATAATACATATCAAGTTATAAAAAGTGATCATTTTTGACATTTTAAATACTACGTACATATTAAATTATAAAAAATAAACATTTATTGATGGTTTAAATAATTTTGTTTTACATAAAAGTTGGAAGGATTCATTTTTACAATCATGACTGCTGTATCCAGACACGATCAGCTGTCATTCAAGGTCATTTTCTTTTCCGCCCTAGGGCGGTAAACGTTTACAGACCTTGACGGAAACCAAACACTTTCGGCCTCCATATGACGCACGAAAAACAGCTCATTACGTCCTAGTGTGGCGAAAACGTGTTTTCTCCTTAGTGTTCGGTCAAAATATGTTTTCTCCAAATAAAATATACATTTATTTCATTTGCTTTGAAACTAATATCTGGGAAAATGGATTAGAATCCTTCTGAAAACTACTGACAACAATAGAATACACTAACTTTGATTTATAACAGTTCTTTATATTTTTATCAGTTTTTTGCGTTTCCTGTAAATTTGCATCTGAGTGAGAAAGCACGGTTTGAATGTTTGCTCCACAAATTTCTTCTGCAAGTCATTCATCAGTGATTCAAATTAAAAACCCATTATCATGTTTTCAAATTATTCAGAGGATTTTATGTTTTGAAAATTTCTGAAAACTTTGTTAGCTTTCCAGGTTAGTTTGCAAGCTGACCTGCTTCATTCATTCCTATTAAATAGGATGAAAACTCTAAAACTAAAACCGGTGAGTGCAATAAATCTTCAGAAGTAGCAGAGTATAATTTTTGTTTAAAACTTTGTATTTGATGATCAATGATCTATTACAATCTTAACATCAATAGTTTGCTAATTTATTACTAATGAATTTACTTAGATCAACTTATGCAAGTTATTATTTATTTAAATTTATATTTCTTCTGCAAGTAATTCATCAGTGAACAAGTAACCAATTATTGTTTATTTTATGGTAAGGTTCTAATCATTTCCATCAGCTTTTCCACAAGATATTGATTTTGAGATTCGAAATTCAATTTGATTTTGATTTGAAATTCGTCACTCATTGAATTAAAAACATTCAATTATTGAAATATCTGAGGTCTATTTGTCTAAAAATGATGCAAGTCAAAATTCAATGTTTCAAACTCCATTAATTTTCCATTGATTTGAACCTTGCCAGAGTTTCACACTCAGAAATTATAATTTTGATTGTGGTCAAGCTTCTATGCTCGGCAACCTATGTAAAACATGAGAGCTTTAATTTAGAATATTAATTTTCGCTTTAATTCATTAGTTGAATATTTTTCTATGTCTTTTTTCAGGTGCTGCAAGGATTTATAAGGTCTAAAATAGAAAAAATGAAAGTGGTCATGCTCATAATCATCATCAAAATGGAAGAATCAGCAGCATCGTTCAGAGATTTCGGCACCTTATGTGGGTATTCAATTGTCTTCGAATGGGTAAGTTCTCACATAGATGATAATCATAATAGTTATTATTACTCCAATTATTCTTCATGTGTAGTTATTTTCAAACCGTTATAATAAAAGGTTGTTCCAACTTCCGAAATGAAATACTAGAATAATCAGAAAAAATTGAAAGTAAAACTGTTCATAATTCATAAAACCTAGCCTATTTGTTTCAAGTTGTTCATTAGATTCCAAAATAATGACTTATTTTTCTATACAGTTGCATTTTGTCTTTTACATCGTATTATAAAACGAGTTTATCATCAAATAATTCTTATAGAGATTTTTAAACAAAATTAAGAGTTCAATTTCCGAAGTTTATTCATTGACAAACTCTAGTTTATTTAAATTAAAGAATAATATATAAATGTTTTCAAACTATTCAGAGGATTTTATGCTCTGAAAATGTTTGAAAACTCGTTATTATTATTGCGATTGCTCTACCATCAATAAAATAAAAATAGTGTATCATTTGCTTCACCACTGTTAATAATATTGTTTAGTAGATTAATTTATAGTTCATGACTGACAAGATGGCGGGTTTATACCATGCTTATTTATATGCAGTACAGGTTTTATGAGTTTTGATTGATTTTGAGTAGTGATTTTTGCTTTGTAGAAATTATGGCAGAGAGAATATTGTAGAAAATATGAATACTCTTTCTTTACACAGTTTTGGTTGTTTATTGGTCATAAATTGTTTTACATTGAGTCTAAATGCAATATTTGTTTTATATTTCGATAATTATTTGTTTATTGTTGTTTTACAGTTTGGGAAACAACTGTAAACAAACCGGGGGACTCAAGTATCAGATTTATTCTGAAACCTTTTTCTGAACTATGTTGTCAAAACTGAGCTTGAATCATTTGTTGTTGAATTCATATTGTAGTGAGATTGGAGAGAGAGAAAGAAGGAACTGTGGTTCTCGGTGTTATCTGCTATGTAAATGTTTACTTCTAAGCAATTAATTACTCTGCTTTTGACACTTTTATGGTGTTTGCTTGGACCTTTGTAGAATGTTCTAGTTGTTTGATTAGAAATTAATGGAGTCTTATCGAAAATTGTGGAAGGTGTGAAGGTCTTTCATTGTTTATTTTAGAATTTGGTAGAAGTTGATAAAAAAATCGAGAGATATCTCAATTATGGAAAATTATATAAATAGAGGGAGACTTTTGTAAATTAGTTTAGTCTTGTTTGAAATTCGTTGTGATAAACAAGTAGTTCAGTTGTTGTTCGACGTTGATAAGTGGCAGTAGTGACAGTTTCCATTAATACAGACAGTTAAATCCCGTTGGCGCTATTACAAAACATACAATGAACTTTTGTTGTCTGTAGTGATACTTCTCTTGACAGTTCTATAGTGATAATTATTTTACCTATTACTGTATTACAGACTTGTGCTACTTAAGTTAATTGTTCTTCCTCAACGTTTCTTTTTGAATATTATTGAACAGTTATTATTTAATATTAGATCGGCCTTTTGACATTTAGTGATTGATTTTTTTGTATGGTAATATTGAAAACTCGTTTATCTGTTTTTAATTGCCTATTTTTCTGTAAGAAATTACTGAACAGTGTGAGTTGTGGATTATATGTGTAAATAAAGTGCGAGTGATAAATTTAAGTGTTGCCATCGTTATTTTAGACATAGAACCCGTAACAATATTCATCTTGTTTTTGTTATTGAATTTATTCAGAGATTATGATTAAGTATGTCAATTTCTTTCTCAATTTAGTACTTAGTATGACTAATACAAGTCTTTTGTGGCGTGTTTCCCATTGATAGATAGGATAGGATTTATAAAGTTCATTATAAACACATTTAGAATGATCCACTTCGAGGTAGGGCATATATTTCTATATGGTTTCAACTTGAACTGGCAATTTTTATTGAATTTGTTCAGATATTTTTTGATGGAGTATATGTTTTTGAACTCTGTAGTAATTAGGTTGTATTGAACTTGCAGTGGATCTGAAGTGGGATTTTTTTAATGTTGTGACTCATCATGAAACACACTTAGTACAATCCACCACTAGGTAGGGCATGCATTTCTATGCTGACTCAATTATTTGTAGTATTGTGTTGTTGTTGATCTACCAACATCTTTCATTAATCATTGTTGGAAAATTCCAGCTTCCATTTCAATTCAAAAAATTGAAAAAATATCTAATTGGAAAATATTTTATAGTGTAAGCTAGCAGTAAGTGTTTCTTTTTGAAGAATGTTTTTTTTGGAGGATGAAGCCCACATAGGTCTGAGACTGAGCGTGGGTAATGAGTTGGATGATGGTGATTGATGCGTTGGACCTACAGTTTTAGGTGGGTTCCGAACCACCGGGAAGTGATTTTACAGCAGAGAACGTGTCTTTTTTGCTGGCAAATTTAATCGGTCACTGTTACAAACAGGACCAACGAGAACGCAGCTTATCTTTATCTGATTGAACAGATACCTGCTACGGCTCAACTGTTGTAATTTTATTGATGGTGGCGAGTGTAAAAAGATCAAAGAAACCACAGGTAATTTCAGAAGGAATAACTTGGGGAAATATATCTGACAATCAGGGTAATATTATACTTGAGATTAATGAAAAATTGACAACATGGAGGAAGTATATTGAGCTACTTTTTAGTGATGAACAACGATCCAATAAACCAGATTTCGATGAGCCTGATGATCCACAGATTACATTTTCAGAAGTTAAACATGCAATTAAGTTAACAAAAAAGGTAAAGCTGTTGGTCCAGATAATATTCCAGCTGAGATTTTTGAAATCCTGGATGACAATTGCATTAAAATTATGACATAATTTTTCAATAAAATCTATGACAATGGCTCTATTCCTGAAAAATGGCTCTTACCCACATTCTTCACATTGCCAAAGAAATCCAATGAAAGGTGTTGTGAGGATTTCCGTACCATCAGCCTTATGAGTCATGTGCTTAAGATTTTCCGTGAAGAGAATAGTGGTGAAACTCAGTTTGGTTTCAAAAATGGTCTGGGTACCCATGAATCATTATTTGCTGTTCAAGTGCTAATACAATGATGTAGAGATGTGAATTGTGATGTTTTTATGTGCTTCTTGGATTACACAAAAGCTTTTGATAGGTGTCAACATGGGAAAATGATAGATATGTTGCAGAGTATTGGTCTGGATGGAAAAGATATTAGGATCATAATCTTTACTGGGGGCAGAAAGCATTTGTAAGGGTCGAAAGTAAAGAGTCAAACTTCATTGACATCAAAAGAGGCGTAAAACAAGGATGCATACTCTCCATTTTTGTTCAACCTCTATTCAAATGGCATTTTCAAGAAGGCTCTTGAGGAGAGTAATGTGGGCATCAAGGTTAATGGAGGCAAGATAAATAATATCCATTATGCAGATGATACTGTTCTGATAGCAAACAATTTCCGGAGGGAACCCACCTAAAACTGTAGGTCCTTCTCATCAATCGCCATCATCCAATTCATTACCCACGCGCAGGTCTCAGACCTATGTGGGCTTCATCCTCCGAAAGAAAAACATTTTTTTGTTAAATGAGGGAATGGCAGAGCAATAGGTGTTGATCAGGTCAGAAGTACTTCAATTCCCTTCATTAAGCTATCCTAGATGTAGATATTCCTGTGATGGCCGCTATGCTATGAAATCAAACACATGCTGTGGAATAGGCTGGGACACAGAGGCACAGTGGGCTGCGAGCAAGAACTGCATCAAAGCTTTGATCTCCCCTGACTCTTGACTCTAATCACTCTAGGCTCTAGTGTCGAAGCACCACTGTGCAAGGGACCTAAATAAGCTTTTTGTAGCTATCTGCTTAAAACAGGTTGCAATCGATTCTTCAGATGTTTCTGCATGCCACAATATCTTTTTGCAACCTTGAAGCCTTCTAATTATTTTGGGGGGAGGGGGGGAATGAAGTATGGAAGAATATCGATAGTCTGTGATGTTTTCCATGACGAAATACTTAATGAACAATCTAATATTAAAACTGACACTGTATTTCACTTTTAAATAATGTTTTACTCACATAATATTGGAGATGCTTGACGAAGCTTGACCATTTTAGCCTGACGAAGCTTCGTTTCAGAAGTGAAATGCATTCCTCAAGCATCTCCAATATATGAGTAAAACATTATTTGAAAGTGAAATACAGTGTCAGTTTTAATATTAGAATATCGATAGGCCCTAACGTTATTCGCTGAATGATGGTGCATTTCCGGACATGCGTTCATTCGATATTCCTAACCTAACTTTTCACATAAGTTAGAATCACATGCATTCATTTATATTTTGATGCAGATCGCAGGCAACTGCAGTGTGGTAACTTGATATTTTTATAATATGCAAATTAGCTCTGGAAGCTACTATCGATTAGTCGATATGCTCACTATAGTATCGATGTAATGAATCGAACGATAAGTCGATAACCCTATGCTTTGAGCTATTCGAATATTCTTGGTTTTTTGCATTTTCAAGTAATTTAAATGCAATTTCCAACAAAATTAACATTTTAATTATGTTTATTGATGTGACTGATTTATTTTGAACTTAATGTAGTTAACGTTTGGAACTCAACGTCGGGAGAGTGCGAAAGTCTTAGACGTAGGTCTTAGCGCATGGTAAATGATTTGGAGTGCTGAGCTTTCTTATCTTCTTTATCCAGTAGAAAAGTGAAAAAACATGAAATTTGAGATATTTGAATTTTTAAAAATGTTATGACCTACTAATTTTGCTGACTTCAGACCAGCTCGTACCATGAAATTTAAGGTTTCTATAAACGATTCTGATTTTAAAGCTGTAGGCATATAAATTCATGAAATTCTTAAATTGCATGCTATGAAAATAGTTCAAGTAAAATTAAAAATACAATAGCATTTTAAATTAAAATATCCTAAATACATAGGCGTGCACACATGGGCGTTTCAAGAGGGCCCCGATTTGGGGGTTGGAATATTATTGTACCCTCTGAAAAAATCTCTAAAGACTTTACGAAATCGTCGTCTATAATTAATTATCAACTTATAATCTGTGAACTATACACCTAGCGGAAAATATCCCAGAGGATAACAATTTTTAGCAATTTAAATATTTTAATTTTTATAAATTTAGATCTTTAATTAAACTATTTTCAATTCGAAAAAAACTTTATTATATTTCAAAATCTAGCAATAAGATTTTTTTCATACCTAAAAAAGGTTTAGCAATTTAATTTTTTATGATATAATTTAGGATGTGTATAAGTATTAATATTTTAAATACAGAGGGGGGGGGGGCATTTTCGTCGGCATCCATAGGAGTCAAGCCCTGCGCACGCCTATGCCTAAATATCATGTTTTTAGTATACTAGTGAAAAAAATAAAATGAATTACATTTCAAGAATCAATCATATTTATTGGCCATTAAGTACAGTGACATTATACAATGGGCTTTGTCAGTATTGAGGAGGTCGCAATGCACAGACCAGTCACATGTTTTACAAATAACAGTCACAAAGTATTACATATACATTGACTAGAGATACAATTCACTCTTGTATTAAACTACCGGTAGATCAGATTCTTGTATTCAACACAATTTCCGAACCACCGGGAAGTAATTTTACAGTTTACAATATATTGCCTATAGATTTAGAGCACACCTCCACACCACCAACACATCATTGATCTCCCAGCCTTCAAACTGACCCTCTATTTACTATACTGGCATTTACGAATAATCTATTGCTCTAGTGCCATTTTTTCATTATTGTTTTGTGTTATCCATTCTCCAAGGTATTTAGAGCTGTCGGTTTTAGGAATTTATTTTATTATTATCATGTTTTTTAAACTTTTGAATGTGCTTTTTCATATGAATGGACCATGGGCGTCGTTAGCTATCATTTATTGAAGGGGGGCGGGGGGTGTATGATTTAGGAGGAAGTAGGAGTATAAATTGATGAAGGGTCGGTGTCAAATGTTGAATAAACTATATGCCTTTAGCAGGGGTGCCCACCCCCCTAAGCCTCATGACGCACCCCCCCTAAATTTAGCACCACCCCCCCATAAATTAGGCCCCCCCCCAAAAAAAATGCGAGAAAAGCCCCGTATTCTTTCTAAAACGAAAAGAAGATTTTTATAACTATTGAAAAAATTCAAACCCAGTCGATAATATACAAAATGTATGTATATTTATTGAGATTCTTTACATAGGTAACATTTTTTTGTAAAGTTAAAAAAGAAA
This sequence comes from Conomelus anceps, assembly GCA_948455865.1. Lineage (NCBI taxonomy): Eukaryota > Metazoa > Arthropoda > Insecta > Hemiptera > Delphacidae > Conomelus > Conomelus anceps. The sequence goes on along the minus strand of OX418218.1, from coordinate 7,610,431 downwards.
TATCAATGAAATGAATATATGAACTTCTGCTCAATAAACTTAATTGCAAAATAGCTAAATAAGAATTTGAACCTAAATGGTTTTTAAACAATAAAATATTATTACAAATACACAATGTTCAATAAAAATGAAATACCTATAAGTTTATGTTCGGTGTACCAATTACATTAAGGTTAAATAATTCTACAAAGTTGTTCCTTTAAAGGAAGTGAAAACAATGAGTTAATAACTTCATTTGTAAAACACACAAATTCAAAATACTAAGTCATTTATTATACAGTAGTTAAACAACAGTTTATTTACTTAGTGTAGTATCTTGGGAGAATTTATGTATGGATGAAGTGCATAAAAGGCACACATTTCATGTATAGTTATTTACAACACACAATCGAAAGAAGTGTCTTCTTATCAAACAAAATAAAGACATAGTTATGAAAAATTACTGAATTTTTAGTATTTAGTAAGTTCTGCTATAGCAGTTCTTACTTATTAGTAAGTAGTTATCGTAAAATACATGAAAAACATCAACAGTTTGAAGTCAAACATTTTAAATTTGTAGGCTGTGACCATCTACAAGTTAGCTAGGCACCTTCTAAGCTTGTTAAATCTATCTCTCTAAACCCCACATAGAAGTTTTTGTCTTTGGGATGAGGAAACAGAAAACCTTTCAATTATTTCTTCGTTAGACATAGACTCAAGTACATCTTTTTCTGCAGCTAGAACCATTCGATTGGACAACCATGAGTCTCTCATAGCTGATCTGAGACTGTTTTTGATAATTATAAATCTACTTATTGCTCTTTCTGCTGATTAACTAGTAACTGTTAATAGTAACTGTTAACTGTATAAGGAGAGTAAAGTTGTATTAACCACTTTCAGAGCACTAGCTTAGCGTCTTGCTAAGTTTGAATAATAACTTCCTGCACAAATCCCAAACATAACTATTTTAGCTAATTCATATTCAATTGTATAATAATAATTATAAATATATTTTCATTAATTGACATTCTATCTGGTGACTTCGTAGTATATTTTTGAATGTTGTCACGTTAAACACGGTTTTAATCAACTGTACGCCCCCAAGAGTTTTTGGAACCCCCCAAGAATTTCAATGACGCAGTCTGCGTCATAGCCCCCATCTGTGGGCACCCCTACCTTTAGCAACACTGTTCTTAGATAGTGAAGAGGTCTAGATAATAGAGAAAAAGGGACTTAAATTGATAATAATTACTGTAATTGATTGGAAAATCAGGCCCAGTATCGTAAAAAGAGGGTCAGTTTGAAGGCAGGGAGATCAATGATGTGTTGGTGGTGTGGAGGTGTGCACTAAATCTAGGCAATATATTGTAAACTGTAAAATCACTTCCCGGTGGTTCGGAACCCACCTAAAACTGTAGGTCCAACTCTTCAATCACCATCATCCAATTCATTACCCACGCACAGGTCTCAGACCTATGTAGGCTTCATCCTCCGAAAAAAAAAAACATCTGGTGGGAAAAGAGGAGTCCTCTAACAATAATTCAAGTAAATGAGTCTTTATCTTTAAATGGGGATTTAGAGGTAATCCCTAGCGAAAGTTTTTTAAAAATAGTATACTCCCACTACAACCACATTTTGAGCGAATTTGAAAATTTCTATGATAAAAATACACTTCCTTCAAATGGAGATTTTGTATCTTCAGCATGAAATTCAATGAGCTCGCTCAATAATTCAGCTTTATTTCATTTTGTTTGGAAAACCAAATGGAACTGTGTTTTGAATACATTAAAATTTGAATTGAAATGGTTCCAAAAGATGGTTCTATTCTAAAAAGGGGTTAAAAATGGACGAATAGTCTAAAATGCATTCTTTGGATAATTTATCTTCACAGATTCTTATTTTTCTCAAACTGAAATTTTCCTTTTTAAAGGAATTTTTGGGATCATTTATCTTTTACAGATTCTTATTTTTCTCAATCTGAAATTTTCCTTGTCAAAGTTAACACACTGCAGTTGTCTGCAGAGGTGCCCATCCCCCCCCCCCCCCCCAGGTCAAGAGCGTAAATCCCCCCATACTGCCCCCTTTTTTCACCCCCCCCCAAACTTGGGCATCTGCCCCCTTCCCAAATACAGGAGACACTATTAGGTACTAATGAAAAAATGAAATTTAAATGATTGTATCAAACTTATCTCACCAATTTGATACAATAATAATCATTTAATTCAACATATTTATATACATTATCATGCACATATTACATTCTTTAATATAAACACATATATAATAATTCATTTAATATAGATAAATTAAAAAATTATTTGTGCACGGCAAGCAAAGTAGGATAATTGTGTGCTGGCTGCAAATTTAAAACAAAATGAAAAATCTATTACCTACTTCCTCAAAAAACAAAGTAATAAAGTTATCTAAATGAATTATGCATTTTACTAATATTCAATTGCAATGTGGGTTTCATAAAATACTTCTCTACATTAAGACTTTGAATTTTACAAAATAAGAATTATTTCTTTCAATATTGAAAATTAAATTAATTTATTAAAGAATCACAGCATGCAACTAGAAATTTCAGATTAACATGAGAAATTGAAAGTGTAAATATTATACACAAAATAAATTGAAAAATATATTATTGCAATAAATTTGCTTGTTGTGAGTTTTAAGATAGTTATTTCACTATTGATGAATTCTATTTTTATGCAATTAAATTGCATACTACCTTTATTAAGACACATTTGTTAGGGATTGACATTAAATATGAAATTTCTATCTGTCAAATGACTCGTTTGCATCCCTAGAGACTTTAGCCGTTTAGCTGAAATTTTCCCGGCAATAAATAGTCCCTCTAAAGTCGTATTCCAAGAGATTCTAGTCTCATGTCTAGAAAAGCTTAAATCCATTCATTTTAGCCCTTATTATGGAATTTTTATGAATTTTCGATATTGAGAGCTTGATTTGAGGCTTAAAATCAGTAGTTTTATGTGAGTATTTATTAAAATTAAGTTTATAAATTGGGTAAATTGAAAGCTTAAATTCAATAAATCATTGCTTTCATGAATCGTTTGCCTAAGAACTTGAACCCACTTCTCGTATATTGTTTCTAGTTCATTAATTAGTCGTGAACAAATATTAATGATAAAATATAAAAAAATACTACTTTTATAAAGCCATTTTAACAAGTTATAGTGGTTTCAAATTATTATTACAGGGCCACCCAGAGACATTTTATTTAGTAGCCCAGGGCAGAGTTGCGGATGAAGGCTCCCTTAGGGGAAAGTGGGGGAATACCGTACACTTAAGGTCTATGAATTTTTATCTAGAGTTTGTGAGCTCATATTAAGCTGGAAACCATAGCATTTTGTCACAAATTTAGTTTTCTACCAAACCTGAGCTTCAAAATTTATAAATTGAACCAATTTTTCATTTTTAGAACCAATATCTGAACACATTACATTGCACGGTATTACTTCAAGGGGTGGGGTAATACCGTACACCAATGGGGGTAATATCGTGCAACACTGTGATTAACAAAGATTGTGATGGGAAATGAAAAGAAATATTTGATAATTAGGAAGTATTGTATTAAAACATAGCAAAACAACAATACTGGCAAGAAAATGTAGAATTTCCCCTACACCTTCACCCTATAAACACCAATTTTCAATTAATGACTCGATTTCCCATATATAGAATTGATTGTCTTTCAGCTATGCCTAGTTGCCGACTGTACTCAAAAGAATCTGTTTAACTAATTTGAATTGTTTTTTTTTTTCAATTTAAAGATGAAATGGAGTGTAGGCCAATGGCCAACTGAAAACCATTCCATGTAAAAGCTTTGGAAGCTAGGGAAAAAAGAGTGACAGGTTCTCATTTTATATTTAACACATATAAACATATTCTCTAAGAGTCAGTTCATAATTGAGGAGAATGTTTCTAGGTCTGATGCTACATCCAGCTCATAATACATGCATTCTGCAGGAAGTTAAGCATTTCACTTGTAAATAAATAAGCTTCATAAACATATACTTTCAGCTGTAAATGAGATAATTTGAGTTTTTTTTAAATTAAAATTCGTGATTGAAAAGTAAAATCTTATGCAAAAATGTTGTGGGGGGAATTTAGGGTCTGGTATGCCCCCCCCCCCTCCGATTGGTTATTGAGGTGGCCGAAAGTAACTTGACTTGCTCCCCCCTCCCCCAAAGTTGGTGCTACTGGTTGCAATGATCTGTGCGGGAAGGGCAAAAGCAAGTTAGCACATTCAATGGTTGGTATCCCTCGCCACTGCTGGCTAGCAGGCAGCCATCAATGAAAATTGCAGAGCAAAATACAGCACAGTATTGTTGCGACGAACTGTCAATGTTAATATGAAAAGCAAAAATTCTATTATAATTATAAAATTGTGTTAAAACAAATAATACTCCCCAAAAATCCCCCCCACAGTTACAAAAAGTTATAAAATATCAAGAATAATATGTAAAAAAATTCCCCCTAGAAATGCCAGGAGCGCAAACTGCGCACCTGACCCCCCCCCCCTCTAGGCACCCCTTTGTCTGCGAGATATAAAAATATAAATGAGTGCACGAGATTCTACGTAGAGTAAGATAGGAATGGAAACTCGTGTCTGGAAATGCATCTTACATCAGTAAAAAAACGTCAGTCTTCAAAATTCTTGAAAACTACATTTTTTATAAGTAATTAGAGGGCTTCAAAGTTGCAATAAGATATTTTCACACGCAGTAACATCTGAAGAATAGATTGTAACTTTTTTTAAAGCAGATAGCTATAGCTACATCTACATTAGCTCTTGAGATATCACCAAAAATCATAAAATGCATTTCAAAAAGCATGTTTATTAGCGATTGCACTTCTAGTTCAAAAAACTACTGCAGGTGCTTACTTACAACTATATCTATTCTTCTAGGATAAATTTCTAAAGGCTATTTCTAGGATATTTCTAAATTCTAGGATAGGAACATTGTATAAGCCCAGAGTTGCAATCAAGGATAACAAAAGACCAAAAGCTGGTCTTTTGTTATCTTTGGTTACAATCCATTAAAAATTAGCAACTATTTCAACTAAAATTAGCCAAAATTAGCAACTATTTCATTTTTTCTGTAGTTATTAAAAGGGGCTAAGGTTGCAAAACGAACTTATTGAATGGATAATAATATGAAGAATCGCTAAAAAAAGTTCCAATACACGAACTTGAATATTTCTGGACAAATCAACAATACCCAAAAATTCAAGAGTTTTTTGTAAAAAAGTGGCAAAAAATAGAAATATCATTGGAATTACCCAACGTTAAGTTCAAAATAAATCACATCAATAAATAGAAGGAGAAGGAAGAGGAGGTTAAGGAGGAGGAGAAGAAGAAGAAGGAGGTGAAACAGAAGAAGGTGAAGATGAAAAGGAAGGAGGAGTAAAAGAAGCGAGGGGAAGGAGGAGAAGGAGAAGAAGAAGGAGGAGGAGGTGAAGAAGGAGGAGGAGGAGGTGAAGCAGAAAAAGGTGAAAATGAAAAAGAAGCGAGGGGAGAGAGAAGAAGGAGAAGGAAGAGAAGGAGGAGAAGAAGGTGAAGATTGAAGATGAGCAAGAGGCCTTGGACAAGGAACGGCATGAACATGATACTCCTGATTCCTGAACAGGGTATTGTGATGAGATAGGAGCTAGGAAAGTCGCGTGGGTGCAGTTGCGCGTACATTATCTGTCGGAGCGTTTAAGATTGTTCGATTGTTGCCTCATTCACATTCAGTACTCTCTTATGTAGCAGCACATGCACACACACGTAAGCAAGGTAGCGAGAGTCCAATGTGAGATGGCAATTCAGTAGACACTCTTGTACAAAAAGCGAAGGCTGAGTGAGTGAGTAGTGAGGAAGGAAGGAGATAAATTGTTGGGGAAAGTGGGGGGGACAGAGAATTTTGAGCAACAGCAGTACAGCATCCCGTATTCGGGAAACGCCCCTGGACCAATAGCCGGAGAGAAGGCTCGGCCATCTTGTTGTCACGTGTTCGATGCGGGCGCTACCTGGCGAATGCTGTTGAAATCCTCCCGCTGGTACACATGTTCAGTCGAGGAGGCATCGATCGATAAAAAAGCAGGATCGCCTACGTGGGTCGCGCGAGTTGAGTCTGCATCCGTATCGCTGATAAACTATCGAAATCCAGGTGTTATCCGTATGTCGCATCGCGAATCTTAGCAGCTATCGGACTAAATAATTGTAGAAGAGTTTCAGAGGTGTGCCGATTAGGTTAGGTTGAAACTGCCCGTCCGGTGAAACTGCCCGGGAACATTGAGTCGCCGCATCAACAGCTCCAGCACCAGCTCCAGCTCCAGGCACCGCAGACCGCCTCCACAAACGCACAACAGCATCCTTTCTTTGGTCTGATCCCATTTACATGCCCGCCGTAAGTACAATACACTATCTCGATTCTCTGATATGGTTGGTTGATGTCTCCAAAACCGTCCGTAGGCTAATTATTTTTCGCTAAAACCGTCCATAATTATTTTTCGCCGCTGTACTGAGCACAGAGAAATGATGATAATTTTTAGTAAGTTACATCTCAAATAATCTATCTCTACTTGCTGTTGAAATTGCTGTCTTCAGAACTGTCCTAAATTATTTTTCGCCGCTGTACTGAGCACAGAGAAATGATGATAATTTTTAGTAAGTTACATCTCAAATAATCTATCTCTACTTGCTGTTGAAGTTGCTGTCTTCAAAACCGTTCTGAATTATTTTTCGCCGCTGTACTGAGTACAGATAAATGATGATAATTTTTAGTAAGTTACATCTCAAATAATCTATCTCTACTTGCTGTTGAAGTTGCTGTCTTCAGAACTGTCCTAAATTATTTTTCGCCGCTGTACTGAGCACAGAAAAATAGTAATTTTTAGTATATCACGAAATTATATCAATTAGTAAGTTGCCAAAGTTGACAGGATCCCATTTACAAGGTAAAAACCCACCATAAGTGCAATACACTATTTCTATTCGTTAATAAGGTTGCTATCTTCAAAACCGTCTTCAATTATTTTTCGCCACTGTACAGAACACAGAAAAATAATCATTTTTAGTATAATATTACTTTAGTAATAATTGAAACATATTCCAACTGGCAATGCAGGATCATTCACCCCTACAAGCTGTTAGATGTTTGGAAAGAGTAAATAGATTCATGTAGGCTGTTGTCCAGGAAACCTGGTCTCCTAACTGTACCTTGCTTATATGTGTATTAAGCTACTTTATATGTAAAAAGAGTAAGTAAACCAAAATCTTGACGAGCACGATTATAATACACGGAGCCGAGTAGATTATCACTTTGTGAGTCAACATATAGGAACAAAAATCTAGTTATGTTGGTAGGAACCTCTACAACAAGCTACCTCAGTTTTTAAAGAGTCTTGAAAATATAGAATTATTTAAAAAACAATTGGAAAAATATTTAGTTGATAAAGTGTACAAGAATCACATCAGAATTAAGCCTCACCTCAACTAATTAATATAGTAATTATGGTAACTAGTGTATAAGATTGTATAATTGTTGATCTGACTTGTCTTATACTCCTTAAACGGAGTCTTCAAGATGTAATCTACAAAAAAATCGAGGAACGGTAGCCGACCTTCAATTACCTAGTACATAGGCTTTCCCTAAAAAAGAGGACCACATTATCAGGCAATAATGTTGAATACTTACACTGTAAGAATACTTAATGTACTTCCCCTAAGCGTTGAAGATTTTGCAAATTTAGCAAAAATGATAAAAGTTATCAGAGAGATTCTACTGAAAAGTGATCCTTACACAATTCAAGAAGGCATAGAAATGCTGTAGAATCATAGCTCCTTACTCTTAATGGTGATTGTAATGTCATGAAGTGCTTTTAGGATAAGTCTCCCAATTATTGCTGAATTTTTATTATTGAAGCACTATGATAAATAAAGTGTTGTGGTAATATTTTGGCGTTTCAAATGTTGCCAAGCTTGGCTTGATTATGTGATAGAACTTGAATAAATGTGATTTGATTATATCACGAGTAGAACTATGACGGAGAGAATCTCAGATACTGGAATGCACGTATCTATGAAAACTGAATTTGATGTGAAATTCAACCAACAGTTTGCCGGGAAAATGTCAAACAGTAACTAACAGTTTGTCAATGTTATTATGATGTCTTGCATATAGTCAAAAAATAGATATTACAGAAAAAATAGATATTACAGAAAAAACAGAACAGCTTATATAGAAGAGGCTGAATGAATAGGATGGGGAGAAGAGTGCAATTAGGTGATTCATTTAGAACAGCTAGAAGGCTAATGTTAGATTCGATTATTAATGATTACATAGACATACAGGTTCAAAGAGTTGTAATTTTTAAAATTGATAATCGCTTAAGCTAATTACTACCACCAGCTTCATATTCATACATCACATGTCATTTATCATCATCAAAATTGAGCCATAAAATAATGCATGAATCGGCCATGGCAATTAGGCCTACTAGTAGTTCGGTGAACAGCAGATCTCACGCCCAAGAATAAAGGTTCTTGCACAGAGGAACATATCCAATGTTCATGTCAATAAGTACTATTAATTTTATAGACAGTAGACCTCAAGCCCAAGAATAAATATGCTTGCACAAAGGACCATACTCCATGTACTTAATGATAATCACCATCGCAAAATTAAACACAGTCATCAGACCTAACCCTTGATCCAATTTGTGTAGTCTATTTCATATCTGATTTCCACAAAAAGTCGCCTCTGCATCACCCCACCAAGTGTTTCTATTTTCTAGACACCTCATTGCTCAAATCCGATCTGGTTTCACGTCTGATGTATGAATTTATAGAACACTATTAATTAGATTTGTATAATTATCATTTACTTAGTTCACTCGCTATTGAAGTATTAGAAATGATTTGTTTCTCTTAAACTAGTAGCTCTGTGAACAGTAGACCTCACTCCCATGTAATCAATGATAGTCACCATCGCAAAATTAAACGCAATCATCAGCTTCAGACCTAACCTTTGATTCGATTTGCGTAGTCTATTTCATGTCTGTTTTTCACAAAAGGTCACTCTGTATCACGGCACCAAGGCAGCGTTTCTATTTTCGTCCTGTATTTATTTATTTATTTATTCTGACAAATTTACAACGAATGTGAAGGTGCAACAGACTCAAGTCCAAAACTGCTCCCTTCACAAATTTTGAATATTTTACATTGTCCAAAACATTGAGGTTAACACAGACTAAAAATTTAAGATATGCTTAAAACCACTCGAAAAATAATGAAATAAATCTTCTCACTTTACCACTATTAATTTAAAAGTTCACTTGAAACACTAAAAACAGTTCAAAATAGTTTATAATATTAAATTTTTATAAAAACTTTTGAGCCGAAAAAAATTATCTGGTTGCCATGGTAAACAACAACTTTATGTTGTTCAAGACAGACACCTCAAATCAGTTCAGATTTCGCATGTCTGATGAATGAGTTTATTGAACAATATACTAATGAGATTTGTATTATTATAATGAATTTAGTAATCACTTGTTATTATAGCTTAATTAAATGAAATATTAGAAATGATTTGTTTCTCTCAAACAAATGAGTCATTCTTATGAATGACTAGCTATTGTGCCCGTCCTTTCGTACGGATTATGTTTAGAAATAAGACTAAATATGTTTCGGCTTTTTTGATAGCAACGATCATGAAGTTGTTAGCAGCTTAGTAAACAACTTAGAACGTAAACAATTCAGTGACAGTTATCAGAGAGAATATTTGAGAACAGCTGATTGATATATCATGATAAATTACGTGATTTGTTCTTATGTGGTAATAAAACTTAGAAGAAATGTATCCAAAATCGCACAATACTTGGTTTTAAACGTTTATTATTCTGTTAAAAAAAAGTTGATTTAGTTTTTTATAGCTAAAGACATTGTCAAAAAGGTTTTCAATACTGATAAATAACTTTAATCCCGAGCGATGCTCTCGTTTTTCAGGAGAAGGCCGCGTAAAATGTATCCAAAATCGCACAATACTTGGTTTTAAACGTTTATTATTCTGTTAAAAAAAAGTTGATTTAGTTTTTTATAGCTAAAGACATTGTCAAAAAGGTTTTCAATACTGATAAATAACTTGAATCCCGATCGATGCTCTCGTTTTTCAGGAGAAGGCCGCGTAAAATGCCTTCGGGGCCGTGAGAGACAGACAGACAGAAATTGAGATAAGACTTGTTTCGGCTTCTTTAATGGATAAAACGTAAAAATAACCAAAAAATATATAATTCTGATAAATGTACAGACAAAACTCTAATTTTATTTATATAGATAACTAAATTCATATGAAAGCTCAACCAGGTGAATAAGAGGGCCCGAGGGCTATCTTGAAATCTGATTCCAATTCCATAGTATGATGGAGAAGCTAATTTTAAAAATCATATGTTTCCTATAGAAGAAGGTTTGAGTGTCTTTCTTTTTTCCTTCTAAATATACTATAAATGCAGCCATATTTCGAAAATCCTCACACATACATCGCTGCACATTTCTAAAAGGAACATTCATGCAAAATTGCATATAGTTATGCCCGCATGTTTGGTCGTAAATGCATTACAAACAGACAAACAAATGCAAAACGGTCGACTTGAATCAGAGACCTCTCTTTGTTTGTTCAATAATTTTTCACCACTGTACAGAGCACAGACTTATGAATAGGCTGAGAAAGGGATTGCAATTAGTAGATTCAGATAGAACAACTAGTAGGCTATTGTTCCACTTGTTTCCAGAAATCTTTTGTATTTCTTGGTCCTATAAGTTTTTTAATAATGTACCATTTGAGGCAAAGAGGATAAAAAACAGAAACATTTTTAAGATTCACATTCTTAGATGTCTCCGAAATCTTATGCCTGATTGTTTAGAGATTCTATTTACTGTTATTTCTTAGTTTCTGATATAACTTCATCATAATGGTGGCAATCATTAACTCAAGAAATCAAGCTGAAATTGGAAAAGTGTGGAAGATGAGTGAATGTGTGTGTGTGTGTGTGTGTTTCATTACAATATTTTTTTTTTCCTTTTTTTTCTCCAGCTCTTTCAATTATAAATTATATTTGATATTAATATGCATTCCTATTTGCAGACGTTAAGCATTATGCTTACAGCAAGTAGTCTACATTATTCTGATTCACACTACTAGGTAATAGGTATTAATTAGTGATATATCATACAAATGAATTCATAGGGGTTCTACTAACTCATTTAATATATTATTCAGTATTTTTTTTTTGTTTATCTTATATGTTGATCTCTGACCATTTTGTGATATATTTGCATTGTTGTATTGATCTTTTGAACTTGTGAATCGGAATAAAGAAATTTGAATTTGAAATTTGTTGGATTCGATTCCTCAATTATTACATACAAGGACAGGGAGTTGTACTTTTTAAAATTAATAATAACCTGACAAATACAGAGGAGTCCGATTTCACTAGGCGTCAAATCTGCAAGAAAGTAGAAACCAATCTGTTAAATCTAAGATCTTTCCCGATTTTATTCCATTTATTTTTGTATTCAGTGCTTTTCTCTTAATATTCACGCGTCAAGGTTAATTTTTTAGGAAAATAATAAGAATGATGAAAAGGCTTATTATGTTTTGGAACTTGAAAAGGTTTTCCCAAATGTCGGAAAACATTGACAAAGCATTTAGTCCGCATTATTTGTTCGGATATCCTTCATTATTTACCTACCTGGTGAGATTTACGCAATTCTCAAAAGATTCTTCATTATGATAGGGTAGTAGACTATGAGGTTGATATTCAATTGATTGTTGATTCGCTCTATTGCACTTGCTTAGAAATATTGCGGGAGAATGTTCAGACACTCCAGCATCTTTGGCTCAGATGTCGAGAACATGTAGACGGGGAAGATTATCCAATTTGCGTTATTTGTGATGTGCCATTATTTTTATTAGGCTTGCACAAATATTGCCAGGCTCGAAAGTTCAACATGATTATGGAGTCTATTATCAGTTTTAATTTGAATTACATTGATGTAATTCCTTATAAATTCGGCGGAAATATTCCCCCCATTCCAATCTTCTCATGTGCACTAGTTTCGAGAATCAAAACAATTTTGGCTTGATCTACAGTTTCATGTCAGTTAATTTTAATAAACGAAATAAATAATGTTTTCTGAGAAATTTTTTCGACGTGTTACAACAAGTGATTATTGCTATTGTTTAGGGTTTCTGTACAAATAATACATTACTATCACCCCAATTTTAGTTGCAAAGTAATACTAAAATAAAAACTGAATTGAAATTTTTTTTTCTGAGGATGAAGCCCACATAGGTCTGAGACCTGTGCGTGGGTAATGAGTTGGATGATGGTGATTGATGAGTTGGACCTACAGTTTTAGGTGGGTTCCGAACCACCGGGAAGTGATAATAATAACTAATAACTTAATTATAAAAAGCTATTCAACGATGAATTTGCAGCTAAATTAAATAAGTCAAGTTACATCTTGGTTATTTGTTATTGTCTAAATAATTGAAAAGTTGTATCACGTTTTGATTTTGATCATTGAAATTTATGGGAAGACATTTTGACTAATTCATCCGAACGCAATTGAATCTGAATGTAATGGACAGAGAAATAAGAACTGACCTAGTTGTTCATAATAATTATATTGACGATTTATTAGGTTTACTGTATTCTAGAGTCATTCAGCATTTTGAAAAAGGTCCTGAACAAATCAGTTAAATGATAAAGTGACGCATGAAAAATGTGATATTTGGCCTGGTTGTCGATATTTGGCCTCTATGTAACTTTAACTTTAATGTTTTTATGTATCTTATGAAGAATGTACAAAAGCAATGTTTGTATTGGAATGGGAAATTCTACAACCCTGGTCAGGGATAGAGTTAGAAATTCTAACTTCGTGAAAAATAACTTTTCTGGTGAGATATCAATTGAAAAAAACAAATTATCTTTATTGAATCACCCTATTTTTCTCTGTTTCAAATAGCTACATAAGTTTTTCAAGAGAAATTTAATTTTGAAAGTTGGGTATAAACTATTTTACTCCAGCAAATCTATGAACTCATTAACAGAGCCTTAGTCCAGGCCTATGTAAGATTCTATTTTTTTAAATAATGTAATAAATACTACATTATGAATGAGAAATTTCCAGCAGGTATAAAAATGAAATGATGATTATAGTGATTTACATCAAATTCAAATGTATAGGCTATGTTATAAAATGCGGTGTTTCAAAATATGTATCACCCATAAAACCCCATCGTTAGACGTAATGATGGAAACGCTTGTATAGAAATGCATTTAATTTTACTACAATCAGTATGATAATTGTAATTAAAATATTGTATTTCAAAAATAGGTCTATTCATCTGATCTTATTTAAAGATTTGTTTTCAACATTAGCTAAAATGTATTCATGTTTGCAATAATTTACAGAACGTTAACAGTAGCCTACTGCTGCAACTTTACCCTAAAATACCGTAGGCCCACACAATTTATTTATGTATTGATACAAAACTACAATGAATGCAAAGATGCAACGGACTGAGAGTCGAAAATTGTTTTTTTTTCCACAAATTTTGATTCAACTACATTATCAAAAACGTTGGGGTTTGTACACAAGAAAAATTAGCCTCACCGTAAACTTCACTCGAAAGTTTGTTTCATTTCACTCTAAGGCTATTAATTGGAAGCGAATTCAAATTTTCTTTACAAGAACTCAGGGAAACTCATCTTGAATGTCTATTAGTAGAGACAGCTAACCCTTCTCAAAATTATCAGTAATTTATTGTTACATTTTTTTATTTAAAAGCTGAATTCCAAGTCAAGGTTAGAGCCTATGTTAAGCGCAGTAGCATATCCTAGAATTTTCAAGTTTCAAAAAGTCCAATAAAAATGTAGATGGGATGGGATGATATGTTAAGAACCTTAGTAAATACTAAATTATCCAAGTTTCAAAAATTTTCCAAAATCAAAAATGCAAATGGATTTGCTAAAGACTAATTCAAAATATCAGGAAACTGAGAGACGTTTTTTGTGGATGAAGCCCACATAGGTCTGAGACCTGCCCGTGGGTAATGAATTGGATGGTGGTGATTGATGAGTTCTACAGTTTTAGGTAGGTTCCTAACCACCGGAAACAAAGGTTCCAAACATTGATACGAGACTCTCCGTTTTTTGTGGTTCAAGTCATTAGTCAGTAGGCTACCAGTAAGAAGATTAACTGTTCACATAATAACAAGCACTAGATTTTCTAATAAAATTTATCTCGGATTGAAAAAACTGATGATTTTTCAACGATGAATGAACTCACTAATGTTATGAAAGCTGCAAGCCTAAGAAAATCGTAGCAATAGAGTAGAAGCCTAAGCCTATCATCAGTGACCTATTCAACTACTTAAACCATAAATGGGAATCTCAATGTTCCCAGAGAAAATCTCTATGTGAAGAGAAACTAAATTAGCCTAGATTCAATGCATCTTGAAGAAATTTCCTCCCGATTTGGCTAGTAGCTTATACCATTTTGTGTAGGCCTATATGGTTCTCGCCACCATTGTCCATTAAACAGCCTACCGCGGCTTCGAAAGAGTTTGTTCTTTAAATTTTAGTTACGGAAGCATTTAGTTTGAACGTTTAGGCTGAAGTCATTTCATTTGCAACTCCTAACATTACCTCACGGTTACCGACTTGCGAAAATGGATTGAGTTAATACTATAACAAACAGCTCGTCTTATATCTTATAAACAGTTGGTCTGCTAAAGGTACGGACTGATCTTCCATTCCCGTTATTAATGTGTAGCTCTGTAGGGCTTAATTTACTTTGAAGACTATTACTTTCTCCTTTGAATGAAGGCTTGTTTGAAGGCTACTGTTTTCTTCCGGAATTGTCTAAATTATTGTCCAGTAAAATAATGATAAGCGTATGGAGACCCATACGGGTAGTTTCTCAGTAATTGCAGTTGGTTCTATCCAGTAGATTACTAAAAACAGAGTCCCGTATCTATGTGGATAACTATTTATTTTTAGGCTACCCAATTCTTCACTCGGAATCAAGAATTTTGAGATTTATCCATTTACACCCACTTTTTACAGGTGTTGATAACTTAAAATCCATTCTTGGATTTCTTGTTCGATAAAGATCTGCGTTGTTAATATTGACTTTTATTGTAAATTTAACGACTGCAAGTGACTAAGGACTTCAATTGACTGCAAGTCGTTAAATTTACAATAAAAAGTCAAAATTAAAATCCATCTGTAGACTGGTAAATATGTAGGGCCTACATACAATCAACAGGAAAAAAGCTTAATTACTTGTAATATGTCTCTCACTCAGGGACGTAGCCGCCGGTGGTGGTGCTTCAGCCTCCCCAAAGTTTTGAGGGATATCTGGTTATTCCATACCCCCCTGATCCCATCAGTATAGAACTAACCCGGTTTCAGCCCCACCCACCCAAAAGAAAATCCTATGGCTATCACTACAACATAGTATCATTAAATAATAAATGGTTAAAAATCCATCTATAAATCGGCAAGTACGTTCAATCGTCAGAAAAATCTTAATTCGTAAAAATATGTCTCTTACTGATTACAACTTACAACTAGCCTATCATTAAATTAATAATAAATGGTTAAAATCCATCTATACCATCTATAAACCGGCAAATTTGTACAATCAACACAAAAAGCCTAATTACTCGTAGAAATATATCTCTCACTGACTGCAATAGTTATCGTTAAATAATAAATGATTAAAAATCCATCTTTAGATCGTACAATCAACAAAAAAAGCTTAATTACTCGCAAAAATGTCTCTCACTGACTGAAATAATTATCGTTAAATAATGAATGGTTAAAAATCCATCCATAGACCAGTATGCACAATCAACAGAAAAAGCTTAATTACTCCTAAAAATATGTCTCTCACTGACTGCAATAGTTATTGTTAAATAATAAATATCTCTCATTTTCCGGTGGCTCGGAACCCACCTAAAACTGTAAGTCCAACACATCATCCAGCTCATTCCCCACGCACAGGTCTCAGACCTATGTAGGCTTCATTTCAAAAACAAAAAAAAACAAAAAAATATGGTGAAAATCCATCAATAGACCGGCAAGTATGTACAATCAACAGAAAAAGCTTAATTACTCGTAAAAATATGTCTCTCACTGACTGAAATAATTATCGTTAAATAATAAATGGTTAAAAATCCATATATAGACGACAAGCATGTGCAATCAACAGAAATTTTTTTTTTGTAAAAATATGTCTCTCACTGACTGAAATAATTATCGTTAAATATTAAATGCTTAACAATCTATCTATACCACCTATAAACCGGCAAATATGTACAATCAACAGAAAAAGCTTAATCATACTCGTAAAAATATGTCTCTCACGGACTGAAATAATTATTGTTAAATAATAAATGGTTAAAAATCCATATATAGATGGGCAAGTATGTGCAATCAACAGAAAAATCTTTTTTTTGTAAAAATATGTCTCTCACTGACTGAAATAATTATTGTTAAATAATAAATGCTTAAAAATCTATCTATACCACCTATAAACCGGCAAATATGTACAATCAACAGAAAAAGCTTAATTGCTCGTAAAAATATGTATCTCACGGACTGAAATAATTATCGTTAAATAATAAATGGTTAAAAATCCATCTATAGACCGGAAAATATGTACAATCAACAGAAATAGCTTAATTATTCGTAACAATATGCCTCTAAATTCAAACTACAAGCCAGAAACCCTAGTTGAATACCGGCAATCAGGCTTCACTGGACCACGCTTCCTTACCAACTCGGAACTCATTCTCAGCTCTGAAGTAGAAGACTACTCAGTGAGTTATGACTGTGGAGAAAATCATTTTCATTTGATGTGAATGAATTGAATTGGATTGAAAGAAGGAGACCAGGTGGAACGAAACCAAGATGAATCTGCCGCAATCGTTGTATGTGAACAGTTGACGCACGTTTCGGCGACGTCAATTAGCAGGTGATGTCTTCTTTATCGACGCCCGCGTCGCCGGAGCGTAATAGAAGTTTAATGGATGCGATGCGAAGCGAGTAGCGCGTTTTGTGGAAGACGTTGGTTGGCAACGGCAGCACTCTGCGTCCCATCAATCATCTGTTCGCTCACAAACGGACGGACAGACGGACTCAGCCGGTAACGCTCTCACCGCACATCAAATACATTAGCCGCCTGTCGACGCACACATTACCAGCTAATTAACGCTGTGTGTGTGTGTTTCGGCTACCGTTTCGTCAGATAAAGAGAACAGAAGCAGCAGCGCAGCTACTGTTGAAATGTCCGCTGTTAAAAGCTGCTCTTGTTGGTGTCACGACAGCAGATAGCGCTGACGAGGGACGATGAATGCATCAAAATTGAATGCATCAGCCGCCACTCGAAATGCGATTCTATCTCGTTTTGGTGTCACCTTCAACATGGAACTCCATCTTCACATTGTTTAAACATAAATAGATACTGAGATATTTTGAAATGAATGTGAACACTTACTTGTGTTTAGGCCATTTCGCATTGATACGACATGTTTAATAATATAATGTACAGGGCTGTGTCCTTCTGGAAGTACGTTTGTAGATAGATAATTGACTTCTATTGAAGCACTTTACAATTAACATAAGTGCTGAGGGTGAAGTTGTGGCATAAGAGCCGTAGAGCTTCCACTTAACCCACAGCATTAAAAAAATAATAACTTTATTTACAATAAAAAAATACAGAGAGGAACTGATAAAACGTCGGCTGAAGTACTGCTGAAATCTCTGAAAAGGGATTTTCTGCTGTAAGGGCCTCAATTTCGGCTTTTTGGGAAGTGATTGCCGCGAGCCGTAGCAGGTATCTGTTCAATCAGATAGAGATAAGCTGCGTTCTCGTAGGTCCTGTTTGTAACGGTGACCGATTAGATTGGCCAGCAAAAAATACACTGTTCTCTGCTGTAAAATCACTTCCCGGTGGTTCGGAACCCACCTAAAACTGTAGGTCCAACTTATCAATCACCATCATCCAACTCATTACCCACGCACAGGTCTCAGACCTATGTTGGGCTTCATCCTAAAAAAAAAATTTAATGTTTTTTTTTAATTATAGTCTTCTCTAACATATTATCACTTTTATTACCAATAAAACATTTTTATTTGTATTTTTTTTTAACTACACTGCATTCTTGTATATATAACCAAATACTAATGATCTTGACGAGTCTCCGCGTTTAGTCCGAATAGCATTGCTTGACTATAGACGTGACAGCCTTTTTTCAGCGACTTACTGCGACTGAACGGACAGTGCTACCAACATCCAATTATTTTTCGTTAATAGATAAAAAACCAATCCTTCGATTGGTTTTAGTTACAACACTGTAAGCCAATTAGAACATTTCCTATGATTTTGTGTAAATCGGGGAAAATTGAGGACGTTTTGTCCTGCTGCAGTACAAAACGTCCATTTTCCATCATTTTTTTATTCATCATTTTATTCCATAAGAACATACTGAGGTACTTTTGAAGTGAATGTGAACACTTACTATGATTGAGCTATCTGTTATGACCATTTCGCATTGATGTTACGCTCCTTCAGACACGGCTTGAGCGCTACTGAATCAGTTGCGAAAAGTTAGGTTCTGGTTATGCTGGTGGGGGGAGGTGGGTGGATAGA
Source organism: Conomelus anceps (assembly GCA_948455865.1). Lineage (NCBI taxonomy): Eukaryota > Metazoa > Arthropoda > Insecta > Hemiptera > Delphacidae > Conomelus > Conomelus anceps. Next base: position 7,591,713 of record OX418218.1, on the reverse strand, counting down.
TGGGCGGGAGATTTAAATGTGTAGAATTATGCAGTCAAACAGGGTATGTGAAGTAAACTGTAGTTTATAATTTTTAGAATTTAGTCTGGTTGTAGTTTTGAACTGGTTATAGTCCTGTTCACATTGTTGCTTACTTTGGGCTCCAGTTTTGAAAATTTTGAAATGTAATGTCATACCAATATCGTTCTACCAATAAGAATCAGATTCTTTATTTCTGCAAAAAAAGAAATCTTAAATTTGTAAGCAGCATTTCTCGGTGAGCTCTCATAAACCAAGTAGCCTACCATATAGCCTAGTATTTATAATCCTTTAACAATTTTCATTTTTCTCTGAACAACCCTGTACAGAGGAATTTATTTTCATTTGATACATAATAATAAATCTTTACAATGTCTGTGTATAAATATTTCCAAATTGATTACTCCTGAACACCCCACTATAAAAAAATATGTGCTTGGGTGAAACAGTCTAGTAAATTTTCAATTTATGCAAAATTCCTGTTAAATAAATGAAACATTATTGTTGATTAACATGTTAGTATTTAACAATAAGCTAACAAGTTTACAGCTAGTTCACGCTAAGCTTATGCAGATAATAGCTGTAACTATTATAACGACTATTATGCAGCTATAATTTTACACTACTAGTTCTGTATTGCAAGATAAATGCTGTTCGTTTGCTTCCTGAATTATTCGCTTGTACACCAAGATTTAGAGCACGGTACAAGAGGCGAAATAGATAGATAGAATCATGGTCTTTATCAAGGGCGGACTTAGGACTCGAGGCCCTCTCTTCCACTCAACACACAGACGAGTCCAGAAGTTTAAAACATGGTGGATTTTTATTAATTTAATTTTAATACTCTATGAATTCATTGCATGATACTATTGCTCCTCTATTAATGTTTCTAAATGATCTAATGTCTTCTGAATTGGAATTGTTGAAGAACTTGTCTTTAAGTGGTCGTGGGTTCGAATCCCGCTCCACCGTCAGGCATTTATGTGTAATCATTCACCTACCTCATTACCCACGCACAAGTCTAGGACTTATGTGGGCATCATCAGCAACAAAAAAAACTGCGTTATGTTGCGGCCGCGCCCTAACTTATCAATTCTGACGTCATGTTCCTTTGTTTTTGTCATTCTATGACATCACTTCTACTAAACTGGAGTTTTTCCTTATTATTTTTCAACAGTTTCCACAAGAAAATAAGAGCAGTATTTTCAAATTTAGCCAAAAAATACTACTGTATAAAATAATTACTAAACTTGTGCATGCCATGCTAGTTAGCCCTTGAATGATAGCGTATTTGTTTGGAGCGCTTGTCTGAGATAAGATAAGACTCTGGCTGGTTCCTGCAATCTCATTCAGCCATGGATGTTTCTCATCATTCACCCATTCACCCATGTAATTTATCTACACAAAATAATAAATTGTGTAAATTACGAATTTAAAAATATACCATCCCATATACCCCTTTGAAAGGTGGTCAGTGTCCGCTTGATAAATCTAATCTAATTCACCTCATTACCCACACACAAGTCTCCAGATTCAAGTGGGCATCATCAGCAATAAAAGATGTCCCATAGTTGCATTCTTATGAGTCTCTAATTATTTTCAAATTCATCCAAAAGGAGACTACTGTTTAATATGATTATTTTTTCAACTTCTTTATGCTTAATCCAATAGTTACAGCCTTATGAGTCGCTGACTAAACTCAGAAGACCTCTTCTTAGCTGAGGATGGTATCGGCTACTGGAGTCCAGGACTTGTTGAGGTGGACTCAGAAGCTTGGGGAATTTTAAAAAGCAGAAGAACAAGCAGAAGCTGAAGCAGCGGCTGAGCGGGGCTTGTTGGATTAGAGAGTGGCAATAATTTGTCATTAAGCCATTAAAGAGAGGCATTAAGCCTTTGGACTTTGGGCTCGTCGGTTGCTCACAGTATCTCGCCTTGTGCTGTCCATGATAAACGACTAAACTGCTACACCCCTTCCCCCCACCCACAATTCCCATCTTCTCTGGTTACCCCCCTCACCACGCACGAAAACATATTTTCCAACTTCTTTTTTTCTCTCAACCTGTAACTGAGTGGCCGCTTCTGAAACACACAGCCTTCTCTTAATACTCGCAGCAATTTTGTCACTTGGCTACTGTTGGAATTCCTTTGCTTCTAGAAGTCCCCAGCACTCAAAAATGGAGGTTTTTCAACAGAGCATTCCCCCTTGAAATCAATTACACGCCCAAACGGGATCAGATTATCCTACCTTGATAGTAATGTCAGATTATAGTGTCAATCTTTTGTTGAAGAAGTGCATCACCGCTACTAATTTAAAGAGATCATGCAAGTTGATAATTACAATAAATAAATGCAGAAAAGAGTAAGCTAGAAGTAATTATCATAAAACTTTTCAATGTCTAATTTCACTAGAACACCGTCAATCAATAATTATGTCAATTTATTTATTTATTTATTCATTCATCATCACATTACATCAAATTTTTGAGTTTCACTCATATGATTGGTGACATGTCAGTATTACTAAATCTAATAGTCTATCAACTACTATACAGAATGGTCATATATAAATTTAAAAAAAACAATCAGTCTAGACTGCTTTGCGAAAAAAATGCATGGATCTACATTATTTATGCCCGGTTTCTGAGTTGTTCATTAAGTTTAATGGATCGTTAACCCATTGCTCCAGCATTGAGTTAATGGTCCATTAAGTTAATGAACAACTCAGAAACCGGGCATAACTACTTAATTAAATTGTGTAATCGAGTACATGGTCTTTTCAATTAAAAAATTTCTGACTGCTTATTTTAATACTTTTACCGAATCCATATCTCTGATGGCTGCTGGTAGTTTATTGTAGTATCTCATTCCGGTGTAGAAAGGAATTTTTTCTAAAAATGTACGCTATGGATTGGAAAACCAATAAGATTTCTATTTCTTGTATTGTACTCATGGTTATTCGTGCACAATTGAAATTGTTTCATATTTAATTTAACAGAAACTAATAATTGGAAGATTGGCAGTGTAAGAATGTCAAGGTCTTTAAAATATGTTTTACATGAATCTCTTGCTCTTAATCCTCAAATGTTAGATAAAAAACCCTTCCATTATTTTTTGGAGTATTAAGTCCACATAGGCTTGAGACCATTTAATAATAAATTGTTAGTTATTATTAGTTGGATGATGGTGATTGATGAGCTAGACCTACAGTTTTAGGTGGGCTCTGAACCACTGGGAGGTGATTTTAGAGCAAATAAAAAAGTAGTTTCATCACCGCTACAAATTTATGGAGATTATGCAAGTTGATAATATGATAAGAGTTGAGACATTTTAATAAAACATTTCAATGTCTGATTTCACTAGAACACTAACAATTAAAGTGTTAATATTGTTAGATAGATAACCCTCCTATTATTTTCTGAGGATAAAGCCCACACAGGTTTGAGGCCTTTGTGTGGGTAATGAGTTGTACCTACAGTTTTAGGTTGATTGCGAATGTAAAGTGGTTTTACAGCAGAGAACAATATTTTTTTTGCTGGCCAAACCAAGCGATCACCCTTACAAAGAGGACCCAGGAGTTCGTAGCTTGTTTATCTGACTGACCAATCGGCTACCCTTACAAAAAGGGCCCAGGAGATCGTAGCTTTATTTATCTAACTGATGAACAGATATCTGCTTCGGCTCGTGGCTATTTTCTTGACTGATAAAAATTGCTATCATGAGCTATGGCTAATTCAGAGTGGATAAATGTAGTTTCTAATTGATTAACATCAAATTTATGGAGAGATATTTCGGAATGTATGATTAGAGTACAACATGAATTATTTTTTAAGAAGTAAATCAACGTCATTTTAATCCAGAATGCAACGATGTTCTGCAATTACTGTTGAAACTCAAAATTTCACTTCATTCGCTAATTTAATTGTTAGTTGCTTTACATTATTTCTCCATTTAAGCTCTAGCTTCATGTCTAGAATTAAATGTAAGATGAAGAAAAAGAAAAAAGATTAGAAGAATGAAATTATTAAATTAAATTTGTAAATGTAGGTTGTTGAAATTAGGTTTCAAAAATAGGTTGTTTCATATTCTGGAAGTTCCAGTTCAATTGAATCGGGCAACCTGCTGTTGGACTATATCCTACTGTTAAAACTATATAGCTAGAGAAATGCTAAGTGTTATGAGGGGAATCAGATAAAGAGACAGGATTGAGGAGCTGTGGAGAGGAAGGATGATAAGGAAATAAAAAATAGAAGTATGATAAGGGGATTAGACTAGATTAGATTACTTTATTCATGATAAATTTACAAATTTTTTCAAATGTGTGCTTATTAACGATATTTTAACATCACATAGAAAGTAGACCTGGTTGATACTATTTACATTTTGTTGGAAATATAAACAGTGATCTAATGGGTAGAGCTAATGAAATCAAATTCTAAGTGATGCATTTACATGAAAAGGCGAAGTTTGGACAAAAATTCGTCCATTCGAGCAACCTTAAGAACACTTGGTTTTCGTTATTTTTAAATTCAGCAAAATATTGAGTTAATTCAATTAACTTCAGATTGTAGAGTGATATTACATTGTGAACTGCAAATTTAGATGATGAGAATGTATCATAAAGTGGTTTTTCGTCATACTTGTAGGTTATGGACAGTTTACCAGTCAAGGAATCAATGTGGTAAACAGTTGTTTACAGAAATCAAAAACAGCTGATGTCATTTAATGATTATTACCACACACTGTGTGGTAAAGATCATCAAATGATTATTACCGCATGCTTATGGGTGGCTACTGGCTACTATTTGACTGAAAATAGTTATTTATGTATTAAGAGCGTGAAGCGCGACTTTATCGCTCGAGCCAAAACATTTACTGCGCGACGCGTAGCGGAGCGCAGTAATTTTGCAAGAGCGATATATATATATATGCGTATGGCACGTCAGCATGATAAAACACATTCAAACACAAATTTTACATACATAAATGGTCATAGATTTACATTAAGTTGCCTGAGCCATTCAATGGCTTCAGTTGTCAAAACATTCAAATCTTCAATCCCTCCATCGAATTTATGTACTGGACATTCATTAATCAGGTGTTGGATGGTTTGAACATCATTGCCACAGTCACAGTACGGGGTGTCTATGTATCCCCACTTACACTTATTTGCTGCAGTCCTGGCACAGTCACTTCTTAGTCGGTTCAAGATGGCCCACTCCCTTCTCTCCAGGCTAAAACCGGCAACCCTTTTAGTTGGATCAGCTATGATATTTATCCTTATTCTTGACACTTAGGTCTCTCCACTTTTTGATCCAACTCTCTTTGATTGAGAAGTTGCCATTGTTCAGCTGTTGTATCCTCAACCAGAAAGGAAGCCTAGACTTCAGCCTGCTTCCTCAGCACATCTTTGAGCAAGGAGTCATAGGTAAGAGTCCTTCTCCATACTCTTTGTGAAGCTTCATTCCTTCTAAGCTCAGGTGGAGCAATGTTGCTCAGCACCGGGAGCCAGTGCCGTTCAGTTGGTTGCAGGACCCCAGTGATGTGTCTCATGGCAGAATTCAGGTGAACATCCACCCTTCCACAGTGTCGGCAAGAGCGATAAAGAAGCTTCACGCGCGAATTGCATACAATATTTTTCCTAAAACTGCAGTTCTGGATTCCAACACAATAAAAGCGTGTAGTTTTTAACATCACAGACCATGAGCGGATTTGGTTAGCGTACGCCATTTTTGAGGTTATGTGAATTTCACGGATTCCGTAATCCACCAATGAGAAGGCATCAAAATCAAAACAGAAGCGTAAAGAAAACAGCTGGCGAGCGTAAAGTACTTTACCGCTTGCTAAGCAGTAAAGAGGTATTTTACAATTAGTTTTCAGTACGTAAAGAACTACTTTACGAGCAGTTGTAGGAAAACCATTTGGTGTGTTGAGGTTATGTTCATATAACAATGATTTTTAGTTTTTAATTATAGTATTTTATATAGCTTCTATGTAGTTAACTTATATGCTATTTTAGACTTGTATGACGATAAATAACGTACATAACTCGTCTGGTAAGGTGTTTACTGTACTGTAGTATTCATATAGCTTGGCAGCGTGTAGAAGATGGGAGGAAATGCTACATCTGAACTCAACTGCTGCCAAGTTATATGAAAACTACAGTACTCTTATGATAATTCTGCACTCGACTTCGTCTCGTGCATAAACTATCATACTCGTACGGTAAACACCGTCTTACCACACTCGTTATGTAATATACTATTAATACTAAAAATAAGAATAAAAAGCGAGATTTGAGAAAAAGATTAACAAAAAATTATTAAAATAAAAATGATTATGTAGATGATATGAATGTTGATATGATGTAGAATGAGAGAGATGGAGTGGTAATTAGAGATAATGATTTTGTACAAATATTCTTAATATATTGGAGAGAGAGAGAGAGAGGGATTGTGTGGAAGCGGGTAAGAGAGAGAGGTGAGATAAAGTACCCACTAGTCGTCAACAACAGCGACATAGTCGGATAGCGAGATACCCTCTTCATTTTCCTGTTTCCTTTTTTCAACTCCTGTGTCCTGAATATATTAATTTATTATGGAGGTAGTTTGCTCCTCGACTACTGTCCTCCCCCACCCCCCCCCCCCACCCCACCACCACCCCCTCATCCACTGTATTCCTTTTCAACCATCCGGCATCAGCAGTTCTAGCACCTCTCCACCCCCCACCCTTGTTTCTCCTCACATTGCTGCCTGCTTCGGAGACACTCAAAGGTCACACTCAAGCACAATACTCACTCTATCTCGTTCTATCTTTCTATTTACAACATTTCCATATCTCCTTCTATCTTTCTATTTACAGTATTAATATACAACTTCATGTCATTTTTCTCTCTTTTTTAAACCACTCACTCTTTCTATATCACTCTCCCCCCCCCCCCACAACCCCGTCCCTGCCATCGAGGAATGCGTTGATAATTCCAATCCAACAACCTCCTGGACTGTGTGTGAACATTGCCATATAACTGCTAATATATTAGCTCTAATATATTGTTTATTAGCTTACCGCTTTTTTGCCAGCTGAAAAATGATTGTGCGACCTCCAGCTGTACTATAATAATAAATGCAATCTGGTGGCGGGTTAAAAAAAAACAACAAGTGACAACCGTCCAACGCATGTAGTAGTTAAGGACTGGAAGCATTTATTTGTCGGTTAAATTAGTTTTGTAGTTTGAGACCGTTCAGTGCTCAAGTCAGTTATTGTTTGGAATCAGGTCACACCATAGACACGCCCAGTTTATATTTTTAGAAATGTTATTTTAGTTTGATTCAATATAGGTTTGTTTTGTAATATAATATTATATGTGAAAATTAAGATTTTCAAGCCAGAGGCAGGTCGTCAGCTACAATCAATTTTCGTGCTTTAAAAATTAGAAAAAATTAGAATTTTTTAAAAATTAGAAAAAGTTGTGCTCAACAGTACATCAACAGACGTTTATTTCAAATTGGGTGGTGATTGGTCATGCGGTGAGCGTGGTGTTCAAGTGATCGTGATGTTCAGTCACGACCGATCAAGACTGCGCTTGGATGGGTGACCGTGCTTCAATGACTTGATGTTACAAGCTTTATTATCACTTACCCGGTGGTTCGGAACCCACCTAAAATAGTAGGTCCACCATGTTCCCCGTAACATGGCACAAACGGCGAGGTGGAACTACCCGTAAGGGTCTCCCCACCATTAAAAGCCATACGCTTATTATTATTATTTCAAATTAAGTTAATAATATCCGGTTTCGCAGTCGTTCAGTAGCTATTGGTTCAAGGCCTGTTTCACACATACCCGGCAGTCAGGTAACCAGTGTCGTTTTCCCGGCATAATTGTATTGTTTAATATGATTTCAAAAATTGGGTGAGTTTGAAATTGACCGGCTACCCAACCAGGTATGTGAGAAACAAGCCGTAGAGCTACGTATTTAAAGTGAATTACTAAATTGATAATTTTGTTTTAGAAAGTATCAGTAAAATTGTACTTCAAAGTGAAATTCCTAGTTTAACTTGGACCAACCTAAAATTTGGATTTTTCATCTAAAAATGTGTACAGAAAGCAGTAGAAAGCAGTAGTACAGGCTAAGCCTGTAACATCTTTACTTGATTGTGTTTTGTCTAATTATGTATAAATGATGAATAAAATGAATGAATGAATGATAAATGAATGAACACCAAGAAGAAAAGTACCTAGTAGAACTATTAAGAAACAAAAATATAACATACAAAGTCTAGTTTATTGTCTAACAAATGTTTCATCGTACCTCAAATAATTAATTCCCAATCATTCCACCTTGATTTCAGTAGTAAAAACAAATCAGATATCACCCTGGAAAGCTTTAAAAATATAGGTATATTTTTCTCAAACAAGCTACAAATAAAGCATGCTCGGACTACGTCAATGCAGTGCTATGAAAATAAACTTTTCATAAATATTGAACAGCAATGAAATTGATCACAGGATAAACTCTAGTATATTTTGAATATTCATTGCTGAATCCTACGCTCAACTTCATTGGGTGGTATAAAAATTTCGATAATAGCTTACTATAAGTAGAAAAACATATTTTATAAACACGACACACAAAAGTGGCAAACTATGCATGATTAGCGTAATACAGTAATTTAGGTACAATACGTTATGAAGACGGTGATTAGTATTTAATGTTGAAGGCGATTTTACAAAGACATGCGTGGTAGAAAGTTACATGTCGGAAAGACGGCTTTGGAAGTGTGTTTTTTCTGTTTTATGGTTTAATAGGTTCTTTTTTATGTTGTGCTCACACTTCAGACTAACTAGCCGGCCGGTCTAATAATAATTTGCATGTCAAGTCATGTTTCTTGTGTATTAGAGAACTTGGGGCTTGACTGTGCGGCTTCGCTGCGGAAAGAAAGAACGAACTTCTGACGATGTGGCTTTTGTGTGATAGTTGGGGTGGGGGGGGGGGGCATATGAGGGGCGGTAGGGGGTCGCTAGATGAGGGGGAAGGTGGGTGAGCGTGCATGCATAAATAAGACATGGCCACACGAGACAAGCGAAAATATAAATATATATGAGAGGTTCTACAGCGAATGTCAGCGGTTTTCTGCGAAAACAACGTAACCGGCCGGCCGGGTAGGACAAGGATATCCTTTATGTCCTCCAGGTCGTCACTTCAGGCCGCAGCATCCAAGGGTCCTCATTTAGTCACAACGTTCCGCATACAGAAGTGTCCCGAGAGCTTTTTCAACCGACAAACGAGTAGAGAAAAAAAAGTGGTGGTTGAGGTAGATCGCCTTTGGCCACATCACAGCAGAAACCGACCAAAAGCTTTGCGGTTGTCTGCGACTGTGCACCGTACTGAAAGTAGAGATTTAACATTATTTCCAAAGTTTTCTTGCTTGTGCTCGAATGAGAATCTTACAAGCAATTAGTACACGAATATGTTAATTAATTCATCAGTTTTATATGGTTGGAGAATTTATCCGTGAAAATAACAATAGAATTTCTGGATTTGTTATTCCATGACAAACTGCGTTGTTAATATTAATTTTTTAAGTGAATTCAACGACTTGCAGTCAAATTTTTATTAAGAATAAGTAGTATTTTTTACTCTGTAGGCCGAACGTTTTCGAGTTGTTGAAACTCCTTGAAGTTGGAATAATAGAAGAGTTAAGACATGGAAGTAGGAAAATAATAGAATAATTGGATAGTGTAAAATAATAGAGTGGAGTCGAGTAACATATATTTTTGACTGGTGGTGTAAATAGTCTTATTCACAGCTTTTGGTTCCTTGGTTCACTTGGTTCCATTCTACCAAGTTGTAAGGTGACTGTATTGATAAAATGAATAAGATATAAAAAATAATATTATTAGATAAATAAATAATTATTATTCCAGATTATAAATTATTTAATTCAACAATATTATTGTCTTTATTAATATTATCATAAAAAATGTTGCTCAAATTATAACATAATAACGTTAAGATTATTGATAAGAAGGTCTATATTGAAGAATTCATACAGTTTGTGAAACTGCGACTACTCCTGAAGACCTTAGAAGCTGCTGCAATAAAACCTATTTATTTATAGGATAAACCATAGAGAAGAGCTCCAGAGAGTCTCACAGTCTGTGCATAAATTCTGTATTTCTACCTAACAATTGAAAGCAATGTTACTGTTCCAGGTAAAAACCCCATACCGCTAAATTCAATATAGTAGACTTGGAATCTCCAAATAAAAATTAGTTTTTTCTGTATTTTTGAAAATTTTCTCCACTTGTTTTTACTGATAGAACATTTTTCGTTAATACAATTAATATCACATTTAATACAGTTAGAACATTTACTGATAGAACATTTTTCCTTAATACAATTAATACCACATTTAATACAGTTTCTACTCAACAGCCTTTCTAGCACTAAGAACCCTTGTTAAGGCTGTGTGCAGGGTTTTTGGTCATTTGTCGAAATTTCTTGTATTGGATATTATTAGGGCTTTAAAATACTATCTATTGCTGTGAGAAAAAGTTTTTTCATGGATTATTTTGTGAAATATGGGGGTTCAAAGTTGAAGTTTTTCGGTTTTTGGGGGCAATTGATCTCACCTAAGAGTGTTTTTAAAGTTTTGATAAATTTTCTATAAATAAAAGACACTTTGAGAAACAAAATCACATATATATCTTACTCCAATGAAACAATTAGATTTTTAAAAGTATTTTTTTTTCCAAATCTAAAATCTAAAAAAATTCAAATTTCCAAAAATTTATTTAAAAAAAAAACTATTTGTTGGATTGAAATAAAAAGTGTGTTATTTTTTGTCTCAAGCTGTCTTTTAGTTACAGAAAATTTATCAAAAGTTTAAAATCACTCGTAGGTGAACGCCCCCCCTCCCCCAAAAACGAAAAATCTCAACTTTGAACCCCCATATTTCACAAAATAATTGAAGAAACATTTTACATTTTTTTCCTCACATCAATAGGAACATTTCAAAGCCCTAATAATATTCAATACAAGGAACTTCGAAGAAAAATTATGGCCAAAAACCCTGTTCACAGTCTAAGTCCTGAGGGCTGTTCGGGTTGAATGAATAAAAACAATTCCAACTAGGCTAGCTGCACTGACATTAAAACAATGCATTAAAAAATCGATGAAAATTCGTTCAAGTTGTGTAGAATAGTTCAGCTTGTTACAAAATCTTGGAATTTCCTTTATTAATCGTCAATTTATTAAGCGAATGAATAAAAAAAATTCTAACTGTTAGCTGCACTGACATTTAAACAAAGGTTTAAATTTAAAAAATCAATGAAAATCCGTTCAAGTTGTGTAGAATAGTTCAGCTTGTTACAAAATCTAGGAATTTCATTTATTAAACGTCAACCTGTTAATTAATAACTTTCCCTGGCTTTATTTTGAACCGTCTACAGAGGCTGAAATAAATCTCGATATGAATCCTGATTGCTCCCAGCTACTACAGCAGTGCATCGGGTGTCAGAAGCATGATCGACGTCACCCATTCATCCCCCTTCCATTTCAACCCCGAACCGCCCCTCTCTCTCGCGGACCTTCAACACTTTTTCGAAGTTCTCTATTCAAAAGTAGGGCTCCACATTTTCGCTTGGTAGCCGCGCTCACGTTAGAAACTGTTATACGGCACGTTGACTATCTCACTACACGACCACCATCAAAAGGTGACGGCCTCTTTCAAACTTCTCCTCCAGAGAATAAACTGAAAGGCGGTCTCGTGGACCGCGCTCGTCGGTGCGGAAGACCGAGATTCTTGTCTGCGGTTCACAATATTCTTATTTCGTGCAGCGGAAACTAACGTTTCATCTGTAGCCGGCTTGTGTGTGCGTCACCTATTTTACTTGCCGAAAAAATAAATTGAATAATAATTGTGTGAAACGCACTATTTCTATTCGGAACTATTCAAAAGATTGCTCGTCTTTTAAAAATTGCTACGCCTACCATTCAAATAACTGTAGACTGATGTTGTGATGCATTTGAAAAATCGAACATGATTCACCTGTAAATTGCTGCAGACCATTAAAAAACAAGAGAGCTCATAATAGTTGAAATTAAATAAATTTGGTTCGGAACCCACCTAAAACTGTAGGTCCAACTCATCAATCACCATCATCTAACTCATTACCCACGCACAGGTCTCTGGGCATCATCCTCCAAAAAAAAAAAAAATCTACCCTTATGGATTTCAATAATATCATTTAGATGAATAAAATTTACAAATTTAATATTTGCCCATCTATTACCATTAAATACACCATCATTAATTGCACAGTTTATAATTTTAGTTGAATCATTAAGTAACTTAATTCGACCAATCTACTTCTACTTGTTCATTTGTCAACTTGTGTTAATATTGAATTTCTTTCTTTTTTTAGCATGATGTTGCCTCAACACGATTTTCAGTGAGGTTATCTAATCACTTTTTCCCATTTTGTATTGTATCTATATGCTCTATTATGGAAACTGTGTGTAAAGAAACGAAATGAAATGTTTCAGATAAAAAAGTTCAACAATTTTTAATAGATTATCACGTGATACGCGTTACAGAATTTATTGTGGAAGAATTGGACGGCTCTAGTAGCGGAGTTGGTTGGAACGCTTGTCTGTGTTTAGATAAGACTCTGGCTGCTTCGTATTCCCACCGTCTTGAGAATCTTATCCAGCAATTGATGTTTCTCGTCATTCACCCATTCAAAGTATTTTCGTAATGGATTAATGAAAAAAATAAATCGAGGAAAAAATGAAGTTTAGCCCAGCTACAGGTTTAAAGTGTTTATTTCATACATCAAATCTTGAACAGAAATAATTCAAACTTTTATATAGTTATTACAAACCATAGGTACAGTGACGTAGCCATGGGGGGGGTCCTGGGGGTCCGGACCCCCCCTTCCGGTCCTAAATTTTATATAATTTTCCATTAAATTAAACGTAAAATAAGACAAAGCACTGATGTTGGTGTTAATTTCCAATGCCAGGAGAGCTAAAAAAGACTGTTCTAGGGCCTCTATTTTTCAAAAAATTTCCGGGGAAGTACCTCCAGACCCCCCCCCCCCCCGGTCAATCGACCCCCCCCAATTTCAAAATCTTGGCTACGTCACTGATAGGTAGCCTACCTAATAACTGGTTTTGAAAAAGTGATAGTACATAATGCTTTTTAAATAAATTAGTATAAACTTTATGTTGAGGTGATTACCTACGCACAAGTCTTCATACTCATGTGGGCATCACCTGCAATAAAAAAAAAAATAGATCTCATAATAGCTGAGAAACATCTACTTGTTCATTTGTCAACTCGTGTTTTTTTTAGTTATTGATAAACATATGGTCTAACAATTTTCAGCAGATTATCAAATAATAAAATAAACCTTAAAAGCCTTAATGAAATTATTGTGAAGGAATGATTTCTACTCATTTATATTCAAGACTTATTTCACCTACAAATTTTTATTATCTAATTCCCAATCACCTACTAATTTCTATTAATAATTACCATACAATTCATAGGGTAGCCTATTCATGTACTGTAAAAGGTCAATAAGACAAGCATAAAAAAAGTTTATCTACGACCATGTCATTATGTATACATTACAGTTTCACAATTGATGCCAAAACAGCTGTCTTTTCGAAATGCTTTTTGAAACCTGTTGTATAAAGAGCTCATTATAGTACAGGTTCTACATTATAACACGGGTTCTGGACCAATCAGAAGCATTTTTGATGGAATCAATATCGTAATTCAATATTGTGAAACTATCAGCTGATTTGATCAAACTGCTAACCTAACAATCTACTATAACTTCTTGTATTTGAGATGAGAGGTTAGATATCTCTGACAGTCACAGGTAAAATGAAATTGTTTTAATTAAATTTATACTAGTGGTCGTAGATAAAATAGTGTATGCAACGATTTTATTTGGCCATTAAAGCACTCGTGAGATATTTATAACACTCGCATTCGCTCGTGTTATAACTTACATCTAACTCGTGCTTTAATAAGGGTCAAAATAAAATCGTTGCATAAACTACTATTATTTCGTTATGAACAAAACGTTTACTTACCTGTGCGTGCATGACAATTTTTATTATTGAAGTTAGCGTTTAGATTAGCGTATAATGTTTATAATTTTGGAAAATCCTCCAAGAAGAAATAACAAACGACAGTGAATGAAGTTGGCAACAAAACAACAATAAATCGTTTTTAATTGTTCAATCTTTTTTTTCACCCTTTTTTTGGAGGATGAAGCCCACATAGATCTGAGACCTGTGCGTGGGTAATGAGTTGGATGATGGTGATTGATGAGTTGGATCTACAGTTTTAGGTGGGTTCCGAACCACCGGGAAGTGATTTTACAGTCGAAAACAGTGTCTTTTTTGCTGGCCAATCTAATCGGTCACCCTTACAAACAGTGCCCAGGAGAATGCAGTTTAACTGTATATCTTATGCCCGGTTTCTGAGTTGTTCATTAACTTGATGGACCATTAACTCAATGCTGGAGCAATGGGTTAATATATATATAATTATCTTATAGACAATCTTATATCTATAGAGATGAGATATGAGGCGACCCACGAGTATGGGGATGGGTTAAGATCGAGAGTGTACGAGATTTTGCTACCATTACCGTGCTTTTGAACTTTTGATTATTTTTTATAACTAAAGCACACCCTGGAGATATATTCCCATATTTTCAATCCTGATCTAACAATTAGTCTTTTCAAAATAAATTTTTATTTAATCTCGATAAACCGACAATCAATATTCGATTATCTCTCAAACAAGATCACATTATTCACAAGAATATTCCAGGTGTAAAAGTGTATTTGAAATAACTTTCCCTGTTCTTCCTACGAGTTCTATAATTGAATCGTCTCCCGACTTCCATAGCGTGAGTTGTAAACGGTGACAGAGACAATAAAATTTCGGCCGCAATTAGCGAATGAAGGTGGTGGTGGATGGTGATACTACTGCTTCTGCTACTTCTGATGATTCTGCTGCTGATGATGATGACAATTCTGATGATTCTGCTGCTGATGATGATAATAATTCTGATGGCTCTGCTGCTGATGATGGTAATAATTCTGATGATTCTGCTGCTGATGATGGTAATAGTTCTGATGATTCTGCTGCTGATGATAGTAGTTGTGATGATTCTGCTATGCTGATGATGGTAGTTCTGTTGATTCTGCTGCTGATGATGGTAATAATTCTGATGATTCTGCTGCTGATGATAATAGTTGTGATGATTCTGCTGCTGATGATGGTAGTTCTGATGATTCTGCTGCTGATGATGATAATTCTCATGATTCTGCTGCTGATGATGGTAGTTGTGATGATTCTGCTGCTGATGATGGTAGTTCTGATGATTCTGCTGCTGATGATGGTGATAATTCTGATGGCTCTGCTGCTGATGATGGTAATAATCCTGATGATTCTGCTTGTGATGATGATAATGGGTTTGAGAGGTGTTTGGAGCGACCAGGTGTGTTTGTGATCAAGTCGCGGCGGTCCGGCGTAGTAGTTCTCGGACAGAGGACAAGATATAATACGGCCCATGTATATGGTAATAGGGCGTTGCGATGAATAGAGGCGGTGTCGTTGTGCTGAGGCTGAGCATGTGGACTCGTACGCCTCGCACCTCTGGCCCTCAGAGGCCTTGGGCCATCTCCAATCCAGCTCGAAGGAAGCTGCAGTCGGCTCTCTTCATAAACACATCAGAGGAGAGGACCGCCGCTCATATCGCTACCTAATATACGACCTTCTCTTCGGCTACCGGCACCCGTTATAAATAACCCTTTCCCGCGTCCCCCACACCACGGAATTATCATTTTTATAAAAGTTGATTTTATTCCTGCTTTCCACCGACCCCCTCTCCACCAACATACTCGTGACAGCGCCAAAGAACCGCTTTAATTTATTTACGCTCATTATTTATTGTTCTGTACGGAATGCATTTGAGAAGACGCGCGCGACTTCTTCAACTGTTCACTGTCGCCAACCGATACTGCTTTCACAGGTGTGATATTCAGAGGCGGAGAAGGAGGACTCTCCCTAACTACTCTCCGTAATATTCGGAGGCGAACGAGTCGGGCTTAATTGTGACACCCGGCCAACTCTGTCGGCCTTCCGAAACCTAATCTTCACTTTATACAAATAATTTTCTCTTTCTAAGAACCTTCGTTCACTTTCTCTCTCTTCTGTTTTTCGAAGGGTCAAGTGTTCATTTATTTATTTATTTTTTTGTTGCTGATGATGCCCACATGAGTCCGAGACTTGTGCGTGGGTAATGAGGTGAATGATTAGGCCACATAAATGCCTGCCGGTGGAGCGGGATTCGAACCCACGATCACTTAAACGACAGCAAGCTGAAGTTTAACATTGTAAGCTAGTTTGTAATAATGCTATTATACAACTCGCTCCTCTCTCACAGGCATGTGCCCATAAGAGGAGCCTCCAATATATTGTATTTTCCAATTTTAATTATTGTTGGAATTATTGTTGTTGCGACGCCCCAACCAACTGCGCTAAGCGGCCCGCCATTTATTTATTCTTCTATTACAAGAGCACAATCGAGTAGATATATACAACAGGCACAGCCCACTACTGCTTTCTTAACACATTTTTATCTAAAAAAATCCAAATTTTAGGTTGTCCAAGTTAACTAGAAATTTCACTTTGAAGTAATTATAACTCATTCTTTTCAAAACAAGAATTCTAATTTAGAAGTTCACTTTCAAAACGAAGCACTAAAATACTCCAATAGTCCAAAGAAATTTGATTTAATTTTGAGTTTTGTTCCAGCTTTGAGAACCGAAGTGTAGGTGAAAACAACGTATTTCAACTTCTTTCATCCGAAATTTCTTAGCTGTAGGTGCGAATTATTCGAGTTATTTGAGCATATTTGTATTATTTCATGTATACAGGGTGTTTCGGAAGTCTCTACCAATACTTCTAGGCAGTGTTTCTGGACCACTAACAAAAGTAAATATCGTAATAACTTTTTTCTAAAGTGCCCAGTTACTCACACAGCCGCCATTTTGTTTTTTCACTCATTATTTTTTTATTCGAACACCTCTGAATGTATAATTTTGAAATTTTGCATACAGATTTTTAACATTTAAAACAATCTAAAAAAAATTAATCAGAATTTTCCGACATCAAAAAACAAAATGGCGGCCATTTGAGATCTTTGAACAGGATTAAATTAATAATGGCTAATGATATCAAAATTTGACTGGAATAACGTTTTTTTTAGATATTTTTATTGCAAATCCAACGATACCTCATTTTCCAAGATTGGCCAACAATTAACAGAGATAAGCTACTTTTTAGGGTTTTTAGTGGTTGGAAGCGAAAAACTGCAACCCGTTCTCAACCACCGCACACCCTAAAAAGGAGCATATCTCTGTTAATTGTTGGCCAATCTTGGAAAATGAGGTATCGTTGGATTTGCAATAAAAATATCTAAAAAACGTTATTCAGTTAAATTTTGATATCATCATCCATTATCAATTTAATCCTGTTCAAAGATTTTAAATGGCCGCCATTTTGTTTTTTGATGTTGGAAAATTTTGATTGATTTTTTTTAAAGATTGTTTCAATTGTTATAAAGCTGTTTGAAAAATTTCAAAATTATACATTCAGAAGTGTTCGAATAAAAAGATAATGAGTGAAAAAATCAAAATGGCGGCTGTGTGAGTAACTGGGGACTTTAGAAAAAAGTTATTATGATATTTACTTTTGTTAGTGGTCCAGAAACACTGCCTAGAAGTATTGGTAGAGAGTTCCGAAACACTCTGTACAGTGGAACCTCTATTAACCGACACCTTCGTGACCCTGACGGATAACCCGAATATACGGATAATAGAAATGCCATTAACATGATCGTTACAGTCTCTAAATTTGAAATGGTTTAGGGAAGTTGCGAAAATAAGACGAATAGTTCAATTTATATTTGCATATTTATGCCATCATAAGTATGCTACAATCAGAGTAAAATAGCCTACTGTTGTAGCCTATAATATGCTAGAAATCTTAACATTCTCACGTTACGATGACGGATAACAGAAAGTGACGTTTGAAAGAGTGACGGATAATCGAGGTTCTACTGTACTTGCAATCAGCCAGAAAGCTATTATTCAAGCAAAGAACAACATAATCTTGATTTAGTTTAGATTATTAGAATATTAACTCAACTTCTACATTTTCGGCTCTAAAATCTCGAACAAAATTCAAAATTATATTCGCTTTCTTTGGACTATTGGACAGTTTCAGTGCTTCATTCTTAAAGTGAACATCTAAATTAATATTCATATTTTGGAAAGAATCAGGAATTATACATCAAAGTGAAATTTACAGTTGAACTTGGTTATAACTTAAAATTTAGATTTTTTAATTGGAAATTTGTAAAGAAAGCAGTAGTGGGCTGTGCCTGTTGTATCTTTACTTGATTGTGTTTTGTAATGAATAGATGAATAATAGTAGTTTATGCAACGATTTTATTTTGACCCTTATTAAGGCACGAGTTAGATGTAAGTTATAACACGAGCGAATGCGAGTGTTATAAATATCTCACGAGTGCCTTAATGGCCAAATAAAATCGTTGCATACACTATTTTATCTACGACCACTAGTATACATTTAATTAAAACAATTTCATTTTACCTGTGACGGTCAGAGATACCTAACCTCTCATCTCAAATATGAGAAGTTATAGTAGATTGTTAGGTTAAAGTAGCTGGTGTAGCAGTTTGATGAAATCAGCTGATAGTTTCACAATATTGAATTACGATATTGATTCCATCAAAAATGCTTCTGATTGGTCCAGAACCCGTGTTATAATGTAGAACCTGTACTATAATGAGCTCTTTATGCAACGGGTCTCAAAAAGCATTTCGAAAAGACAGCTGTTTTGGCATCAATTGTGAAACTGTAATGTATACATTATGACATGGTCGTAGATAAATAAATTATTAGCAGCCATGAAGAAATTAATTTAAGATGAGTTGTCACTTCCAATAAGTAGTGTCTCATTTCCTAAAGCTTCATTTTATACAAATAATTTTCTCTTTCTATCAACCTTCATTCGCTGTCTCTCTCTTCTATGAGGCGAAGGTTCAGAAGGGTCAAGTATAGAAAAAAGCATCGTATTCCAACTTCTTCCATCCGAAATTGCTTGGTAGATTACTTGACTTCTCTACATTTTCGGCTCTAAAATCTCAAACAAAATTCACAATTATATCCACTTTCTTTCGACTATTTGTGTTTTAGTGCTTCGTTTTTAAAGTGAACATCAAAATTAATATTCATGTTCTGGAAAGAATCAGTAACTATACTTCAAAGTGAAATTTCTATCTAAACTTGGTCATAACCTGGAGTTTGGATTTTTTAATTTAAAAATTGTGAAGAAAGCAGTAGTGGACTGCACCTGAACCCCCCTGGGGCCGCCTTTTTATTTATTTATTTATTCCATAGCCCCACATTCGCTTTGACGTCGTAGTCAACAGTACCGGAAGGTTTTTTCACAAATCAAGCACTGGAAATTGTAAATATAATAAAATGATAATACTTTGACAGATAACTAGTAGAAAATAGGTTTAATCTAACCTATAATCTTCTCTGTCTTGTGAGTAAACCATATTTTTGTTTCTGCATTTCTCATACTTAATATAAATTTCAGTCTGAACATGTGATTATTAAATAATTGACTTCTACATTTTCGGCTCTTTTTTTTTTTTTTTTTTTGAGGATGAAGCCCTATGGGATGACCCCCATAGGTCTGAGACCTTCGCGTGGGTAATGAGTTGGATGATGGTGATTGATGAGTTGGACCTACAGTTTTAGGTGGGTTCCGAACCACCGGGAAGTGATTTTACAGCAGAGAACAGTGTCTTTTTTGCTGGCCAATCTAATCGGTCACCGTTACAAACAGGACCTACGAGAACGCAGCTTATCTCTCTGATTGAACAGATACCTGCTACGGCCCGCACAACAACATTCAAAATGATATTCACTTTCTTTGGGCTATTGTTTTAGTGCTTCGTTTTTAAGTGAACATCTAAATTGATATTCATATTTTAAAAAAGAATCAGAAATTGTACTTAAAAGTAAAATTTCTAGTTGAGCTTGGTTATAACCTGAAATTTGTATTTTTTAATTGAAAATTTGTAAAGAAAGCAGTATTGGGCTGTGCCTGTTGTATCTTTACATGATTGTGTTTTTGTAATAAAACAGTTGGATTTTTTTTCACTTTTTGAAAGTTTTAAAAGTTTATAAATAAACTTTTTCTTACACGAGGCATAACATGATTTCGGGCTTGAACCCGTCAGTGCCGCCAGGCAAAAACTAATAAAAACATTTATTTTCTAACTAAATTCTTCTGTATATCAATCAAAAAATGAAAAAATTCCAACTATTCTATTCGCAGATTGTCTTGGGCCATCAAATACATTTTCATAAATTTAAATTTTTAATATCTTTGCATTTCGACCACATTATCATTTTGACAAGACCAAATTATCATTTTATGACACCATAATTTCCTACTATTGACACGTCCGAGACATTTATTCATTTATTTATTTACGACCATGTCATAATGTATACATTACAGTTTCACAATTGATGCCAAAACAGCTGTCTTTTCGAAATGCTTTTTGAAACCCGTTGCATAATGAGCTCATTATAGTACAGGTTCTACATTATAACACGGGTTCTGGACCAATCAGAAGCATTTTTGATGGAATCAATATCGTAATTCAATATTGTGAAACTATCAGATGATTTGATCAAACTGCTACACCAGCTGCTTTAACCTAACAATCTACTATAACTTCTCGTATTTGAGATGAGAGGTTAGGTATCTCTGACAGTCACAGGTAAAATGAAATTGTTTTAATTAAATGTATACTAGTGGTCGTAGATAAAATAGTGTATGCAACGATTTTATTTGGCCATTAAAGCACTCGTGAGATATTTATATATAACTTACATCTAACTCGTGCCTTAATAAGGGTCAAAATAAAATTGTTGCATAAACTACTATTATAACACATAACACAATCAAGTAAAGATACAACAGGCATAGCCCACAACTGCTTTCTTTACACATTTTTAAATGAAAAATCCAAATTTTAGGTTATGTCCGAGTTGAACTAGGAATTTCACTTCAAATACAATCACTGATTCATTCCAAAACAAAAATATCAATTTAAAAACGGAGCACTAACACAATCCAATAGTCCAGAGAAAGTTGACATAATTTTGAATTATGTTTAGATTTAAGAGCCAAAATAAAGAATCTATAACATATTCATTTCAGCATATAATTATATAGAAATACAGTGGAACCTTGATAAATCGAACCTCAATAAATCGAAATCCTTGATAAATCGAATTTTTCCAATTCCCCTAGAACTTGCTATCCTACCACCATGTTATTTTACCTTTATAAATCGAAGATTTCATGGATATTACCTTGATAAATCGAAGTTTTTGGATCTATTGAGCTTTATTACTAACCTCTATAATTCGAAGGTTCGGCAGAAAACCCTTTATTATTCGAAATTTTGCAGTTTTCGGACCTTTATAAATCGAAGTTGCATGCTTATTGGATAAGATTCTGTGGAACGAATACAGTAACTTGTTTTTATTTACAACCTAGAACTGCACCACTCAGTTCTCACACGCAATTAATTACAGTACTGTATAACATTGAGATAAGAAAACAATAGGAGGTGAAGCGGAGTGAGTTGGAGAGATTCTTGCCTTGTCCTGTGAAAGATGGGTTTTAGTATAGAGACTGTATAATCAGTGATTAATTGTAATAATAATACATTATAATAACAATAATAATAATAAGCGTATGGCTTTTAATGGTGGGGAGACCCTTACGGGTAGTTCCACCTCGCCGTTTGTGCCATGTTACGGGGAACATGGTGGACCTACTATTTTAGGTGGGTTCCGAACCACCGGGTAAGTGATAATAAATTCCGCTACAGAGCAAACAATAATAACAAATAGAAAGAGACCTTTAAAGAAATGGATAAGCTCAGGATTGATAAAATCTATAAGAGAAAGAGATAAAATGCACAAAAAACTCAAGAGCCAACCTTTCAATACCATTCTACAGGCAAATTATAAGAGATATAGGAATCTTCTCAACACACTAATTAAAAAAGCCAAACTGGATTACTACAAGAATAAAATGGAAAATTGTAAGGGAAATAGTAAAAAGACATGGGATTGTATACAGGAAATCTTAGACACACGAAATAATAAAAAACCAGTTGATATTGAACCACAAATATTAAATGAATATTTCTCTAAAGTGGGTAGTATGTATGCAGAAAAACTGAATAGTAAGTTGAACTTGAATAATGCACAACAAGAGCCTACTTCAACACAAAATTTTCCTCATTCTTTTTTCTGGTACCCGATAAACCCTGATGAAGTATCGGTTGTAATCAATACCTTGAAAAATAATTCTTCTCCAGGGATTGATGAAATAAATAATACTTGTTTGAGAAATATTGCTGATCTCATTTCGCAGCCTTTATCAACGCTTTTCAATAAATGTTTAGAATTTGGTCATTTTCCTTCCCACTTCAAAATAGCCAAGATAGTTCCTTTATTCAAATCGGGTGATAGAAAAGCGCCGGAAAACTATCGCCCGATTAGCCTAATCAGTAATTTATCTAAAATATTTGAAAAACTATTAAAACAGCGTATAATTAATTATCTTAAGAAACATAATTTCATCGCAGATAATCAGTTTGGTTTTCAAGAGGGAAAGTCGACTGAGGATGCAATGTCTCAGCTGGTGAGGATTGTGTCTGAAAACTTCCAAAACAATAGAAAAACTCTAGCCGTTTTTTTGGATTTAGCAAAGGCGTATGATACTATACCTCACAAATCTCTCCTAAAAAAGTTAGATAATATAGGTTTCCGTGGAATAGTTTTAAAACTTTTCGAGGGCTATTTACAAAATAGGTCACAGATATTGAGAACAAGCAGAGTAAATTTATCTGAATACGGCCTTCCTCAGGGGACAGTCCTCTCCCCGATTCTATTTTTAATCTATATTAATGAGTTATTGAAGATTAAAATAAATGGCTGTCACTCAATTTCATTCGCCGATGATACAGCTCTAGTTTTTACTGGCTCCAGTTGGGAGGAATCGAAACGTTTGACGGAATCTGGGCTCACAGTTGTCAAGTCATGGCTGGATCAGCACACTCTTACATTAAATGCGAAAAAAAGCGTTTACATGGCTTTCTCGCCAACAGTTAATTCCATACCAACAGAAATTCTAGATGGGGGAGTAAAGATCCACTCGCTTGACTGTGCTCATCAGAGTGGTCTACTAAACTTAAATTTTGTGGATAGGAATTGTACCTGTCAAACCTTGATAAGTGTTAGGAAAGTGAAATATCTGGGTGTGTTATTAGATCCGAATCTTAGATGGAACGTACATATTGATAATATGTGTGAAAAATTTAAACATATAATTCATAAATTTTATAGATTGAGCAGTATTTGTGATATGAATATGTTAATGATGGTCTATTCAGCATATGCACAATCAATATTCCAGTACGGTATAAGGGTTTGGGGTGGTGCTCTGGACACTCACTTCGATAAACTAGGTGTAATACAGAGACACATAATAAAAGCGGCCCTCCGAAAACCGAGACGTTATCCCAGCCACTTACTATATTTAGAATTCCCAGTCCTTACAGTAAGACAGCTTTATATAAAAAATTTAATCCTTTATATTAATAAATTCAAAAACTCTTTCATTCCATACACTCCATCCTACAATTTCCGATCACCTTCAAATTACATTGTTCCCAGAACAGATCTTGTAGTATGCCGTAGACAGTTTCCATATATAAGTAGTAAACTCATAAACCTGTTACCTGAACATTTCATCACTTGCAACATCACGAAATCAAACATTAAAAGAATAACTCAGTGGATTGGATCAATAAACGTTTTTCACCTGATACACAATTGAATTTGTTTATTGTTTGTATTGCCATCGTACACATGGATATACATAATTACTATTTCTCACTCCTTGATGTGTATGCCAAGTATTCTAGATATTTGTAAGTACCGTACGATACGATTCTTGTTCTATTTGTTTGGTTACTCGTCGCCAGCACACAAACCAAAAGGTTTTGCTGGTAACGCCGATTAAATTCAAGAAATTATAGCATTGTTTTTTGTACATTAAAATTTTAAAGTGAATTTTATTGATAGTAACTATTTTGCTTAGGGAAAATTATGATTTGTGTATTTCATTTATCCATTATATCTTTAAAGCATTTTGTTTATTTTTGATTTGCTATTTTATGGCAAATAAATTTGATTTGATTTGATATTTGAATAGTCTTAATGATAGTTACTTGAGGACATATTTATGAGTTTTGTATTGTTTTTGTTTTAATTTTGCATTGTGTTTGTTTAAATGGCAAATAAATGAATTTGAATTTGAATTTGAATAAAGCTTGTAACATCAAGTCATTGAATACATTATAATACTGTATATACATTAGTTCCACCTCGCCGTTTGTGCCATGTTACGGGGAACATGGTGGACCTACTATTTTAGGTGGGTTCCGAATCACCGGGTAAGTGATAATAAAGCTTGTAACATCAAGTCATTGAATACATTATAATACTGTATATACATTATTGATTAATAATACATTTATAATGTATAATCATTATACATACTGATTATACAGTCTCTATAGGTTTTACTGTACAGTACAGTATTTATGAATCTGAAAAGGTAAGTGTTTTGAACCTCTATAAATCGAAGTATTTTAAGATGGACCTTGATAAATCGAACCTCAATAAATCGAAATCCTTGATAAATCGAATTTTTGCCGTTCCCCTTGAGATCCGATTTATCAAGGTTCCACTGTACATCACGAAAGGTCTGGGAATCGCTGACACAGCAGTTGAGCCAGTCACTGATTGAGCATGCAAGATCGAGGTGGTCCCCGGGGGAGAAAGGGAATCCGAAAAACGTTGAAACGCAATGTCGACTCATCTTTCGGCTATAAATATTGATAAGATGCCTTGTTACCAAGGAAGGTGCGCACACCTGTGCGGTGTCACACAGCTAATCACTGTCGACGGCTTCCAAATTTATGCAAGGTTCGGCCCACTCACGGTTGCTGTGCTGTGCTGTATTCTACCTGACCTGGGTTCAGCTTTTTCTTCCAAATATCGCATCAACATCTCGAAGGTGTCAAATGAGTGACAGTCGATGAACGATACTTATCTGGTTAAGCCAATAATAACCCTATAAATAAATGCCATACTTGTGACGCGGACCAGTTTCCGTCCACATCAAGTTATGCTAATGAGCAAAACTCAAAACGTCAGATGTGTCTTCTGTATGCGCTCGTTCATTTTCACTGTCCGAATTGTATTGGAAACATGGCTGGTGCGAGCATTCCACCGAAGCAGCTCAACATTCTTCAAATCACACTTGGGAGCATTTTTATGTGTTTCACATTCGACGAGGATCCTAAACCAGAAACGCTGAGTTTGAAATTGAAAGTATTAAATTCAAGAGGCCAGTTGCACGAAATAAAATTAAATTTGACCACCATAAGATGACGTCATTTGACGGAGCCAGTGCAACGGCTTCCCTATTGAGCTCCGTAAGATGACGTCAACTTACGTAGGTTTAATTTAATTTTCTTTCGTGCAACTGGCCTAAGGTGTTTGATGAATTGATTACACTACTGATTTTAAGCGAAGCACCGAAGGGGCACAACTCATAAAAGTGTCAACTGCAACAATCAGTGAGAGAGAACTTGAACTGAAGAATGCTTCTGTACTCAGTCGAGCCGATAAAAGTCAGGCTAGGTTTTAATGTGATGTCCGAGAAGCCTTTGAGTATTTGAAATGATAAAACCGGTAGCAAGTTTTATTTAGTTGAAGAACTCCGACTTACCTACTGGGCTGTGGGAGAGAAAGTGTTGGAGAGAGAGAGAGAGAGTGTGAGAGAATGGAGTAGAAAGAATGATAGATTGGAATAAAATGATGGGTAAGAGAGAGAGAGAGAGAGAGAAGGAAGCACGATAGATGTATAGTTTTATTGGTTTGGAATGCTTGCTTTTTCTGTCAGCCAAAGAGCCTTTAACCTGTACCGCGGTGCTTGATCGGCCAAGACAGAGAGAGAGAGAGAGAGAGTGAGTGAGTGAGTGAGAGAGAATGAGTGAGAGAGTCTCTGATGATGAGTTGGTTATTTCTGGGAAGGGGTGGAGGGAGCGGTCTATCTAAGCTAAGGAACGCAGCTGTGTGTTGCCAAGGTGATGTTTCTTTGGTGTCCCTATCAAGCTGTTACGTCTTCGTCGGAAAAATAAAAAATGAAATGAATAAAAGAATATGGTAGCGTAGAAAATAAGAAAAGAGAAAAACGCAAGGAGAGTGACGTGCTAATAAAAATTCACATCCGATCAACTGTCACAAGAGGCAATTCTTACTTTTAAATGGATGTCTGTATAATGTTATGTGGATGTTTAGACTCGCCTGTGGAAGTACAGTAGCTGAGACTTGGACATTGCTATCTATCTGCCTTCTCCTGGGAGACGTTGATTCACATTCACACGTCAGGAATCCTCAACTTTCAAGAGTGCTTTGGAACAGCTAAAAAAAGATATGTTTGCCAAATATATTGCTAGATAAACGATCCAATTGGATAATTCAGATTTGCAGGTTTAAATTTAATTTATTTAATGATGAATTGATTGCATCAGTGAGCTCAAAAGTAGTACCGAAGCATTTAATTCAAGGTGCTAGGAGTTCATAGTTAGGAGTTTTATGAAGGCTTACAACAAGACAGGCTTATAGTATGTGTTTACACTAATATTAATATTGTATTATTTTTCTTGTAAGTCTTTTTAAAAATGAAGAAAATTTCAATGTGAATGTAATGTGAGAATGAGAATAAATTGATTTGATTTGAAGCTGTATTTGGTTTGATTGTACATTCTTGTACAATATACTATAAAAATTGGAACATCAAACAACACTGGTAACGTGATTTTTGTGAAGCAAATAATTTAGGCTCCTCCTTATGTATTTGTGAATGCAGTATTTGTATCAAGGCTAAGTTCAGAATTTTTTCAGGTCACAGATTTATCTATAGCATTATTTCACAAATTGTATTGATTGTATTACAAAAATACAGTTGAAATTGCATTTGATTGTGCTACAAAATCATTGATCGTAATTGTAAATTACGAAATTGTTCGTATTACAATCATAACCAATAAACTTGAAAAATATATATTATGAAATTATAATGATAACAATCAGTTTTTACTTTCAACTTCAAACTCAGCGGCTCTGGTTTAGGAGCTTTGTAGATGTGAAACACACAAAAATGCTCCCATGTGTGATTTGAAGAATCTTGAGCTGTTTTGGTGGAATGGTTACACCAATCATGTTTTCAATGCAATTTGGAGAGTAAAAATGAAAAAGTGCACACTAGGTACATAGTCTACCAAATGTTATGATGTATAAACACAGAAGCAGAATTTCTATTGAAGGTTTGCATGCAATACATCTACTATCAATGTTTTTTCGAGGTTTTGGAGTGTTGGGAACATATTGCTTTATCCAGTCAAGAAATGGATATAAGTACATGTATGTAGAATAAACATTTTTGGAGCCACAGTTAGTCTTACTATCAGGTTCATAGTATTTACAGGTTCGCTTGTCCATGATCATATTACCAATTCCTTTCAGCTTCCCATCACAAACCAATCCCCCACCAGAATCCCCAAAGCATGCTCCTTGTCCTGTTTTTGGAGCCAAACAAATGAAACTCCTCAATTTATCTTTCATAACGCATGAACAAGTGTCTATTCCATGATATGCCTTCACCTTTAGGTAGTGCAACTGATTGAATGCTTTATGTTCTGTGAGTCCATAACCAAATACTATGCAATTCAGTCCCTTATTTGGAGGCCATGGATCATTACTTATATTGATTTTCCCCACTTGATTATTGAAATTGAATGGTTTTTCCATCTTAATTAATGCCAAACCCTGACCAGCTGTTGTTGTTGAGAAATCTGTATGTACCTGTATCTGTTCTGCTTTTCTTATTTGTCCTTTGCCCAAAGACCATTTCACAAATCCAGCTCTGATAGTGATATATTCAGCTTTCGCTTTTCTTCTGCCATCCATCACACATTTTGCTGCCGTAAGTACCCAACTCTCATCAATTATTGTTGCTGTACATACTACCTTTTTTCTCAATTCTAAGCTGGCTTGGTGTGGAGATTTCCATGGTCTGACCAAAGTTCCACCAAATATTCTCTGCTCACAATAAACAAGCATGGACAATAAAGAGCCAAACATAGTTAGAAACATAAGACATTGCATTGTTCTAAATTTAGAAACTTTTTCACCATTGATTTTGACTTCTATCTGGCTATTGCATTTCCAAAAGTTCTTATCAAATTTGAATGAAACAATATCGGTAACCATGAGTAAAGTATTAATAATGAGTATAAGTGTAAATAATGATTCTTGTATGTATGTAGGGATGGATAGATGACCCTTTTCTTATGTTTTGCTGATTGATAATCAACAAGAATTTTATGAGACGTTCTGAGAATATTGTTCCAACAAATATGTTCCCTTCATTTCACTTGAAAGATCTCAGAGATCTTTGTAGATCTGTGTCAGTCTTCAATAGCCTAATAACATCACTTGACTCCTGTTTTGAAATTGTTTTTCGTTCATAGTTTACAGAGACTTACATATCTTTTGATTGCAGATCAGGTTATAAATTTGGTTTGAGTAAAATCAATCAGATTATGCATAAAAGTATCACAGCAGCTAATTTTGAAGACTGTGTCAGGAATGAAGCTGATGTTTGAATTCTAATTTTAATTACCACATGTTAGTACATCCGTAGCAGCCTTCTCAATTTGTTCTAACATGTGATAATTAGAAAATCTTCATATTAATACCTACTAACATATGGCAGTTCTATTACATTCAAACATCAGCTTGAGTCCTTAAAACAGATTTCCAAAATTGGTTGCTGTGACTTGTTAAGCATGTTCTGATTCATTTTACTCCAACCTTATTCCTAACCTGATTCACAATCAAAAAGATACAAAACTGTCTAAAAACTGTAAATGAAAAATAAATTCAGGAGGCTGAATTGGAATTCAAGTAGAATAAATGTTGCATTTTGCTGTAGTAATATATGCAGGAACTTTCTTTGAACTGGAAGGTTTCAAAATGTAAGTTTCATCAAATTCTCTTTGATTTTCCAATCAGCAAAACATAAGAAAAGTGTCATCCCTACATAAATACCAGAATCATAATTTATACTTTATAATGGTAATTATTGAGTATCCAAACTTTTCGAATTTTCCAACAATTCTACACACCCCACAAAGCAACTAACCATTGAAAGTTTTTGGGTGTCGCGCTTTTTCACAAGAAAAATTAAAATTTTGAAAAAATTTAATGCCTAACCAAACATTCCCTTGTGGCTAACAAGGCTAGTACAATGGAACCACCCCATACCTTCAGTTCTTTCATGCATAAAACAACGAAAAAACTAAGCTCACTAACCTTTCAATACTTCAAAATCCTAAAAATTTCAGGCTGCACTCTGTATCACACATCTCTGCTTACAAATGGCGTCTGACATAATGAATAAATTCAAACAATCAGCTTTTGCCGAAAATACAATATTATAGCATTTCCAAGGAAAAGGTAGATTTTCCAAATACTATTTATCATCATATGATCTAACAATAATTATTGTCACTCTGGCCAAAAATACAAAATTATAGCATTTTGAAGAAAACGTATGTTTTCCCACTAGTATTTTTTGTTATCATCATCTTTACACATCATATGGCCCACAAACAATTTCTCTCTCACATGTATAGATTGGTTAGTTATCATACTCTTCAGTTGCCCAACCCAACCAGTTGTCCGACCAAAGAAAACTTTAAAATTTAACCTATCCAAATCTAACCTAACCTAGCCTAGCCCAACAATGTTACACCATTTACGCTTTACTTCTTTCATAAAGTTTGTTTTGGTCGGTCAGCTGGTAGGGTCGTACAACTTAGGGTAGATATATTTTTGACAGATGGAAATATTCATATGCGGAAGAAAAATAGTTCCATCAGAAAACTCTGAATGCCAAATAAATGTTGTCCCTGCAAAATATTAGACTATTATTTCTTGCTAGTGTGTATTGAGTGTGTAGGGTAAACATTGTTGAAAAGTTTGATACTCAATAAATACCCTTATTATTAATACTCTATACTCATGGTTACTGACATTGTTTCATTCAAATTCAATGAGAGCTTTTGAAATGTGTTGATTGGATAGAAGTGAAAATAATAAGTTCTATATTTTAAGGACAATGTTATTATGAAATTTAATTTCATCCATTGGATCATTTATTTCACTAATTAGAATTTTAATATTAATGTTAATTTGACAAACATGATAAATAGTACTTGGAAGTATTTATCATGCTTCTGACTATATTTGGCTCTTTATTTTCTATGCCTGTTCATTGCGAGCGAAGAGTATTTGGTGGAACTTTGGTTAGCCCAGGGGAATTTCTACACTAAGCTAGCTTAGAATTAAAGGAGAAAGGAATATGTACAGCAAAAATTATCGATGAGAGTTGGGTGCTTACAGCAGCAAATGTTTGATGAATGGCAACAAAATTGTGCAAAGTAACGATATCACTATCAGAGCTGAATTTGTCACACAATCTCTGGGTGAAGGACTAACAGGGAAAGTTGAACGGATAGAAGTATATTCAGACTATCAAACAACGACATCTATTCAGGGTTTGGCATTAATTAAGATGGAAAACCCATTCGATTTCAATGATCAAGTGGGTACAATATTTGGGAAAAACTACCTTAATCACAAAAAATGAAGATAAATTTGGAAAACTACCTTAGTCACAACCAAATTTGGGTTGCCAAATATTCTATTGGCTTGATCCTGTTAAAAATGGTAATATTCCAAGAATCTAGTGTTATTTATTCTTTGAGCTTGTCAAATTATCTAAAAATTACATCAATACAGGAATTAATTAATCAATTACATTAATACAAGGAATGCTATTTTTATTATCGGTCTTGGCTACTCCCTAAAAATTACACCAACACTTGTCACTGACATTCCTTTAAAACACTTTGAGACCTGAGCGTTTTGACATGCCAATGTCCCAGGAGCCTGGGCATTTCAGACATTTAAAAAAACCCTGCATTTATTCTCCACCCAAATTTAAAAAAAATATATATAGTTTGAAAGGAAAAATCATGCAGTTTAATAGTATGATATGGAAATTGTGATATCTGACTCACCAAAATAGTTATGATGTTCCAAAAAGTTTGCTGCAAAAAGAAAAATCGCGACATACTCCACAATATTATTTATCACTATTCACTTTCCATTAATTATCACTTCCCAGATTACTACTATTCATAATAAATATATCCTATCATAGTGAGACCGATAAAATTACAAAAAATTTACTAGTGGGAAAATGAAGTCATAATTCACTGCAAAAAATTGCAATATCAACCTTCATATTTTATCCATCATTTAATAATAATCACTTTCACAGCTCCTTTCCTTTCTCTGTTCGTGATATATTTGTTCCATACTTGCTTATAACATTTATTAAAACTGATAAAATGACCTAACCTGAAAAATATTTGCACTGTTTATTTGGACACAAATTTAAATTGGAAGTGCCACATAGATTATATATCTGTTAAGCTCAGTAAAGGGATATTTCTTTTGCGTAGACTCAGCCATATTGTCAACCATGATGTGTTAATGAGTGTCTATTATGCTCACATATATAGTCACTTGGCCTATGGTGTCCAACTATGTGGAAATTGCTCCACGGCTGTTACAATTTTTAAAATACAAAAAAAACCAAGAATTATTTGTCATGCACCACCACTTGCAAGTTGTAGACCTCTTTTCCAAAAATTAGGTGTGCTGACTCTTCCTTCACTGTATATTTATGTCTGTTTGGTGTACATGAAGAAGAATCTTGGCAAATATATGTTGTAAATTGCAACATACATAATTATCCTACTGTAGTTTTCATATAACTTGGCAGCAGTATATTGAGTTCAGATGTAGCACGTCCCATCTGCTACACGCTGCCAAGTTATATGAATACTACAGTACTAGAGGCAGGGAGGACGTGAGAGTGGATTTGCACTCAAAGAAACTGGCAATATATTTCAATAAAATTATTTAATAAACTATCTCTTCAGACATTTGGAAATTAAACAATTTAAAACATTTAAACCATTCTTTTAAATAAATGCTTGTATTCGATTGAGGAATTTTTGGTATAAAGACAAAGTGATTGTTATGTGTCACAGCTTTAATATTTATAAGTTATTCATATGTATACACTTTCTGTGCAGAACTGACCTTTTTTTGAGTCGCGGCGGACGCGTTTCGAACTATGTCGTTCTTCTTCGGCGCTTGGTTGCAGACAAACGCGTCCGCCGCGACTCAAAAAAAAGGTCAGTTCTGCACAGCAAGCTTATACATATGAATAGTTCTACTGCAGTTCACGAAAAATGGATATCTACAACACTATTTATGAGTGTTATGACATGTAGACATGTAAATTGTTATAATTGATTTTGTGACGATTGTTTTAACATTTGAAAATGTTTGTGGCAATAAGAATGATTGATTGATTGATTGATTGACAACGCCATAACCTCAAAACTAGACATGCCTACTTGGTTTTCGTCGCTATGAATAGAATACTCTTTAAGTTTTGAAATAATATAGAACACCGCCGCCGCACTAGAGCGACCAAACTAAATGTAAATACCTTAATCTATTACAGCATTTTCATTCAATTATTGTAGTTTATTTCTTTATATTTAGTATTATCTTTCAATTTATAGCATATTCTTTTATTTTTAATTTTAACTTTCAATCTATAGTAGACCTTTATCTTTATTCTTTTTTTTCTCTCCCTTTAACCTTTTCCTTTTTAACATTTTTTAACATTTTTCAACCCTATTACTCCCCTTCCAATTACCTTGAAGTGCATTTTGAAACTTGTAAAAAGTTTTCTTTCAGTTCTTTTCATTGTTTAATTTATTGTAAGCATTCATTTTATTATTGTGTTTTATTTTATTATAGGCACCTGCTGTAAAACCTTTTTCAGGTTTAGCGGGACCATTTTGTAATGTCTTTTTATGTAATAAAATTGATTGATTGATTGATTCGAATATAGTGATATTGGTACCACTGGATGCAGAAAATCATGGACTAAACAGCTGATGTGTTGCCTGGCAACGAGTTAATACTGACTGACATGAGGTTAAGAGCGGTTTCACACGGACCACAAAGCGCCGATGAAACGCTGAACGCAGCTTTCTGCGCCCAGTCAGCCACAAATTGCCGATTCCCGGCCGGCTAGAGTTGTGACGTTGAAGCAATGGCATATCATTCGTGCTTTCACATGAAGTGGCAGTTTCCAGCGTTTAAAGCCAGAACGCGCCACAAGCGCGTGCAGTGGCCAAGTACTCGGCACTTTTGGCGTTTTTGCATCTCAGCTGACATTTTTTTATTCTCGGCTTTGCTAGAATTCAGACATATTTGTATCACTTCTGAAGTGGTTTTTTTTCTATAACCTATAAATAACCTATAATGGGCTCCTTTGATACGGGAAGGTTTATAATTGAAGTGGAGTGTAGGCCTGTGCTGTGGAATCAAGAAACAAATGAATATTCCAACATTTAAAGTTTAAAGCCTGGGAGGAAGTTGCTGCTGCAATGTATCTCTTTATGATCTAATGGAGACAAAAGCTAAGACAGATATACATAAGATGAATATTTATTTGTTTTTAATAAAAATTGTGTTGTTTGTAGCATATTTTATCCCAACATATTCTTATATTACAGTATATTTGAGCAAATTCAAAGTAATAAAACTAAAGGTAATTATTTATTATCCGAACTTTTCGATTTTTTCAACAATTTTTTTTTTGTGACATCTACACACCCCACGAAGCAATAATCCGTTGAAATTTTTTGGGGGTCGCGTCTCTTTTACCCAAAAATTCAAATTTTCGAAAAAAAATTTTTTTTACGAAAATTTTATTTTTCATTTATAAAATTCATAATTTGCAAACATATTATGAACTCCCAACCATTAAACCATATAAATCAAATTAATAATCACATATCTGAAGAAAACTAAGCTTACTAACCTTTCAATACTTGGTACAAAATTTCCAACAATTGAACAGAAAAACTTCCCGGCAAAATGAATACCAGTCAACCACTGTTGTTGTCGAAATTCCCAGCTCTTCACAAATAAATGTTTGTCGGGGAGGCTTTAGGTGCAAAAGTATTGACACCAAATAGAAATATTTTTCTATTGGGAGTCTACAATTGTCCAAGAACGAGCCCACCCTTGCCGAGCCAGTAAAGCCACAAACCGCAGCCGC
Source organism: Conomelus anceps (assembly GCA_948455865.1). Classification (NCBI taxonomy): domain Eukaryota; kingdom Metazoa; phylum Arthropoda; class Insecta; order Hemiptera; family Delphacidae; genus Conomelus; species Conomelus anceps. Next base: position 7,557,111 of record OX418218.1, on the reverse strand, counting down.
CTTCTTCCCAATTCGAATTTTCTTTTGAAAACGAAATTCAAAATTTGATTTATTCACAATCAACTCCGCACCACACTTTAAACATACAGAAATCTCTTTAAAAACACCATGCCTGAACAAAAATTCAATCACGTCCTTTTCGCCAAGGCGTATAGATTCTAACAATAATTGTCGATCTGACCAAACACAAAATCTTTTCATTTCAAAAAAAACATATGTTATCAAACTATGATATTTTTGGATTGAATGGCTACTTGAATAGCTCTAAACCAAACCTATCCTAACCTAGCCTAGTCTGGCAGTGTTACAGTGTGTTCATAGTATTCATACGCGGGAGAAAAATAGTTCCATCAGAAAACTCTAATTTGAATGCCAAATAAGTGTTGCCCCCACAAAATATCAGTGTATTATTACTTACTAGTGTGTTTTGAGTGTGTGGGGAAAAAATTGTTGGAAAAATCGAAAAGTTCAGATACTAAATAAATACCAAACTAAATTACATTTAAAAAAGGTAAGATTTGTGTGCATAGTAAGGGAAGTGATAGCCGAGTGCTGTAGCAGGTATCTGTTCAATCAGAGATAAGCTACGAAACTCCTGGGCGCTCTTTGTAAGGGTGACTAATTTGATTGGCCAGCAAAACCGACTCTGTTCTCTGCTGTAAAACCGTCTAATAACTTTTCTACGTCGTCTTATAGCACGGCGGAGCATTATGAAAAATAAACATTCTTCATCATTCATGTTGAGATGTTATCTCATGAACAGCCAACTGATGAATGAATCAGTCGGAATCAATCAGCTGGAAAGAATCGCAGTAGAACTGCTGAAACCCGCGTTTGTCATGTGAAAGGAATCTGCGATTTCTTGCCACAGCCAACAACGTTTTCCAACGTTTTGACGGCGTTTTATGGTCCGTGTGAAACCTCTCTAATATAGATTTTAAACCGTGAGCCTGAGTGTAGCTCGGGGCTCAGCCACTGGGACAAATGGCTTAGTAGCGCCATACTCAGGCTTAGGACTCAAACGACCGGTTGCACGAAAGCCAATTAAATAAGGAGTTTGTTGTCAGTTAACTAACCGTCGTAAGTGTAACGGGGTTATTTCTGTTGCACAAAGATCCATTAGTTAATTTTCGTTAACCGAACAGGCACAATCTGGCTACACTGTAATTTGATCAATAGCTGATTCTGAAATAAATAAATGAAATGAAATAATTCGCTCTAGTTGTAATTTGTAATCATAATTTAAGGTTTGTTGGTGCTACATTCTTATTAAACGAGGCAAAAACAGTTTGTAACAAGTTGTTAGAGTTGAAAGTTTGGTCGGTTGGCCTGTGAGTATGTGAGTGTTGGATGGAGCACAATGCGAGATGAAATCAAATGCGGTTATCACCTACTGCGCTGCGCTGTGGTGGGCTGGTGGCTGAATTCTGGATCTGGCTACCAGAATTTCCAGTCGACGAGTTTAGTGTGGCGGACAGGCGGCAGTTTTCTTGTTACGAATGTCGGCTTGCATTCGGGATGCTTTTCAAGGCGACCGTAAGAGGACGACCTCCTGCAAGCTGGAGAAAGAGGAAAAGAGGATAGAAGATGAGGGTGGAGGATAAAAGAAAGGATAGGAAAAGAGGATGGAGGATAAAAGAAAGGATAGGAAAAGAGGAGGGAGGATAAAAGAAAGGATAGGAAAAGAGGAGGGAGGATAAAAGAAAGGATAGGAAAAGAGGAGGGAGGATAAAAGAAAGGATAGGAAAAGAGGAGGGAGGATAAAAGAAAGGATAGGAAAAGAGGATGGATAGAGGAAAGTTGGATGAAGAAGAAAAATACGAAGAGGAAATGGGAGGAGTTGGAGGAGAAAGAGAAGATGGAGGATAGAAGAAGGGGATGGCTAGAGGAAAGGAGGATGGAGGATGAAAGTAGAGGATAGAAAAAGAGAATGGATAGAGGAAAGGTAGATAAAGAAGAAAAATACGAAGAGGATAGAAAAACATTGATAGAAAAAGAGGATGGAGGATGAAAGTAGAGGATAGGAAAAGAGAATGGATAGAGGAAAGGTAGATAAAGAAGAAAAATACGAAGAGGATAGAAAAACATTGATAGAAAAAGAGGATGGAGGATGAAAGTAGAGGATAGGAAAAGAGCATGGATAGAGGAAAGGTGGTAGAAGAAGAATAAGAAGAGGAAATAGGAGGAGAAAGAGACGAAAAAAGGATGATAAGGAGTAGGTGAAGGAGAAAGAGGAGGAGCAGGAGAAGGAGAAAGAGGAGAAAAAAGGAGGAGAGGAACAAGAAGAAGAAAAAGGTGAAGAAAATGATGATGATGAAAAAGGAGAAGTAGACGTAGAAGAAAGAGTACAAAAAGAAAAAGGAAAACGAATAGAAGAAGAAATAGGACTTTTGTGGTGGAGGAGAAGGAGAAAGAGAACGCGAAAAAGAGGAGGAGAAGGAAAAACGAAGAAGAAGAAGGAGGAGGACAAGAAGATGCTGATAAAGGAAAAGTAAAAGTGGAAGAACGAGTACAAAAAGAAAAAAAAGAACGAATAGAAGAAGAAAAAGAAGAACGAATAGAAGAAGAAAAAGAAAACGAATAGAAGAAGAAAAAGAATGAAGAATGAAAAAGTAGTCTCTAGAAGAAGAAAAAGAAAAGAGATGAAGATTAAGAACAAGGAGAGTTGAAGAGAGAAGGAGAGGGAAAAAGAAAGAAAAGGAGAAAGAATAAAAAAGAAAAAGAGAAAGAAAGAAGGAAGAAAAGGAAAAAAAAGGTAGAAAAAAGGGAGAAAGAATGAAGAAGAAAAGGAGAAAGAAAGTAGAAGAAAAGGAGAAAGAAGAAGGAAGAAAAGGAGAAAGAAGGAAGAAGGAAAGGAGAAAGAAGGTAGAAAAAAGGTAAAAGAAAAGGAGAAAAAAATGAAGAAGAAAAGGAAAAAGAAGAAAGAAGAGAAGGAGAAAGAATGAATGAAGAAGTAAAGGAGAAACAAGGAAGAAGAAAAGGAGAAAGAAAGAAGAAGAAAAGGAGAAAGAAGAAGGAAGAAAAGGAAAAATAAGGTAGAAGAAAATGAGAAAGAATGAAGAAGAGAAGGAGAAAAGAGAAAAGTAGAAAGATAAGATGGAGATGGAGAAGAAATAAGGATGAAAAGGAGATAAAAGAAGATGAAAAAAGGTTAATTAAAAGGAGAAGAAAAAAGAAGGAAAAGAAGAAGAAAAATTAGGAGTAGAAGAACAAGATGAAAAAGCAGGAGAAGCAGAATAAGAAGAAGGAGAAGACGTCAGGAGAAGAAGAGGATGCATAGAGGATAGTGGACCGTCCACTTCGTTATCGGGTGTTCGGCATTGGTCCTTTGTGATGACTCACGCCTGATCTCACACAGGGCGACCGTCCAAGTCGGACACCCGCTGAGCCACCTTGACTCCTTCCGCTCACCAAAATAACAATATATTCTTATCATGCACCGTCTGCCCAAATTACGGCCACCGCTGATGCATTCCTCTGATTCTGCAATGTCAGAAATTCACAAGTCACCTCGATCGAACTGACAATAGAGTTAATTGGAAATTTGTTCTTTGACACGAATATTTCTCATATAATTCAACAACAATCTTCTTTTACAAATATTTTTTCCTACTAACTTTCCTCCTCCATTTGAAAATCTAGAGATTTAGGTGAGAGTCCGTTACTTTTTAAAATGCAAAGTCTCCTGTTCAAGTACGCAAATGCGAAATGCAGGTTGATGCAAATAACCTCTAGAATGTTCATTATTAAACTATATTAAGTTTGTGATGTTTTCCATGACGAAATACTTAATGAACAATCTAATATTAAAACTGACACTGTATTTCACTTTTAAATAATGTTTTACTCACATACATTGGAGATGCTTGAGGAATGCATTTCACTTCTGAAAGAGGCTGACGAAGCTTCTTTTCAGAAGTGAAATGCATTCCTCAAGCATCTCCAATGTATGTGAGTAGAACATTATTTAAAAGTGAAATGCAGTGTCAGTTTTAATATTAGAATATTAAGTTGCATTTAAGCAATAATTGAGCATTATTACCTGCTGGGCATCATCAAATGGGTTTTTAACAAATCAGTTATAATGTTTAATTAAGTATAATAACAAGTGATTACTAAGCAAATGATATACAAATTGAATTAATATTGTTTTATAAACTCAATCATCCGACATCTGAAATCTAATTTGAGCAATTAGCTGTTTCAAAAATAGAAAGCACACAGCACAGCCTTGTTGTGGAAAACACACCTTTAGTGGGAAACAGACATTAAATAGACTACGCAAGTTAAATCGAGGGTTAGGTTTGATGATTGCGTTTCATTTTGAGATTACATAGATACAAGAGATTACATAATATGCGTAGTGGAACATGATCGACCCACACTGTCTCAACTCAGGGGTTGTATAATAAAATATTTTTCCATGTTACTTGTCAACTGTATAAAAAACTCAAATGTATTGTATTGGAAGAATAAATTTCAATTTTGCGATGGTGATTATCATTGAGTACATGGAGTATGTTCCTCTGTGCAACCAACCTTATTCTTGGGCTGGAGGTCTACTGCTCACGAAACTTTTAGTTTTATTGTTACGGTTGTATACCTATATTCACTCGAATTCTATATATGATTTACTTGATATGCAAGAACCTTTTTCCGGTTTTCTTATTCACAAGATCCAAACATATTGAAAAATAAGACGAAATTGTCTTATTTTTCATTATGGATACCTTCCACAATATCACCTTCGCCATTACTAAGAAAATCCAAACATATATTTTTATTATTGAAGAACTGTCCTCAAGTATTCATAGCTTTCTCCATTTTCACCGATAGCCTTTTGTAACAACTATATTGTCAAAGGAATTCAAAAAGCACCCAAAACATCCCGGGAATTTATAGGCAAAAAATTCAGCGTAATCCTTTATAAAACAGTAAATCTTCATAATACACATCTAACGAGGTGCTTACTTATGGCGGACAATATTTAAGAGGTAGTTAACTAATATACATTATTAGGGAGGCACCCCGGCCCACGTGTCCTACACAACACAAGCAAATGGCATAAAGTATGTTTGCAATAAAATACGCAGGCTGTAAAATTATAATTACATTGACGCTGCAGTCGTAAAATTTGCACCGACATAAAAACTGTTTACGGTCTTCGCGCGTTATACACACTCGCACAACACACACACACATATATATATACACACACACACAAACACACCTACATGTATACAATGCTAGTTATGTTGTAATACAGCACGTGGCTCGGTTTGGTTACGGCGATGACAACAAAACCTGTACTAAATTACACCAGGGCACAAAACTGATAACCGTGAATTTTCTTGTTTAGTAAGAACAGGGTGAGGGAAACAGAAAACGGAAAAAGAGTGAGAAAAAACGATTGTAGAGTATGCAAAAGATGATTTTTGTGGGATATGAGAAGAGACAGTATGAAAAAGATATGGAATGAGCGAGCACGGAGGACCTTCTAACAATTTTAAGAGTTTTTTCTTAGAACACCTCAAGAATTTAAACAGCTTATGAAACTAAGGAACAATTGAAGAAATATCTCCATCTTCTGAGACCTTTCTCAGTTTTATTATTTTTTCATGTCTTTCCATGAACTCAAGAATTGGAGTGAATAAGTTTTCAGAGTAATGAGGTATTTATTATTGTATTATGCATAATTTGGTTACTTGCTGGGAATGGTCTGAAACCTTCCTCAATTTTATCATTTTTCTTGCATTTACAACACCAAAGAATTTTAGTGAATAAGTTTCCAGAGTAATGAGAGTATTTATAAAGCCGCGTCTCCACCAACCAAACATGTCGGCGAACAGTGCTCGCTGGAATCAGCTGATGTCTTTGAACATTGTTTGGTGTGGACGCCTTCTCGAACATTATGATCGGTGTGGTGGGGTTAGTGGCGGGAACCTGTTGTTGGTCGTCACTGTTCGCTCACAGACCGAACATTTCAATTGATCTCACGAACATGTTCGGTGACCAATATGTTTAATGTTTGCCCGTTTTTTGTATTTGCCAACAATGTTCGGCAGACATGTTCGGTTGGTGGAGACGCGGCTTTACTGTATTACGCATAACTTGGTAACTTACTCTAGAGAAGATCTGACTTTTCCACGTAACTCTATAGTACTAGGCTTCTAGGTTACTACTTCTATTGTAGCCTACTAAGTTACTTGGCTAGTCTGAAATAGGATTGAATTCTATGTTTATTTGCTCAAGGTATACCACTATTAAATAGAGAGAACGTGCTAATAGACAAAATAGAGAGCTAATACAGAAAACTTGCTAATAGAAAAGATGATGTTAATTTTTCTAATAAAAACTTGAAAAACACTTTCAAGTGGAAATTATAACTCACGTTATGGCGTGACAGCCGTTTCCCTCTGTTGTCAAGAGCATCGTCAGACGACCCACAGTACAAACCCACAATTATTAGTTATAATTTCCACTTGAAAGTGTTTTTCAAGTTTTTATTATATATTAGTGGAAACAAGATGGATCTTCAACATCTTAATTAGGTTATATAAATACTTCAATTTAACTACGGACATTTCGTCCAAAAACTATTGTTTAAAGAATAGTTGCTTTTTGGGGGAAATACTTTCCATGTTTTGATTAAAAACATCATTTGCTAAAGTAAATTCGTATGGCTTTTCGTGGTGGGGAGACCCTTACCGTAAGTTCCGTAAGTTCCACCTCGCCGTTTTTTTTAACGACTGCTTTTTTTATATGCAACCGGGACCGACGGCTTAACGTGTCCTCCGAAACACGGGATGGCTCGAGAAAAATATATTGTACTCAACTGGGATCGAACCCAGGACCTTTGGCTTATCAGACCAGCGATAAGCCAACTCGGCTACGCCGACTCCATTTTTCTGCTAAGATTGAGCCATCATCACAGATTCAATCTTAGTCATAAGATTGAAACATCATTTGAGTGAGATTATGTTAAATAAGACTGGAATAACTTCGTTTATGTAAAATATTAGTATTTTCGTATGAGTAGCATATTAAAAAAATTATTATGATCAATATTTTATAAATGCTTCATAAGTCTTAAGAATTTGGTCTAGTTTGATATAAATCTCACATTTTATACATTGAATTCAACAACACACCCTTTATAATTATAATGTTAATTTGTTTCTTATTTATTTCTTATCACAATACAAGTTATAATTAAATTTAAAAACATTAAACTGCAAAAATATTAAAATTTACAGAAAATAGAAATTTAGGAGCTACATCCTTAAAAGAGCAAGCTCGAGCTTGAGGGAGATTATGTTAAATAAGACTGGAATAACTTCGTTCATGTGAAATATCAATTTTTGTAGCATATTAAACAAATTATAAGGATCACTGACAATATAAGAAGAATATAGAAATGAAAGTTCAAGAATAATTCTTTACGAGAATTCATACAGAACTTTTGTTGTTATATTGATAGCCGAATATGGCAATCCAGTAGCCAGTGATGTTTTACATGAGATGGCAAAGTTACGGATAAAAGACCATGCCTGGCACTTAATTAAATATGTTCATAGACACAGAGTATCAAAGCATGACTAGTTGACTAGCTATAGCCAATGAATACAGATACTATATATATCTGTAGTATCTGATAGTATCTGTATTCATTGCTATAGCCTACCAATTCTGTGCTAAACAAATACTTGAAACATAACAAAAGTTGTCAAATGTCACTAAACTATCAATTTTAGTCACAGGACCAATAGTTAGTTTAGTGAAATTTGACAACTTCTGTTTTGTTTCAATTATTGAGAGATTTCAGAATATCAACATAAGTTCTACTAATTTTATTAAACTGATACTATTAACTATATTTATGTTTCAATCTATCTGTGGGAATAAGTTTAAACAGAAGTAGTATGTTTCTACTGCTCAGAAGAATGAAACATCATTTGAATGAGATTAAGTTCAATAAGACTGGAATAACGTCGTTCACGTAAAATATCAATTTTCGTATGAGTAGCATATTAAACAAATTATTAGGATCAATGTTTTGTAAATGCTTCACAAGCCTCTAGAATTTGGTCTAGTTTGAGATAAATCTCGCATTTTATACATTGAATTCTAGTGCTCAGAAGAATGTTAAGATGATTTCTTCACTTTGATATCCGACGAATGGAATTTCATAAATTTTAATTCAAGTTATTTATTATACGTCGTAGCTGCTACTGTGAATTATAGACGTTAGCCGGTGACTAACCCTTTCTCCAGGATTTACGACGTTGGCAGATGAGAGAAAGAGGATGCGGCTTGGTTTGGGATGCTCAATTGGAATATCAAGGCACTTACATCAAGAAGCACTGCCAGAATAGAGAAGGTGTTCTGCTATAATAAGTTTCTAGTATTACAATGACAAGCGCGCCGTTCTACTGAATGCAAGCCTAAGAAAGAAATAGTAGGAAAGGGGAAATGTTAGAAAGAGACGAAGAGGGAATCACGAGTCGGAAAAGATGAAGAACGGTCTCAAAAAACCTCATTGTGAGTGAATATTTGATATTCTTTGTTGCATCAGGCTTCCCTGTTCGTTCGCTCTTTTGTGAATGCACTGAATGGAAGTAGAAATAGGCATGCGAAGGGTGGGTGTGATCTAGTATCCATAACTATTATAATATTATTCATAATATTCTCCTTATAAATCTCTCTGGTTACCTGATATAAATCTTAATTCTATTTAATTGAATGAGCGGAATCCTTGAGGGTACCTTGAATTGAGAGGACGTTTTGGACGACATTCCTGGAAGCTGAAATTCATATTAGTCATAATTTTTTTCCGGAAAATGAAGTCCACATAGGTCTGAGACCTGTGCGTGGGTAATGAATTAGATGATGGTGGTTAATGAGTTGGACCTACAGTTTTAGGTGGGTTCCGAACCACTGGGAAGTGATTTTACAGCAGAGAACGTGTCTTTTTTGCTGGCCAAGCTAATCGGTCACTGTTACAAACAGGACCAATGAGAACGCAGCTTATCTCTATCTGATTGAATTGAATTGAATTCATTGTTACATAAAAAAAAACAGAAACATTACAAATGTCATTGTAAAAAATAAAACTAAATAATAATACACTTCTACATTACATTAATCTACATAACTACAAGATCTTTTGTATTAGTGATTACAATGTAATTATATGTAAAATATTTGAATATAAATTATATGTAATTAATTAATTATCTGTATATCGTCTGTAGCCCTAGTACAGTAATGTGCTCAATTACCATTATTTAGTTTTTATAATTATTATGGCATCACCAGCAAAAGGAAAAACCTTGTGCGCTGGTGAGAGTCGCATTTATAGTTTAATAAGTTTATTTATTTTTAAAAAATTTATTTAGTAAACAATATAGTCACTTGCAAAAATTGATTTTACAGCTGAGAACAGTCTTTTTTGCTGACCAATCCTATCGGTCACCCTTACAAGAGCGCCCAGGAGTTTCGTAGCTTATCTCTGATTGAGCAGATACCTGCTACGGCCCGCGGCTATCACTTCCCATTAACTTCATATTAGTCATATTTTTTTCGGAGGATGAAGCCCACATAGGTCTGAAACCTGTGCGTGGGTAATGAATTAGATGATTGTGGTTAATGAGTTGGACGTACAGCTTTAGGTGGGTTCCGAACCACCGGGAAGTGATTTTACAGCAGAGAATAGAGTCTTTTTGAATCCAATCGGTCACCCTTACAAAGAGCGCCCAGGAGTTTCGTAGCTTATGTCTGATTGAACAGATACCTGCTACGGCACTCGGCTATCACTTTCCCTTAATATATTAAAGATTTAAATGTGATTTGAAAAATTGGATAGGCCTAAGATGTACCCAGCCGAGTGCCGTAGCAGGTATCTGTTCAATCAGAGATAAGCTACGAAACTCCTGGGCGCTCTTGTAAGGGTGACCGATAGGATTGGTCAGCAAAAAAGACTGTTCTCAGCTGTAAAATCACTCCCCGGTGGTTCGGAACCCACCTAAAACTGTAGGTCCAACTCATCAATCACCATCATCCAATTCATTACGCACACGCAGGTCTCAGACCTATGTGGGCTTCATCCTCCGAAAAAAAAGAAAAAAGATTTACCGTATTTAGGAGACCGTGTAACTTATACTGGAACAAGATAATTTGAAACAGATAAAAACGGAAACAAGATGCAGTGATTTAAAAAAGATGGTGGCAGGAACGTTATTGAGAATAGGAATAAAGAAAAACATTAGGGATATTATTTGTAAAAATTATAATCATATTCACTCTTCAGGATTGCCATCGTCAAATCAAGAATGAAAACACTTTTAACATGAGAATATCCAAAGGTTTGAAAGTAACTTTCATTCACAGATCAACATAACTCATCAGGCGATTGAATACACAGTTAGAATAGAATAGAATAGAATAGAATAGAATAGAACTTTATTTACACATTCCAAACATTACAAAAGAAAATGAAACTAAATTTTAAATAAAATACATAATTTCTTCTTTTCTTGTAGCTATTTCTTAAATAATATTTATTTCTCTTTCCAAACTTATTTAGAGTTCTTTAGGCTTAGCCGAAGCCGTCAGCCGGGTTAATAGTGTTAACATTAGTTCCATTTATATTTGATTACTACACAGAAATAATTATAAGAAGGCTAATACACGTTAAAAGAAAACTTTATCTTTTAGGAAAACAAGTGCGTCAATGTGGCTGAATTTATGGCACTAACTAATTAACTACTAATTGATACTTCAATACATAATGCAATAAAAATCGAATCAATAAAGATAATCACAAATAAACAAGGTAGAATAAATAATTACCACACAAACTTACTTAATGATTAAACAAATTAATAATAAAAAATAAAAAATAAAAAAATAATAATCAATAATAAACAAAGCAAAACAAATACTGATCCATCCCATAATTTTAAAATAAAGAATTAAATTCTCTCATTATGTTTGTCGTTACTTTCTGGCCTCCCTTAGTAATATCAAAATGAAAAAATAAAATGACAACCTTATTGCAATTTAAATAATAATAAAACGAAACTACTAAGCAACAATTCATACCGTAATACTAATACATACATAATTAAAAATAAAAAATACTAATAAACTCAACAATAATTCCTTTACATTATCCTCGTTTTGTTCATTCTATCTTAGTACCTTTCAAATTAGAAATTAAATTCCCTAATAAGTTCTAGCCTATACTTCCAGGCCTCTCTTAAATAACCTACTAGGCTCTTCCAACATCTACCATTCAGATAATCTATAACTACCTCTCTCTCTAATGTCCTCTTTCTCATCCATTTTATTCTAATTTCGCTCAAAATCGAACAACTTCCAATAAAATGAAAAATATCCTCCGTTTCTCTGCTGTTGCACATGGAACAAATACCTATCTCCTCCTCTCTATGTGGGCCATGATTTAGCGAAAATAATCCTCCTCTGGCTTTAAATATCATTGAGATTACGTTTCGCCTGTTTTCATCATTTATATAACCTCTTGTCTTATCATCAATTTTTATATCTGCATAGACCCTATGATACTGAGAACGCTCTCGTCTTTCTAGCCATTTGTCTTTTACTTTCGTTTTCATTTTTATCAGCGCCTGTTCCCACGTTGCCTCCCACCCCTGTCTAAAGTTCCCTGCTTGCCAGTTACCCGCTGTTATCGGCAATTCAATATCTAAATCGCCCAATATCCGAGTCCACTCGGCGTACCAACCACACTTCTCTCTTAAACAGTGCCTTGCAATTACGGCTCGATATCGACCAGCTGGGAGCTCAAAAGAGTTCAACACATATTTTATATGTGATCTCAATGTGTACCACCACAATTCCTCTTTTCCAGTCTCTAAATATACCATATAATTAGGCGTATTATTCGGCAAACCATATATTTTCTTAACAAAAGCCCTGAAAAATATCTCCAACTCTTCTCTTTCCATGTAACCCCATACCTGAGCCGCATATGTGACTACAGCTCTACTAATTGAATCAAATATCACCCACTTCATAGACAAAGGTGCCTCTTCATTCAAAATAAGTTTGCGCCACACGCTATTGATTCCAAATTTTGCTGCTGTCAATCTGCCTTTAAAATGTTCGGTAAGAGACAATCTGGAGGAGAAAACAACGCCCAAATACTTATATGTATTTACAACCTCTATTTCCTCTTCCCCAAACTTCCACTTCTCTCCTTCCGATAATCTTCCACCTTTTCTGAAAACAACTATCTTCGACTTTGACATATTAACCATTAGATTCCACCTAATGCAGTACTCCTTCAATCTATCTATCATTGACTGCAGTTCTTGCGCACTCTCAGACATTAAAACCACGTCATCCGCGTAGAGCAGAGAGTTAATCAAATAGTTGCCAACATACACACCTCCACCCACAAATTGACTTAAATCATTCAAAAACAGGGCGAAAAGCAACGGGGACATTACGCATCCCTGCTTCAACCCGTTTTCGGTAGTAAAATATTCTGTCAAACCTCTGTCATCTCCACACCAAACTGTAGCTTTAGTTTCTTGGTACAACTTTTTCAAAATCTCCACAAATCTATATGAAACTCCCAGTTCATTCAACTTAAAAAATAAAGAATTTCTATCAATACTATCGAACGCTGCCTTGTAATCCACGAAAAAGCAGTACAGTTTCTTCTTACGTTGACTCAAACTATTCTTAATCACATTGTATAATACGAAAATGTTATCAATTGCTGAATAACCTTTGCGGAAACCACATTGATTCTCATACAATATCTTTCTGTTTTCCACCCAAGTTTTCAATCTCTTCAATAATATAGAGGAGAGTAGTTTAGCGATCGCATCAATGAACGATATAGCCCTGTAATTATTAACGTCATCTGCATCTCCTTTTTTATACAAGGGAAATATAATCGATCGTGAAAAAGCAGACGGTATCCGACCACCTCCCATAATATTATTAAACAATTTCAATATAAGCTCTTTGTAGTTTTTAGAAGCATTTTTGTAAAATTCTGCTGGAATTCTATTTTCCCCTGGGGCTTTATTGTCATGCATGGCTTTAAGCGCATTTTCAATTTCATTCATGTCTATATCACTATCGAGTGTTTCATCCTCAACATATGAGGCCCCATAGAAAGTAACTACACTGCCTATTGAACCAAAAACTTGTCTGAAATGCGTAACCCAGTCTTCTGCTTTTACATTTCCCGAAATTCTAAATTCTTTACTTTGAAATTTCTTTATCAGCATCCATAATTCACCACTGTCTTTAACTGCTTCAAACTTTTTCTTCACATCGCTATAATAATCTTGTTTCTTACTTTTACACAAAATTTTGTATTCCTTTACCGTCTTCAAATAATTCATCTTGACTTGCTCCAAATTGGATTTTCTAAATACATTCAACAAGCTAAATACAAGCACCCTCATCCTTTCACATTCCTTGTCAAACCACCTTCCCCTCAAACTTGCTTTACCCAACTTCTGATTATTATTGATGCGGGGCTTATTATAGTTAGCTGCTCTATGAACAAGATTATTTAGTAATTCAAGATTGTTTTCATTGTCCCCCGTTAAATTACCAATCTCTCTGCAGTAGTTGGTGAGTTTTGCAATGTAAGATTCTCTCTGTACCTTATCCCATCTCAACTTTGGCAATAGCGGGAGAATCACGCTCTCTCTCTCTAGAGAATTGACCTTCGTTAATACGGCTTCAATTGGTAGGTGATCGGATAAATATTCCGGAATTATACTGAAATCTTTTATTATGGGAATTAACTCCACTGATACACAGCATAGGTCGATTACAGATGATCCTCTCTGGCCCATGTAGGTGAAATCTCCCCACTTATCACCTCTTATTCTGCCATTCAATATTATCAAATTGAAAGTTTCACATAAATCTAAAATGTTCCTTCCTTTCGCGTTAATCGTCTCATCCTTTGACATTCGTTTACTATCTATGTTGTTTCCTGATTCAATTATGTTTGTAAATTCCGAAAAATCTTGCAAGTTTCCTATTCTTCCATTGAAATCTCCCATCAAAATGATGTTGTTTCTACCATCCTGTACAGCCATAAACTCCCATAATCTATTGAAATCCCTCTCCCATTCAATATTACTCCCACCACTAAGATAAATCGGTACTAAGTAATAACTAGCTTCTCCCCTTGCTTTTATTTGAACGAGTTGTCTATTTTGTACATTGCTTACATTTATTAAATCATCTACTCCCTTTTTAATCCCAATCAATTGACCTTTTTTTGCCCTACCCTGACTTGAATCTCTGATTGCGAACTCCCAATACAAGCTGTAACCCGGAAAACTATTGACAAAGTATGTTTCCCTTCCCTCTTCTATAAAAGTCTCTAGTAATATGAAAATATCATAATTTTTAATTATATTGTAGATTTCAAAAAACTTACTTTTCAATCCAGCCACATTGTACGCAATTACACTCAGGGGGCACTTCCTACTCGGACTGACGGCTGCCTCTCAGTTGACGTTGGCGTCGGCGTCGGCCTCTGCTCGCGTTGCTTCCTCCTCAGCGAACACGCTCTTCACCGCCTGCATCACACCTCCACCAAATATGTCCTGGAGTTTATGCCACCCATCACCGCCTCCCGTCGCCACCAGCCGCTCGTCTTCATCCATCGTAAAGCCGTTACCGTTCACAATCAATCGATCGACCTCCACCGACGCTCTCACCTCTGGTACACGTCTCCTCAGCTCCCTACACGCCCGAAACATTCTGGATCTTTTTCTTCTGGTGTCCGACGCAAAGTCTTTATGTATCACAAATCTCGTACCTTTCAACTTTTTGCTATTGTTTGTGATGTACTGTATGTCGCGGTCGTTGGGGAAATGGGCGATAATAGGTCCGTTATTCACTCTTCTACCCAAGGCATGGGCTCTATTAACCCAGATATCCTCTCTTGCACCTAGATGACCAACACAAAAGTCTCTAACAATTTCCGCGTAGTCCACAGTTGCACAATCATAGTTCAATCCTCGAAAAATTAAATTGTTTCTTCGCGATCTATTTTCAAGATTTTCCACTCGCCTAAGAACCAAGTCATTTTTTAATTTGAGCGCTTTAAGTTCTTCTTTCAGTTCCCTATTCTCCGCTGAAAGTTCTTTAACTTGATTGTGTAAACCACTTAAATCTTCTTTCGTAGCCAAAAATGCAAGCTTTTGGTCCATGGCTTCACACAGTCGCACTTCTAACTGCTTCAACATTATTTCTATATTACCTTGTTCTCCCATTTTCGATCCTGTAGCACGTTTTTTATGTTCAGTCTTTACGAGCTCCGGTGAACTTTTTGCTCTTGGCCTCTTCTTTTCACTATCGTTCTGCCGAAAATAGTTTCCAATCTACACAGTTAGGTAAACAGTATGTTACAGACGTTCAATATAAATTCAACTAATTATAGTCTATTGTTAACTTTTTATGGTAAATTCAATGACTTGCAGTCAAATAGACAATAACGCAGATCGTTATGGAACAAGAAATCCAGAAATTTAATTATATTGATCTCACATTGATTTTGCGTTTGTTCACTGATATTCCGATCTGAATGATCAAGTGCGCAAGGGAACTTGCACAGTGGAGCATCAAACGCTCACCATCGCAGTATCAAACACCCGCAGTGAATATACCACCATTCCACAACACCTTTAAGATTTTGTGATGGTGATTAACATCTAGTGTTGCGTGCTTTAATGTGTGATCAGGTAAGCACCCTGATAACGTATGAAATCAATGGAAGCAAGAAAACAGATAGTGGAAAATATTTGGATGAAGAAACATTATAGGTAGATTATTGGATGAGAAATTATCGAAGTGTGTATCAGGTCTTGCCTAGAAATATCTAAATTTTTATTTATTTATAATACATACTTAAAAATTACAAAGAATAGAGGCTTACAGCAAATGCCAAAAAAACCTCATTGAATACATTAGATTGACTCAAAACAAACAAGGAAATCACAAAACACAAATCACATATCGTCTGAATTATTTAGACCACTGATTTCCAATGCGGACAATATGAAAAGTAGAGGGGGCGTTTGAGCCTTTCAGAAGGCGAAGGCAGATCCTCGAAAAAATATTGAAGCATTCAAGTCTTTGGGCTTTCGAATCTAAGTTAGAATTGAATCTGGGTAGGTCAACCGCCTACTCCAGAATAATAAGAAATTAAAAAATTAATCTATATAAGCCATATAAATTTAAGAGGCAGATTCTCTTTGATGAAATATTCTTTACATACAACTTTTACATACATTCTTTTTTTTGTACTTTGGGCGAGATTCGAAATTTCCTTCTCAATTTTTTTCATTGCGGATGATGCCCACATGAGTGTGGAAACTTGGATAATGAGGTGAATGATGAGAAACATCCATGGCTGAATGATATTCGAACTCAAGACTGCTGGAGTACGAAGGCAGCTAGAGTCTTATCTAATCACAGACAAGCGCTCCAACCAACTGCGCTACCAGAGCCACCTAATCATTTTGTTAGGTATTTAAACCACAAGCCTAGACTGTAAGAGATTGCAGTCTTATTTATTTATTGTGACAAAATTACAATGAATGTGAAGGCGCAACAGACGAACAGACTCAAGTCCAAAACTGCTCTCTTCACAAATTTTGATTCTTATTTGACTGAAGGGTCTAAATTTTGAGTGGAAAGGAAAAATTGAATAATGTGGGACTCAAGTAGAGATCTTTCGGGAACAATAATTGATTTCATTTATGTCAATTTATGTCAAATCTATGATTGTGTTAATCATAGAACTTTATTGGAAATACTGCAAAATGTAGGTGTAAATGGGGTTGAACTGAAATGGTTTGAATCATATCTTATTGGGAGAAAACAATGTGTAGAACTAACTACAGTAGTTGGTAATAGTATAGTAAAGAATAAATCTTATAAATTAGAGGTGCAAGCTGGAGTGCCTTAGGGGTCAATACTAGGTCCATTGCTTTTTTTGTTATGTCAACCGTTTACCTAAAGAATTAATTAGTGGTAGAGCCCTCTTATTTGCAGACAATACATCACTCATTTTCAGCAATTCCATTCTAGATAATTTAGAAATAAGTGCCCATATAGGTGTGCAGTCCATTGTCCAATTTTTAAATCAGTTGAAATTAACTTTAAATAGTAAAAAATGCCAATACCTTCAATTCAAAAACAAACATAATTTAAATGAAGATAGGGCTATAAACGTGTTTATAAACGATAATCAATTAGACCGGGAAGAAAAAATTGCATTTCTAGGAGTTATGTTGGATAGACGATTGACGTGGACTCCATACATTGAGAAAATATGTAGTAAAATTTCATCTGGGGTATTTGTCCTGCGACAGCTCGCTAGATTGAATGACAAAAAGTTACTTTTTACAGCTTACCATGGGCTCTTACTGTCACATATTAGGTATGCTATCTTAGTATGAGGTAATTCATCAAAACAAAATCTTGATAGGGTGTTTAAGATCCAAAAGAAAGCGGTTAGGTGTATAGAAAGAGTAAATAGATTAGATTCATGTAGGCCGTTGTTCAAGAGACTTGGTCTCCTAACTGTACCCTGCTTATATGTTTATGAAGCTACTCTATATGTAAAAACGAATGATATTAACCAAAATCTTGATGTACATGATTATAATACAAGACGCCGAGGAGATTATCACTTGGTGAGTCACAGTAGTAGCTTATTCAAACAAAAACCTAGTTATATTGGTAGGAAATTCTACAACAACCACCGCAGTTTTTGAAGAGTCTTGAAAATATAGAAATATTTAAAAAACAATTGAAGAAATATTTAGTTGATAAAGCTTTTTATAGTGTACAAGAGTTCCTTTCACATCAAAATTAAGCCTCACCTCAACTAATTGAAGTAATTATGGTATCTAGTGTATAATATTGTTGATCTGACTTGTCTTATACTCCTTAACTGGAGTCTCCAAGACGTAATCTACAAAAAATCAGTTATTTCAGATAGTCACAAGTTGTGATTCCACTCGATAGGCAAGAATGAACAGTCGAAGAATTTTTATGGATTCTTATCAAGGAATGCCCGAGATTAAGCAGCCCTGGGGCAGGTCAGAGGCAGGCAGGTGAGTGGGCCCCACGCCCAGAGGCGACGTGACAATTAGCCGGGTTCACACCATTTCAAACGTCAGGACAAGTGACAGCCGCGCGGGGCACTGACAGCCGCACAAACTCAACTATCCAATTCTTTTTTATCATCCTCATCTTTCTTTCTTTCTTTTCTTTGAATCTTTTTCCTTTTCTCTGATGGGCCCCAAAATGCACTGCCCTAGGTTCTCATTCTAAAGCCGCCCTTCGCTGTCTCTACTCTGTATTTCCTGTCACCAATATGTTGACGCGCTAGCATTCCCACTACATCTCTATTCTTTCTCATATTTACAACTTTATTTGGATGACAGCAAACACGGTAGCTTCATCTTGGTTCCAGCAAACTATCTTTTGTGACGTGCTGAAAATGAACTCTAAATGGGGAAGGGCAGTAAACAAAGCAAATACAATTATATAAAATTGTGACAAAATTACAAATAAATGTGAAGGCGCAACAGACTCTAATCCAAAACCTCTCCACAAATTTTGAATATGTTATATTATTATTTGAAGGGTCTAATTTTCGAGTGTGAAATACAGCCTATATCAAACAAACCGCATGATATATCATACTTAATTAGGCCTACCATTGGAAAACGGGTATTTTGCACTATAACTTTTTTATAATTTAAAAAAAGTGTCATTGAACAGTAGATTCCTAACCTAACCTGACCGGGTCTTAGATTAGGTTAGGTTAGGTTAGGAATCTACTGTTCAATGACAATTTTTAAGAAATGCGGGGTTATAATGCAAAAGACCGTGGAAAACAATTACAGAAAACGCAAGACTAGTTGAATGCTTCTTTTTAGTGGAAATAAAATAAAAATAAATGTTGAATAGGGGAATTATACTAGACAACACAAATACAATAATTCAGCCTAAATCGAACAAATTGCGTAGTATCTTGATCATACTTGATTAGACTATTGGAAAAAGTAATCGAATTTTCGCATTCGTAGTTTTGTTACTGCAATAATAAAAAAGTCTTGGATTTCTTGTTTCATAACGATCTGCGTTGTTAATATGAACTATTTGTTGTATATTTAACGACTTGCAGTCAGTTTTAGATTGTGAATATATAATAAATGTACTCACACTTGGCGTGAGTACATTTATTATATATTCACAATATAAAACTGATTGATTGCAAATCGATCGTTAAATATAGAACAAAAAGTTGATATAAAAAAATATCGTGTGACCTGGCTGGCTCAGATCTGGTGTCAGAGTTATCAGGTCGCACCTGAATAAGTAGTACTGTTATGTAGTAGGCCTATCAAGTATATTACAAAATACAACTAATACTACTAAATGCTACTAATACAACAAAATACTACTAAATATAAAACCTGTACATTTGTATACCGGAAGTCTTCAGTGCATTTGATAGAACTAAATTGAGATTTAATTAGGATTTCGAAACTCATTTTTATCTACATTGATTCAACAATTTTTAATAATTGTACCATCCTTGGATTATTTACATCGTTGATATGTATTAGAAAATAGTAACAGAAAACACAAGAATAGTGGGGTAATTATGCTTCTTTTTAGAGCAATTAGTAAATTTTGATTTCTCATATTCTTATGATATGGAAACACACTGTATGGCCTATTATTGGAAAACAATCGCAGGAAACACAAAAATGGAGAAGTAATTATGATTTTTTCAGTCTAAACATGATAAAGTATGGAATTGAGAGTTTTTTCACAATTTTCGAATATTATTCTCTCTAGGTGCGAGACACTTACATGTTCCAGTAGAGTTGTCCATGTGTGATTTCTGTTGATTTTCTAAGATTTTCCCGGTTTCTGAGTTGTTCATTAAGTTTAATGGATCATTAACCTTAAAATGAACCATTAGGTAATGAGATGGGAGTGTCCTGCTTCTGATGTAACAAGTATTTTTAGGGATGGAATTGCAGGGAAACTTGAAGTGGGATAGCCACATGGAGAAACTCCAGAAAAGGCTCTAACATGCTCTCTTTGCTCTGAGGACTGAATTCGAACCTCAAGACAGCTCTAAAGGTTTACCATGGATATTTTCTATCACTGATTACATATAGAATTCTGTTTTGGGGGTCAGGAGAAAATTACTTGAACACAAGCTTCAGAATGCAAAAGCACTACGGATTCTTGAGGGGGTGGGTCCTTCTTCTTCTTGTAAGCCCATATTTAGAGGACTCCATCTCCTTACGATTCCGGCGATTTATTTCCTAGAAGTGGTTGCGTTTGTGTTCAAGAATGCAGATATTTTTAATGTTAACCGGATCAGTCATGCATATAAAACACGAGGTAAAAATGCAGGTTTGTTTCAGTTCCCGATTCATAGACTGACTCTCCTTGAAAAAGGACCATATTATTCAGGACTCAAGTGTTTCAATTGTATTCCAGAGGATATCAGGTTGTGTGGTAGCTATAAAGTGTTTTTATCAAGAATAACAAAGACTCTGGTAGAGGTATCTCCCTATGGAGGAGTGCTACACTGCATTCACAGGACTCCGGTCTTGAACTCGACATGTTGCATGCCACTTGAGCTCTGCTCAAAACTTGTGGCTCTATGCAACAATCAATCAATCAAAAATAATAATAATAAGGATTATTAGGACCTGTTTGTAACGGTGACCGATTAGATTGGCCAGCAAAAAAGAAACTGTTCTCTGCTGTAAAATCACTTCCCGGTGGTTCGGAACCCACCTAAAACTGTAGGTCCAACTCATCAATCACCATCATCCAACTCATTACCCACGCGCAGGTCTCAGACCTATGTGGGCTTCATCCTCAAAAAAAAAATAAAAATAATAATGATAATAATAATAATTAACCCATTGCTCCAGCATTGAGTTAATGGTCCATTAAGTATCGTATTTGTGTTAATCTTAGAAACAAATAAATAAATCGAGGAATGAATAAAGGAATATTCCAATTATGAGTGAATGAGTTACTTTGTTATCTTTTTCCAACAATTAATTGTAACGGAGTTTTAGCGCCACTGGCTTCACAAATCGTGCCAACACCACTTTGACTTAAAATAACCGTGCTACTACAGTGACACTGCCGAATGAGATACAAAATACAACAATTGTTGAATTGAATAATTATTTGTATAGGGCTGTGAGGTGCCTGTAATTATTAGCCTAAACCTTTTAGAAAAGTTCACGAAATTGCAGTCATTTTTAATAGAAAGCAATTATGGTCATTCACTTACATTTACAGCCGAAAGATCTCGTTGTGAATTTGAGTGAATAATCATCATTATTTTCTTATAAAAATGACTGCAATGTCATGAGTTATTCTAAAAATTTTAACAAAAATACAAATACTGCAAAACTCATAGATTGATGGAAAGTTAATCTTGTATCCAGGAAGTCTTCGTCGTAAAATCAATAATCACTAAACCCTTGTATGAATATATTTTGCTTTCTTTGTAGTGGCAAAGGTGATATTGTGGAAGGTATCCATAATAAATATGTTTTGCATGTTTCCGCGATATTTTGTACTTGAATTGTAAATCGAAAGAAAGATCAAGCCTCATACGTATATTTAGTATATTTGTGTAATATTTTGTTCAATTGGATTTTCGAAAATCATTTTGCCAAAATTATTATTGAGTACGTTGGTATTTTAAACTCAATACATCCGACTTTACACCTTTTTCCAATTCGGCTCGAAAGATACATATTTTAGCGGGATGATGCAAGCACTAATGTTACCTATTGAAAATAGTCAAGGTGCTACAGCAACCGAAAGGGTGGAAATACGGTAGTTACTATGCTAAACACATCAAGAAAAAAGATGGCCATAACTGAACAGAAGCGTCATCCTATTAACTAGAAAATGATAGTCTCGAGCGAAGACTAGAATGACTTCTATTCTGGCCACACCTGTTCAATGGACCAGAGTTAGTTTGTAAAATTATCATAAAAAATATAAAAACTCATAGCTCATTGGAGGCAGATGTGTAATTTGAAATTAAATTTCATATTACCCTAGGATTATATTACCCTGAGATAATGAGGAATTTTGTTCTATCTTGTAAAATAAATATTTATTGCAAACCTGCATACCCAACATGATAATGTTTAATGAGGGATATCAGGAACCATTTCGAGTTTTGCACATCAGCTCCGTTTGAGTAATTGATAAATTCTGTAAGCTCTGTTCTCTGCTGTAAAATCACTTCCCGGTGGTTCGGAACCCTCCTAAAACTGTCGGTCCAACTCATCAATCACCATCATTCAACTCATTACCCACGTACTGGTCTCAGATCTATGTGGGCTTCATCCTAAAAAAAACTATTACGATATTGATATGGAGATTGATTTATGTGATAGAAACAAATTCCAGTGTAATGAATTTTCGAAAAAAAAGTTATGTATTATCTTATACTCGATACAATGTATTTTTTCAACAAGGTAACGTGAAATTGAACAATCTCAGTATTATACCAATTGTGAATATTGTCAATTCTTCTATAATTCCGGAGTGGTGTACACTTCATAATAATCCCAATAATAAATAAGAAAGTAATTTTCAAATCTTTGATAGAATATTAAATTTTTTGAGAAAAGAATTCATGCTCTACAGTTAGGCCTAGCTGGCCAGCTCACAATCTGGGTGGAAACTTCTGCTTCATCAAAAGCTTCTAGCCTACAAGGTTCTAGCAGAATTTATCGTAAACTGAATCTTTTCAAGTACCTTTTCAATCTTTCCAAGGTCACAAGATAGTAAAGAAACGTAAAGCTTCATCTTTTTTCAATCTTTTGAATATAGTAACAGTTTTGTAAAAATACATCTTGAGATTTCATCTTGTGATTTCTTCCGGTTATCACACCTCCAGGTTTCCGGATCATACCAATACCAATCCTCCAACACTAAGCTTGTTTTCCAATAATATCTAGATTTCTTCATATCATCAATCTCCCAAACAATATTTGAATGTGGCAAATCATCTGCGATATCAAATTCTACACACTACACTATCTTTTAGTGAATGTTGTCTTGAATGATGAACTTATACAAATAATTTGAATTGTAGCTACCAATTTCACGACTATTAAATGCTATTTGAACTGAAAAATAAAAATGTCAACACAAGATTATCATCTGTCCTTCCCTATCACTTCCTCTCTCTCACTCCCCCCTCCCACCACCACTCACTCACTCTCTCTCTCTCTCTCTCAGGTTAAGTGTAAGAATGGCCTCAATGGCCAAGACTCCGCCTCTTTGTGGTAATTCTTCTCTCAGATCCAAGCTCTATTTTTCTTCTTTTTTTTTAACAATCACATCAATAATTTCTGCTGTACAGTACCTTAAAATAAATATTTGTTGTATTTATAATACTTCTATTAAAACTATTCAACCATTCACTTTTCAAAAACAACTGTACTTCACTTGAACTAGGGGATCTGAGAGTTGCTAATATTAATAATACTTTTATCATTCATGTACATTGTAAATTTACACAAATTCATCTGAATCTGAATCTCTTGCACATCACCCGATTAGATTGGCCAGAAAAAAAGACACTGTTCTCTGCTGAAAGTCACTTCCCGGTGGTTCGGAACCCACCTAAAACTGTAGGTCCAACTCATAAATCACCATCATCCAACTCCTCATTACCCACGCCACGCACAGGTCCTCAGACCTATGTGGGCTTCATCCTAAAAAAAAAAAAAAACCTATGCAAAATGTTCTTCTGTGTCTTTTGACTGGAGGGCTCTTGAAATCCATTTAGAAGAAAAGCATTTCGAGAGTCCTTTAAGTCAAGAGACACAATTCTAATTATCTTTCCCATCAACATAAAAATAATAGACAATATTCTATTTTTCTTTCCTATCAAAATAAAAATAATAGAATGCGAAAAGTTTATGACGTTAGGTAGCCAACGGCAGCACTCTCAACGTGGGAGAAATCTCTCTCACTCTATCTATCTCTCTCTCTCTCTCTCACACTCTCTCTATCTCTCTCGCTCTCTCTCTCTCTCTCTCTCTCTCTCTTGTCAGTGGAAACTAGACGTTCTTTATCTTTGACAAGAAGCAGGTGGGCCGAGCGTCAATAAAAAGCGGATCTAGCAAACTAGAATGTTTAAATGTGGAGTGGGAAGATAGGTTTTCATGTGAGATCGCTTCAAGCTGTCATGATATCAGACCGTGGACCACCATGTCAGTCAAAATGCAACTCTAAAGAAAAAGAAAAAAGGTTCTCTTGTACGGAATCTCCCTGCAATTCTCCGCGTCGTTATACTTGCTCGATCGTCCGTCCCGCGATCCATTGTCAGCCGTCAATCGTCCGCTGAATGCTTGCTTGGGTGAAAACCGACCAACTTTATTGGGCGGTACGCTTTTGCAAAACAATAACGCCTTTGATTCGCTGGAGCGTTTGATAGGCGTAGTCACAAACACTGTTCAACTATACACAATTTCTGCGCTGATTGAAAATTTCATGCTACGTTCCCATCTTTGAGAGGTCCGAGTTCCGATCCTTCAGATTTCACGCATCATTTCCATCTCGATAAACACTGCAGCGGCAAGCAGTCTTGCTGAAGTTTTTGCAAGGTCTGAGTAGTAGTAGACTATCGGCCGGTTAAACGAAAGCCAATTAATAAGGAGTTTAATGTCATTTAACTAACCGTTGTAAGTGTAACGGGTTTATTTCTGTTGTGCAAACATCCATTAGTTAGTTTTCGATAACCGAACGGGCACAATCTGGCAACACTGTAATTTGATCAACATCTGATTCTGAAGTTGATAAAAAAGATGAGTTAGAATCATTTCATTGTGAATTATTTGAATCATTATTGAACTATATCAATATTATGATATTCTTAATAGATTTTATTCATTTTGAAAGGTTTTAAACACCTACAACCTAATTTGATATTCCGTGTTCTGGTGCAATAAACATAACCTATCAAATGTAACTTGACGGGCATTGGTGAGATTTAATCATGAATAATAAGACGAAATTGTCACAACCACATTCATTAAAACTTCGAGAAACTAGTTTCAGTTGTTACACCATTATCAATCTCAATCAAACAGAGTTCAATCTCAATCAGAGTTTGATTGAGATTGATAATGGTGTAACAACCGAAACTAGTTTCTCGAAGTTTTAATAAATGTGGTTGTGACAATTTCGTCTTATTATTCATTATGGATACCTTCCACAATATCACCTTCGCCATTACTAAGAAAGTGAGATTTAATCATCGGTGATGGGGCGGTTAAATATCTTTTACGCCTAATCTAATCCCCATTATCGATTGTAATTGTCCTTTGTGCAACTAAATTCTCTCCATTAAGTTTAATTACCGTTGAATGACGTCATTCTACGGGGATTAAATTTAATTGGCTTTCGTGCAACCGGCGCGGTATGTGTTGTATTGGAGTTGAAGTTATATACCTACAAGTAAGGAACTAAACAATATGAATACCTCCGATTGGTTTTATAGGGATGCTCAATGTACCATTCTGGTTTTATAAGGATGCTCAATGTACCATAACTGTTGCCTGTACGAGTGCTTCAATTGCATCATTCTTCCGTTGCAACGATTAGGAAGAATGGTAATTGTCCCATCATTTTCAGAGAAAAAAAAACAAAAATAAATCATTTACTCCTAATAGTTCATTTGTTTTTTATCTTACCTCACTTCTATCGAAAATGCCAACCTTGCCCCTCCTGACAGTTAATCGCTGTCACTGTTCCTGCTATTGAACTTTAAATTTCAAAATTGATTAGAAAGTTTTTCTAACAATAAGAACAATGGGATTGGAAACTTGTTACTTCAATACATTATATTTATTTGCTATTGTGCTAATTTCAATAATCAACGCAATTATTTAATAGGACAGTGGGTGTAGCATGTGAATGTTGAGGGCCGATATTGAATTAATTTAGGTCATTATAAAGAGGAACAGTGTATTTTCTGAAACCATTCATTTCAATCATATAATTTTGTGAGAAAAACAGTAATGTAATGTACTAGCGTAGTTTAGAGTGTTTAGTTTAGTCTGTAGTGTAGATTAAGTCTTAAGTTATAAGAGTTATTTGACCAAGCTTCAGGTGGGTTATAAATTTTGTACATTGTTTAATTCAACATCTAATATAGATATTGATTAGACATAATCTTTACAAAACCATCTTAGGACAAACCATTACGTCTTAAACCTTCATCTACGACCATGTCATATCATTACAGTTTCACAATTGATGCCAAAACAGCTGTCTTTTCGAAATGCTTTTTGAAACCCGTTGCATAAAGAGCTCATTATAGTACAGGTTCTACATTATAACACGGGTTCTGGACCAATCAGAAGCATTTTTGATGGAATCAATATCGTAATTCTATATTGTGAAACTATCAGCTGATTTGATCAAACTGCTGCTAACCTAACAATCTACTATAACTTCTCGTATTTAAGATGAGAGGTTAGGTATCTCTGACAGTCACAGGTAAAATTAAATTGTTTTAATTAAATGTATACTAGTGGTCGTAGATAAAATAGTGTATGCAACGATTTTATTTGGCCATTAAAGCACGAGTTAGATGTAAGTTATAACACGAGCGAATGCGAGTGTTATAAATATCTCACGAGTGCTTTAATGACCAAATAAAATCGTTGCAGACACTATTTTATCTACGACCACTAGTATACATTTAATTAAAACAATTTAATTTTACCTGTGACTGTCAGAGATACCTAACCTCTCATCTTAAATACGAGAAGTTATAGTAGATTGTTAGGTTAGCAGCAGTTTGATCAAATCAGCTGATAGTTTCACAATATAGAATTACGATATTGATTTCATCAAAAATAAGGGACAAAATAAAATCGTTGCATAAACTACTATTATAACTATCGTGATGTAGTTTATACGATTCTTTATGCCTATTTAATAGCATGAATGACTGTTTTTGATTGTTCTGATGTCTATTTTTCATCATCCTAATCAACTCACTCAATCATTCTCAATTAAATTTCTCTCTTTAAAGATAAAATAATGAAAAATTTGTGATGTTTTCCATGATGAAATACTCGATAAACACATGAATACTCGGTGAACAAACTAATATCAAAACTGACTCTGTATTTCTGTTTAAATTGGAATGCATTTCACTTCTGAAAAGAAGCTTCATCAGCCAGAGGCTTCTCTTTAGAAGTGAAATGTAGCCTTTTCATTTAGTTTAAGTGAGTAATAATCTAAATTTAAATATAAATACAGTGTCAGTTTTGACATTAGAATGAAAAATTGACGTATCACTTCCAACTGAGTAAACTTTAAAAAAATTAAAATTAAAAAAATCAATTTAACTCAAATGAGGGTGAAATTCGAATACTCTACTTATCAAAACTAAACGGAATCAATTTACCTATTTCAAACTAGGAATTGTTATGAATTCAATGATGTCTGGGATCCATTTTCGATTTCTCCAGAACTGGACAAATACTACATGTGTTCAACAGGTGTTGTTATCAATTCGATTTGCATTTGTACGACATATTTAGGCTGACTGTCTGTCGCCAGAGCTTGTTGCGAACAGCGCCGACTAGTCCAGCAGATCTTCACACCCCTGGGGCACAGAACAGTTGTAGTAGACTACGGGAGTTTTGACCTGTTACTGACACCAGAGTCACTTTCCAATAGGCGGATGTCTGGGCCTACTACTGTACTGAGTCTCGCTCCAAGTACTCAGCAGTACTTGAGCAGCTCGCCATATAATAAACAGCAGTTTCCCTGCTCCGTACAAATCTGGAAGTTGTGACCTAGTTGAAAGATTTGACTTGTATAAGTTTTGACGAAGTTGAAAGATTCGGCAAGATTTTTGTGTTGTTAGTCTTAAGTGTGTGTTCTGATGCATGCAGATGTGTTTTCAGTCTGAAGAAAGGTATGTAGAACTTCTCCATATTACATAAATATGTCTTGGAAAAATAAATGTACTACCAAACTTCTAAACGAGCTTAGATCAAATCACATTACAATCTTGGAAATACAACTTCTCATTAACGAATACCGTACTTGAACAAATCATATACCTTGATAATAATAATCAATAACTAAAAAAAAAAAAAAAATACTTCTAAGTGGAAATTAACTATCATAATGATAATCAATTTCGTTGTACAGGGAGAAAATGTATTTAGCCATTTCAGTTATACATAAATAATGAAGTAACATCAATAATTTTGCTGTATGATGAATCCAAACCTAAGCTAGAAAGTTTGTCGTTCATCGTTTCTACACTGATTAATGATTTTTTCCATATTTTTCTTAAAATCAAACAAAGAGATAAATAGATAGATGAGTGAAAAAATATATTCATTAAAATTAAGGATGTTATTAAATAAAATTTAAGGTTGATTGTAGACTTGCTGCAATGTTGTAATTAATATTTAGAAATGTAAGACATTTTAAGACGTTTTTTTAAACATCAATAAATTTCAAAAATATTATTATTATTTATATTATTATATTTCTAATTGTAAAGTATTTTAATATTATAACGTGTAGGCCCTATAATTAGTTTATTGCTCTTGCTTTTTCTCATTCATCCTCCATCTAGAAATTTTCTTGTATTTTTCTCACTCTATAGTCTCATAAGTAGACTATATTTCTGCCTTACCAATTCTGTTAAGAGTTCTCCTCTTACAATTCAGGTCATCAAGCTTCTCGTTCTTTTACTTAGCATAGCCTACATAAAAATGGCTAGGCCACCCTTATATACGCCATAATGAATAATAAGACTTGAAGTTGTCACAACCGCATTTATTGAAAACAGTGAGATACTAGTTTCGGTTGTAACACAATCTCTCAAATGTGGTTGTGACAACTTCATGTCTTATTATTCATTATAGATATCTTCCACAATATCACCTTCACCACTACAAAGAAACTTATATACGCCCCTGACCCCTGACTAATTATTTTCTAACTAACTCCAGTTCAAAGTAGATCTCCTAAATATTGTTAGAAAAATTTCAACCATAAATATACGCCCCTGACAAATTATTTTCTAACTAACTCCTGATTAAAGTAGATCTCCAAAATATTGTTAGCAAAATTTCAACCATAAATTTACGCCCCTGACTAATTATTTTCCAACTAACTCCAGTTCAAAGTAGATCTCTAAAATATTTTTAGCAACATTCCAATCATTAATACCCATAAATTTTTAGGGTTCGAAACAGAGAAGTTTGAAAAAGCAACAAGCATAAGGCGTGAGGGATGTAATTAGGACATCGTTCCGAGTAATAGATTTCCAGCTCATTGCCACCGATCTTAAAAGGTTCTGCATGTTCCAATGACGCGATGATTGTGTTTCCACTACAGACGACTTCAAAATACTGTAATACGAAATCTCTATTTGCACTGGCAACAAGAATGGAGCCCTTTCTGCATGCTCCAATGACTGATGATTGTGTGGCCGCTACTAAAAACGACTTCAAAAAATGTAATACGAAATCTCTATTTGCACTGGAGGGGCAATGTTAAAAAGAACGGAGCTTTTGTGGATTTTTAGTGGAGGGGTAAAATGGAAGATCACTTGTGTTCAAGGATCATGCAGTTGTAGAGAGTTGAGAATAAGTGCGGAAGTTGAATAGAGAGTGTGAGTGAGAGAGAGTGAGAGAGAGAGGGTTTGAGTGAGTGAGAGAAAGAGAAAGAGAGAGAGAGTGAGTGAGTGAGTGAGTGAGAAAGAGTGAGAGAAAGAGAATATAGAGAGAGATAGGAGTATACCTGCCATTGTTTTGAAACAAACAGGCCACTCGTGTCATAATAAACTACGGGTGAGTAGTCAACAAGTAGATGCCGACTGTTGAAAAGTCATATTCGGTGGGTGGAGTGAGCTGTCAAGAGGGAGGAGCTCGCAGCGCGACACAGCAATAATTTCCTTCAACCGCCCGCGGCGTCTGTACACATTCAGACGCCGGTTTCTTCCTCAGCTACTATACTTATATATACTATATATATAGTACTCAACTAGCACATACTATACGTCGACCCCAGCCACAGCCTACTCTCGATTACTGCTACCACAATCGAACCATGTCTATGCAAACAACAGCCACTTTCGCTAAATTGGTCCCTTCTCTTAAACTGAACCCCCTTCACATAAACACTAGATGGGTAGCACGTGCCTAGAATGGTCAAATTGAAAAGTGGTCAACTTATTTCGTGTTAGTAGACTGGTCCAAGCTTTTGTAACCATTGTATGGTGTGATTATTATTTATACATTTATTGCAAGGAATACTATCAAGTAAAGATACAACAGGCGCAGCAACTCTGCTTTCCTTACAAATTTTCAACTAAAAATGCAAATTTTAGGTTACATCCTAGTTCAACTAGAAATTTCACAATAGGCTAAAGTACAATATTACTAATTCTTTCCAAAACAAGAATATTCATTTAAAAGTGAATAAAGAAAGAGAGAATAGGCCTATAGAAAAAGAATGTATATTATGTTTTCGATTTCACATTCTCCTGGAAAAGTGTAGATTTTCGTTCACTAGGTAACAATTTTTGGATAATTGTTTTTCTAAAGTATATTAGTATGTTAAAGTATATAAAGTATGTAAATTTTTTTCTTTAAGTTCAGTAGGTAAGGATTTTTTTCACTGATGATGCCCACATGAGTCAGATACTTGTGCGTGGGTAGAGAGGTGAATGATAACACACATAAATGCCTGACGGTGGAGCGGGATTCGAACCCACGACCGCTTAAACGACAGCAAGCTGAAGTTGCGACTCCCCAACCAGCTATTTTTGGATAGTCTTTTTTTCTAAAGTATGTTGGTATGTTGAAGTATGTAAAGCTTTTTCTTTAAGTTCACTAGCTAAGGATTTGGGATCATTTTCTAGAATCTTCCCCACAGCTTTTTATTATAGCTTTAAGTCCACTGGGCTAGGATTTTTGGAAAACTTTTCTAGGATCTTTGCTATAAACTATTGTGTTTTCGCTTACATATTTTTCTTGTAAATAGATGGATTGTTTTTTGTTTATTATGTAGATACTTGTATATATATACTTGTATATCTAGATACTTATGGGATACTTTTATGAAAGATACATAATACATACTTTAAATTATAACCCTATCTCTATGTTTACATAGATAATTGATATTTGGATGAAAAATACAACTCTGAGTTCATTCGTTATATGAGAATTTTCTAATCTATGATGTTTTCCATGAAAAAATACTTGATTAACAATCTAATATCAAAACTGACTCTGTATTTCTATTCAAGTTATGATTTTACTCACTCAAACTTGAGAAATGCAATACGCTTCTGAGGAAAACATTTTACTTATGAGTAAAATCATAATTTAGTTATTCAGCAGTGCTACTGCCATCCACAGTATGAAAATTCTCACCTGATCATGGCGCTTTGAGTGTCGAAACCGGTCGTGGAGACGTAAGTTTCCTTATAATATTTAAATAGGAAAAAATCGGAACTTTACTACGGAAGGGGTACAAAAGGAATGTGGTGGGAGAGACAATCTTCAAAAAATGAAAAATATTCCCTAGTACAGTTTACCGGAGGTCTGATATCACAAGGTTACAAATTATTTTAACATAACTGCAAAACTTCATTAAATAACAACCAATCTGTCAATTTGTAGTCTTCCTACACTTTCCTTCCATCTGGTAAAGTTCGTGGTTGTTTGAGCTATCTAGCTGTAGAAACAGTTTCAGAAATTTAAGGATCAATGATTCGGAGAGCACCGAAGTGGAGACGGACTTATTCAGCTGTGCTTGAAGCACAATTGTGCAAATGCAAGATTGCATCTGCCGATGTGTGAGCAACACACCCTGCATCCCTGATCAAGGAGAGATCACTAAAGGTTGCACACTCGAAGCGGTGTAGTCAAGTGTTCAGACAAGATCTTTTGTACTTGTCCATTGGAGGCCAAATCTTGAACAACACTTTGTTCCTAGGAATTCTGTGCGCCATTATAGTTCCACATTTGCTGCGCACAAGCGCGCTTGTTAGCTACAATCTAATAAGTCCAAATGGGGAAAAAGAAGGCATGGAACAGAACTTGTGCTGTGTTGTGCCGACAGTCAACAACCTCAATAGAAATCAACGAGGCGTTTAAAATTGAAGGATTTTGCTTTTTCTCGCCGAACAAACGGTTTGTGGTGCATTTCAGGAATTCAACTCTGTTTTCTGCTGTAAAATCACTTCTCAGTGGCTCGGAACCCATCTCAAACTGTAGGTCCAACTCATCAATTAATTATCATCATCATCATTATCATCATCATTATCATCATCATCATCATCATATTCATCATCATTATTGATAGTCTATTATTATTATTATTATTATTAGACGTAAAACTCCCTAAGTGGAGACGCTGAGTAAAGATGGTTCATTTTTTGGACTTGTTCTTCTTGTTTGCCCTCACTTTGTTCCTATTATTATTATTATTATTATTATTATTATCATCATCATCCTGCTCATTACCCACGCACAAGTATCAGACATATGTGGGATTCATCCTCCGAGGAAGAAAAAAATCTGTGCTTGTAAACGCCAATTATCGTTTACTGGTAATGAATTATAAACAGCTATAAACAGTTCGATTATTTAAATTTAGCGCCACCATCGGTAATGTTGGTACTCATTGCGGACACTTGCAATTCCCCTGTTCATTGGCACGTTTCAGTCAGTTGCATTCTTGTCTCGGTACAGATCGGGTTAATCCATGCTTCTTACCTACCCGCCGGCTCATGCGTGTGCTTCTTCTCGTATTGCGCAATACCGCGTGAACTTAAGTTAATTATCGTCATTACCTTTCGGGGTTATTGAATCCACAAAGTGTACCGCATCCAGCATCGGATACTCCTTCACGGGCAGAAATTACGGAAACATACGCCATCAACGGTCTCGTTGGGACTCAAGGTAATTGCATAGACTTTATTGGCTATTATACTAGCGAACTTACACCTCCTAGTGCTTTTGAAGGGCTTTCAATCAACCCTGGCCCCAACAAAGTGGTCCTCCGGGCCGGATATGAATTTTAGCAAAATTTTGAGTGAAATTTGAAGTTTTTACGTCGTAAAAGTGGTTGCGTATCAGGGTGTGGCTTACGTATCTAACAGTGTGTATCACGAGCGTGTAGTTTGAAAGTAGTGAGCATTCCTATCTTGACGCAGAGTGTATCAAGTCGAGTATCCGATCAACAAGCAGCGTTTCCTAGAAAAACATGTCACCAACCTAAGCGAACCTGTTTTATTACGAGAATAATTATTCCAGTAGCCATATTGTGCCACAAATAAGTGCGTATGGACCACCCACCTTGCGTAGCAACATAGTTCCAAGTTTCGCTAACAGGTTGCGTCAGTGGCTATATCATCGAATTCATTTTCGCAATTTTGTCGTCTGCCTAAGCAAACACTCAAGATGAATCCAGACTCCGTAATGAAAACTCCCGTAAGTAAAAGTATGAATGCTACAACCAGTGACAATACTACAAACAGTGATAACCTCTTAGTTAAATTAGCAGAAGATTTATTATTGAATTTAGAAGAAATTACCAAAAACGGATATGATTTGCCTCAATCAGTGTTTCAATATACTCAATCATTACAGTCTACACTTTCGGCGTATAACATTAAGGCTTTGGACTCAAATCTAAACAGTGAGCATGCTAAATTATTCAGTGAAATCAGTAGTACATGTGCAAAAATTCTTAGGCAGATTACTCCTAAAAGTTCGCCTGCTTCCCAGTCCGCATTCAAACTAGCTGCAGTTGAACTACCTACCTTTTCAGGTGAGCAAGAGAACTGGATGAAATTTAAATCCTTATACGAATCCGGAGTGCACAAGTCTGATAATTACACCAATGTTCAAAAATTTCACATTTTGAAGACCCATGTCTCGGGTTTCGCTTTATCGTTATTTGATTCATTGCCATTAACGGAGGAAAATTATGCAGTAGCGTATAATCTATTGTGTAAAAGATTTGATAATGTTCGTGCCGCCGCTAATCACAGTTATGCTAAAATGTTTAATTTCATTCCACACGGATCAGCCAAGGATGTATTACAGAAACATCATGCAACATTTACGTCAGGTATAAGTGCGCTCAGATCATTACCGGACATAAATCTCGAAAATTACTTACTATTCCAGTTAGCCAGTCGCGCCCTACCAGACTATTGGCGCACTCAGTTCGAAAGTACCGTACTTGATAATGCTATACCTACTGTAGAACAATTCATGGAATTTGTTAACGCCTGTGAACGATCGATCGATGTGGCCGCCGCTAGTAATATTTCAGCTCTTAACAGTCCATCTATTGAGAACGCTAGTAGAAAATCGCCGCCAAGTTCCAGACGTACGTTAGCCTCCGCCTTCCCGGTACAAACGACTACCCGTTCCTTCGTTTCCAGAGTTTGTTTATTGTGCGATCAACCGCATCGAATTAATAAATGTTACGAATTTAAACAGATGACTGTTGCAGAACGATATCGATTCACCAGAGACAATAAAAAATGTTTTGTATGTTTAGGCTCGCATTTAGCACAGAACTGTCAATCTCAAAAGTGTTGTATACATTGTGGTTCACAGCGACACAATTCTCTGTTGTGTACCCAGGTCGATAATACCGCTCGCTTCAGTATGTCGAACCCTACCGTTACGGACAACTCGCCCATCGCACGTCCGCGTTCCGGGTCACACAGTTCATCCTCTTCCGATTCCAGTAGTCCAAATGAGCATCACCAACACCGGATCTATCGCAACCGCAAATTAGTAATGAGCGTAGCTAAAGATCGAAATTCCGACAAAGAATCAACACTCGCATCGCCGCGAAACAGTTCGCCTCCACACTCTGAGCGCAATAAGAGAAGTGAATCGTTCAGAAACCTATCTACAGGTCACGAATCGATGAGACTAGAATCCCGTCAGAATAATGATTGAGTAGAGGAGTCAGTGCCCACTCTCGGATCATCGATTAAGTCTACCTGTTTAACATTTAATCCTACTATCAGTGTGCTTTATTTTTATTGTCAAGAACCCGCTAACCAGTTATACGAATTTGATAAAATAAGGTATCAAAACTCGACCATAAACGGATTACCGCATTATAAGCCTTATAAACGTAACGCTCCTCCTAGTGACAGTACAGAAAAAGATCCAAGTGTGAATAAGCGTTTAATTCGAGAAGTGTTTACCGGTCATTCCATGGCTGATGATGGAATAAACTGTATTATCGGTACTTTATGCTTACCAGTGATAAGTCAGTATGGCCAAACTATAAAGATTCGTGCGTTTTTAGATTCCGCTAGCCAGCGTACGTTCATCAGTCCAGAAACGGTTATAAAATTAGGATTGAAACGTCAGCCTTCAAATATTCAGTTAACAGGAATCAATTCTGTGGCCTCGCCCGTGGACGGTGTCGTTCATTTATCTCTAGCCTCGCCTACTGACAATTCTAAACTAATATCTACTCAAGCGCTCGTTATCGACACGTTACCTTCTCAGCTGCCTGCACAGACGGTGCACCCTAATTGTTATTCTGAATTCGTTACGCTGCCATTAGCGGACAGTATGTTTTTCCAACCAGCTAAAGTTGACTGTCTTATCGGATTGGACATTTTATTTCAGATCATTTGCAGTGAAAATACCATAATAAAATCGCATTCGCACAATTTATCAGCACTCAATACCATCTACGGTTACGTCATTTTAGGACCGTTACCTGCTAATTTTTCAAGTTCTACTCATGTATTCACTACGCAATGTGATGTAGAAAATAACAATGTTCAGTTGAACAATACACTACAACAGTTCTGGCGTGAAGAAGAAATTCCTAACGGTAATTATCTGTCTCCTGAGGATAATTTATGCGAACAGCTATTTAGTGATACTACAACCAGGACCAAGGACGGTAGATATGTAGTCGCTCTTCCATTTTCGCAATCCATGTCGGCAATCGCCTCTAATAGAAGTCAGTCTTATAAAATGCATTTGAATATGGAAAGAAAAATTCAGTCTGACGAAACAATATGTGTAAAATATCACGATTTTATGCAGGAATATTTGGAACTCAAACACATGGAACTTGCCAAACGGTCATCTGAATATGTGATACCTCATCATGTTGTATTTAAACATGGAGATAAGAGTGGAAAAATTCGAGTAGTGTTTAACGGGAGTAGTCCAGATTGTACAAAGACATCGCTTAATGACCGGCTATTATCAGGCCCAAAATTACAAAAGGATGTTTCGCTAGTTATAAATTCCTTTCGAACGCACAAGTACATTATAATAGCGGACTGCCGTCAAATGTACAGACAAATTCTTATCAGACCTGAAGACAGACATGCCCAACACATTTGGTATAGACCACATTCGGATTCTCCAGTTATGGAATTTGAATTGATGACGGTTACGTACGGATTACGCCCATCTGCTTTCCTGGCACAACGAGCTCTTAAGCAATTAGTAATCGATGAAGGAAACGCATTCCCACTCGCCTCACACGCGCTCTCATCCCATACGTACGTTGACGACCTTTTAACAGGAGCTAACAGTTTAGAAGATGCGTACCAGCTCGTCACCCAGCTCATAAAATTGCTAGCAAAAGGGCAATTCGAACTTAGAAAGTGGGCTTCTAATCATCCGGAATTATTACGACATTTACCAAGTGAATATTTAGAAAATACTGATTGTTTATTCGACAATTCGGTCGCACTGAAGGTGCTTGGAATTAAGTTCATACCTGACCAGGACCTGTTCACTTATTCAGTTACCCCTTTCACAGGCCCAACTAAAGTAAGAAATGTTTTAGCGCACATCGCACGCCTATTTGATCCTGTCGGATGGCTATGCCCAGTAATATTCAAATTAAAGGCGTTTATGCAAAAGATTTGGATGACCTACAAACAGTGGGACGCTAATCTCTCGTCAGATCACGAAAGTCAATGGCTCAGTTTCACAGAAGAATTGTTATCACTATCACAGATTCGCATTCCTCGCCTACTTACTTCTACAGACTCAGTAAAGTGTCTAATCGGATTTTGCGACGCCTCAGAGGCAGGATACGCTGGTGTATTATACGTACATGAAACTTTTCCCAATGCTGCCGTCTCTATGAAACTAGTCACTGCAAAAAGCCGAGTATCGCCCGCTAATAATGCTACTATTCCAAGACTCGAGCTAAACGGCGCGCTATTATTATCAAAGTTGGTTTCATCATTCAGTGAGTCATTTGAGTCAATCAAATTTGAAAGAATTCTACTATACAGTGACGCTAAAATCGTCCTTGACTGGTTACACACCCCCTTGCACAGGTTAAAGATTTTTGTGGCTAATAGAGTGTCACAAATTTTAGAGAACAGTACTATCGAGCAGTGGAATCACGTTTCTACCGCAGACAACGGTGCCGACGTCGCCTCCCGTGGCTTACGCCCCAATGAGCTACTATGCAATGAGCAATGGTGGCACGGACCTATTGCTTTTCAAGTGCCTGTTACGGATTTCCCGGTCACCAGCTACCAACCTGCTACTCCGTCGTCTGAACTGAAACCAACCGTTACTAACGTATTGGCCACCACAGTCGACAACGAATCTAATCAGTTAGCTGTTTGTATGGAGAGATTTTCCAGTCTGCCCCGACTAACGCGCGTATTCAGCTACGTTCTACAGTTTATATCCGCCTGTCGCCGCGATCAAAGTTTCGCACAACCCTTATTGAAGGAATATCAAGATGCCTACCGGTCTAATAGTTCTACTTGCCAGACGGTCGACAAATTGCGTGCATCGCTCCTTATCTGTGTAAATATTGTACAGAAGCAACACTTCAATGAAAATAAGCTCAAATCTCTAGTTAAGCTTAATCCAGTCACTGACATCTCAGGAATTATGCGAGTTGAAGGGAGACTTGTATTTTCGTCATTACCTGATGCAATAAAACGTCCTATACTGCTACCTAAGCGCAGTCACCTTTCGGTTCTCGTTGTTAAGAACGCGCATCTCCGCACTCTACACTCAGGCCCTCGCCTCACTCAAGCTAGCGTCTCAGCCCAGTTTTGGATCCTATCAGCACGATCGCTTGTTCGTTCAGTTGTACGCTCATGTCTCACCTGCACACGGTTCAGCTCGGTAACAGTTCAACCTCCGATGGCACCACTACCGGAATCACGAGTGACACCCAGCCGCCCATTCTCTGTTGTGGGAACAGACTTTGCTGGCCCATTCCTCTACAAGCCTTCGTCACTACGGTCGCAAACACGCTTGAAAGGATATTTAGCTCTGTTTGTTTGTTTCGCTACTAAGGCAGTTCACCTCGAATTTGTGTCAGAGCTCACCACCGACGGATTTCTTGCCAGCTTTCAGCGATTTGTTGCTCGGCGCGGCCTTCCTTCCCAGGTTTATTCGGATAATGGACGCAATTTCCGTGGTGCTGATCGACAGTTGCAAGAAGCTACCCAGTTCATTCTCTCTTCTCAGACCGAAATTGCAAACCGTCTAGCTGCGCAGTCTGTAGAATGGCGATTCAATCCACCATTGGCACCGAATTTTGGAGGTTTGTGGGAGGCAGCCGTTAAATCTGCTAAAAACTTACTCAAAAGAACAGTAAAAGAAGAAGTTTATACCTTTGAAGAATATGCTACTCTCTTTTGTCGTATTGAAGCGATAATGAACAGTAGGCCACTGACAGAATTATCCGACGATCCGCTAGAAACAGTCCAAGTACTAACACCAGGTCACTTCCTTATCGGATCTCCGCTAATTGCTCTTCCTGAGAAGCCTGTCGATTTGGATGTCACGCCTCAACGGAGATGGAAACGAATCCAGCAACTCTCCCAATGTTTTTGGAAGCGCTGGTCAGCCGAATACTTGCAATTACTATCCACCCGGACTAAATGGAACAGACCCAGCCGCTCTCTTCAGATTGGTGAGTTGGTATTGATTAAAGACATGAACGTTTCACCGCTACAATGGCCTGTTGGAGTTATCACCGCCGTGTTTCCCGGCCCAGACGGAATTACAAGAGTTGTGAATGTTCGCACTGCTCATGGAACGTATATGCGCGCCGTCAATCGCCTGCGTCCTCTGTCTGATCAACCAGTGCCGGTTCCTGCTCCTGTCGGGGGGAGTATGTAAACGCCAATTATCGTTTACTGGTAATGAATTATAAACAGCTATAAACAGTTCGATTATTTAAATTTAGCGCCACCATCGGTAATGTTGGTACTCATTGCGGACACTTGCAATTCCCCTGTTCATTGGCACGTTTCAGTCAGTTGCATTCTTGTCTCGGTACAGATCGGGTTAATCCATGCTTCTTACCTACCCGCCGGCTCATGCGTGTGCTTCTTCTCGTATTGCGCAATACCGCGTGAACTTAAGTTAATTATCGTCATTACCTTTCGGGGTTATTGAATCCACAAAGTGTACCGCATCCAGCATCGGATACTCCTTCACGGGCAGAAATTACGGAAACATACGCCATCAACGGTCTCGTTGGGACTCAAGGTAATTGCATAGACTTTATTGGCTATTATACTAGCGAACTTACACCTCCTAGTGCTTTTGAAGGGCTTTCAATCAACCCTGGCCCCAACAGTGCTGATGAATGAACGTTTCCAACTTGCAATTTTCGATCATTTCTGGTGACAGATTGAATCAAAATGTTGATATCTCACATAAATCTCAACTATTCGAACCAGTGGTGTAACTTTGAAAGGGAGCGGAATCAGGGGGATAGATTCCCCCACCCCGAGACAAAAGAAATTGTTGAATTTCAACAAGTCTTGAGAGGCAATTTTTGACAAAAGAGTCATAAATATGGCCTTTGAAAGATTATTCTTCAGAACATTTCCGGGGGAGTACCCACGAGCCCCCTTCCAAAAGGAATTTTCAAGTACGGTACTGTACTTAAACCCAATCAGGTGGGTTGGGGGAACAAAAATAGTTTAAAAATAGTGAATATTGTTTCAAATAGGCCTGCTTTGAAGTTTGTTCATCTAGAACCTAGAATAATTACACCTATCACTTAATAATCGCAAAAAATAATCAAACGATGTCAAATAGATCAAAGCATTCAACTTACAATCTAATATTAAAACTGACACTGTATTTCACTTTTAAATAATGTTTTACTCACATATATTGGAGATGCTTGAGGAATGCATTTCACTTCTGAGGCTGACGAAGCTTCTTTTCAGAAGTGAAATGCATTCCTCAAGCATCTCCAATATATGTGAGTAAAACATTATTTAAAAGTGAAATACAGTGTCAGTTTTAATATTAGATTGTTCATTAAGTATTTCGTCATGGAAAACATCACAGATATTCAACTTAGTTGGTAAACTATGGACTTTCCAATTGGAAAATGCAACCAGGAACGAACCTAATACATGAACTGAAGGATTAAATTCTACTTCAACTTAACGGGTTTTAGTGTTTCGTTTTGAATGAACTTTTAAATTAATAGTGGTCAAGTGAGAAAATTCATTTTATTATTTTTCGAGTGAAGGTTTTCAGCATATTTTAAATTTTTATTCTGTGTTAACCTCAATGTTTTGGACAATGTTACATATCAAAATTTGTGAAGGGAGCAGTTTTGGACCTGAGTCTGTTGCACCTTCACACTCGTTGTAAATTTGTCACAATAAATAAATAAATAAATAAACTTTCGAAGATAGCTTTCCTTTGTTGTCAGAATCAGAATTTGCTGCTTCTCCTATCCCAAGTAGAGAAAGGAAACCGTAGCTGACATATCCTGTCAATATCGTTACTTCACTTATTACATCAGTGAGTATTAGTGACTATTAGTATTTCTACTATTAAAGCCTGTAGTAATCTGGATATCACCATGATTTGTAAGCCTGTCAAGCTTATGAGCACTCAGATTTTCTATCTTATTACAGTATAATATTCATATTTGGATAAAAACACACGTTTTAATGTGCTATCATCGATCAATTACAGTTTCTAAGCTAATTGATTAAATAATTGACGATTATTGAAGCAATATCAACAGCCATCCAACTAGAATAAGAAGATTTGTTTCAGAAGGCGTTACCACTGCATTATTGAGATTAAAATTCCAGAGTTCTGCCGATTAGCATACGAGAAAGGAGGAACTGTGCTGCAGTTCAATGTATTGCCGCTACGCACCGCTAGTAACTGGATTCCAAGTTTTCCCCTCTCCTCATTCACCTACCTACCTACTTTATTTGGGTGGGCCGCTGTATTCTTTTTCTTTTTTTCTACCTTCGCTATGTCTATGCATATGGAGGATTGGATTCTATCTCTTCTATACGTATATGGAAGCACAGGAGCTTTTTGAAATAACAAGTAGGCATTTGTAATTATTATTAATGTCCTAAATTTCTTGATCCATAACGATCTGCGTTGTTAATATTAACTTTTTTTGTAAATTAACGGCCTGCAGTCAATTTTAATTGTGAATAAAAAATAATTTACTCTCTTGGGCTAAAACGTTTTCAAATCGTGATGATTCATTTTTCAACAGACTGTCGTAAACGTTTCAGCAGTGACGTAGCCAGGGGGTGGTCCTGGGGGTCCGGACCCCCCTTCCGGTCCTAAATGTTATATAATTTTCATTAAATTAAACGTAAAATAAGACGAAGCACTGATGTTGGTGTTATTTTCAATGCCAGGAGAGCTAAAAAAGACTGTTCTAGAGCCTCTATTTTTCAAAAAATTTCCAGGGAAGTATCCCCAGTCGTGAATAACGATAAAAGCCTGTGTTGAGAATGAAATAAAAAATTAATTTGTCGTTTTTGAGATTATTGCCTACTGTTCCATTCAATGGACAGGCAAATAAGCACGTGACCCCTCTGCCCGGCTCTAGTTCCGGTCTCATCTACAATAAGAACACGATTTATTTCCCAATCAAACAAATATACAAAAATTTAAATAATAAGAAATTAACTAAGATTCTAGACTATTCAGGTAGGCCTACACATATTTCGACCCAGCAATGCTATTTAATACCTAATGTACTGGTTAATTGTTACCAACGGTATTGAATGCATAGATTGAGCGTCAGACCGACCAAGGAACACAAAATAGTCAAATCAATTCAACTACAATTTAAGAAAATAATAACATAGCATATGTAAAAAATGAGGACAAATAACACATAAAAGAACAAGAACTAGATTATATTTTTTATTTTAAAGAAGATCTAACCACTTAACATTTTTCACTGCTTTATAGAGTGCCAAAAAGCTTTTTTCATCAATTTTTATTATTGTTAGGTTGAAATTATTTAGTTT
Source organism: Conomelus anceps (assembly GCA_948455865.1). Classification (NCBI taxonomy): domain Eukaryota; kingdom Metazoa; phylum Arthropoda; class Insecta; order Hemiptera; family Delphacidae; genus Conomelus; species Conomelus anceps. Next base: position 7,514,669 of record OX418218.1, on the reverse strand, counting down.
TCAACTATTTTGTACCAATATTTCAATTAATATCATTCAAATGATTGAAGATCAGATTAAATAGAAAAGAAGAAAGAAGAAGAAATTAAAAAATTCTTTATTATGCGGAGTTGAGACGATACAGTCTCAACCTTGGCCAAATAAAAATAATATAAAATTCACATAGTACTATAAAAACCATATCAATGAAGCACTAGATAAAATATATTGTTTAATTGGCATAAATTGGTACTTGATTAGCATTAGTGATATGTTGATATGTTAATTAGCATTAGTACTCTTGAATTAAGTGTCATTGATATTTTTTTGTAAGCATTGTTTTTGGCAATAAAATAATTTATTATTATTATTATTATTATTATTATTATTATTATTAATACAAATTTTCTAATTACAAATTAATACTCGTCGAAAGTCAGTACAAAACATAATAAATAGAACGTATAAACATCATCAGAAAAGCCAATGATATGGAAATTAAAAAAAATCAATAGGAAGTAAAATAATTCAAATAGAATATGCTGAATCAGTACAATTCATCTGGAAATTTTTTAACTTGCTTGCACTACAGCTGAACACTACAAAATCAAAATCAAATCAAAATTTATTCAGATTCTCTTTTGACATATACAAACAAGATAATTTAGAACATTTTAAAGAATCCATTATACCTGCAAGGAACAATCCTGTGCGCAGGTATGAGTTGCTAAATATTTTTTTTTTTAAATAAACAATAATACAAAAAATGAATATAGAAATAAAGCAGTGAACAGAGAGAAAAATAGAAGGAGATGAAGGAAGAGAGAGAGAGAGAAAGAGAGAGAGAGAGAGAAGAAACGGAGGGTGATGGAAGTGGTTTGAAAACATGCTGTAAAAAATTAATTTCATGTAATAGTAGACTATTAGAATATTTTTTTCTCAATTTTGCTTGTCAATATCCATGAATCCATTTCAGCCATAAATCGTTTATTTTTGTTCCTGTGAGTATTTTCAAGAAATACTGAGGGAATGTGATTAATTAGTTTGGTGGATGTGAAAGAAAATTGTCTCCTACACACATTCAAGTCCATTCTAACATGTTCAAATAAGTTTTGCAAGGAACGTAGATTAAAGCGAGATTCACGCAGTTCAAAAAGGTTTCTATTTTTTCTGATGTACAATATTAAATTTTTTATATAAAGTTGTCTAACCGTTAATACCTGAAATTCGTTAAATAAATCTTTAGTCGGATAAAGTCTAGGTCTGCCTAAAATAGTTTTAATAATATGTTTTTGGATTATAAAAAGTTTCTTGAAGTGTGCATTTCAAAGCTCCCCCCCAAGCCCTTAGACCATACTGAAAAACAGATTGCGCATAAGAGAAGTAGATCAGCTTTGCTATCTCAAGGTTATTCAGTTGTTTAATTTGATAAAACTTATAAATAAGGAATCTAAGTCTCAAACACATGTTATTTATGTGAGTATCCCATCTCAAGTATGGATCAATCAAAATACCTAAATATTTAACTTGGTCTTTCTTTTGGATATCAGGGCAAGGGCAAGAGCCTTGACTGTTACAGCTAACCTGGTGGATTTTGATACTCTTTAGTGTAAGTGGTTGAGTACGGAGATTGGGCGAAAAAGTCATAAAGACACTTTTACTTGTGTTAAGTGTTAACAAATGCTCCCCAAGCCAAGAATCCACAAACTTCAGTCCACTTTCTGCAAAAATTCTTACGTCATCCCACGAGTCTCCAGTAAAAGTAAGGGCAGTGTCATCTGCAAATGATATAATGCTACAATTATCAATATTTAATTTTAGAAGATCATTTATGTACAGTTGGAATAAAATTGGAGATAAGACTGTTCCTTGAGGTAGTCCATACTCAGTGAGTTCTTTAATACTTTCAATGTTATTTATTGTAAGAATTTGGAAACGGTCTGACAGGTAGCTATGAAACAATTTTAAAGGTAGGCCTCTAATTCCTAGGTGTTCCATTTTTTTTAAGAGTCTGGCTTGAGAAATGGTATCAAATGCTTTTGCTAAGTCTAGGAAAGTTGTCAAAGTTTTCTTTCTATTGTTGAAATTATTTGTTATTATTTCCAATAGCTTAGTTATTGCATCCTCTGAAGACTTACCTTGTTGAAATCCGTACTGATTTTCATTGATAATTCTGTGTTTATCAAGGTAACTCACCAATCTTTTTTTAATTAATTTTTCCATTATTTTGGCTAATATATTAATGAGACTAATAGGACGGTAATTTGATGGATTTGTAACTACAGTTAGCACACAATTGACCTACAATGTCCAGGTCCACAATTCTCCATGTTATTCAAGCCATCTACCTATTTATTTAGTGTTCAAGTGATCGTGATGTTCAGTCACGACCGCTCAAGACTGCGTTTGGATGGGTGACCGTGCTTCAATGACTTGAAGTTACAAGCTTTATTATCACTTACCCGGTGGTTCGGAACCCACCTAAAATAGTAGGTCCACCATGTTCCCCGTAACATGGCACAAACTGCGAGGTGGAACTACCCGTAAGGTCTACCCACCATTAAAAGCCATACGCTTATTTATTTATTTACCTATTTATGAATAATTATAAAATATAATCTAAACAGAGTATAATTTATTAATTTCGAATTCCTGAGTGCTATTAATAATGTTCTGTATATTTTGACAGTTTACAAAATTGTAAGTTATTTCAAATTTAACTTATTCTAAAAAAATTAAAATTATCACCATTGTACATCTACAATTTATAATAGCACACTTAAAAACTGAAGTTTCTACTTGACTTACTGAATTTATGACTGACCTTTTTTCAATGCTTGCTTTCACCTGAAGCTCGATAACAATGTTATTTAATCCCGAATGTATTGGTTAATTGTTACTACGGTATTGAATACATAGACTAAAATATGCGTGATAAATTTCGATAAAAAACAAGTTTTTTGACAACTTTCACACGACTTATTAATATAGTAGTCGATAAACCAGAATTATTTGGGCGATTAAATTAATCCTCCATGCGTTATTAGTCAGTTGTTCAAACGGAAGAGCTTCTGGATAAAAGTTTGAGTTTAATGAGAATATATTAGTAATCAAGACCTGTTCGATATAACTCATCTTCCAATAACTCTTCAACCTCTTCCATTACGAAAAAGTCATCTGAGCATTAGTGTTCAGAAATAAAACAAACTGTAATGGATCTTTTCAGATAAGTTATTGCTTCAACCTATCCCTTTCACCAACATTAGTATAAAATAATGGTTTAAATCACTCCTTTCACCAACGTATTTGACATATATTGTGCTTCCTTATATTTGAAATAGGATATATTTATAAATTTATAAATCTGTGATGTTTTCCATGACGAAATACTTAACTTTTCAAGTGAATTCAACGACTTGCAGTCAAATTTTTATTAAAATAAGTAGTATTTCACTTACTTCTGTAGGCCGAACGTTTTCGAGTTGTTAAAACCAGTTGTTTAACAACTCGAAAACGTTCGGCCTAAAGAAGTAAGTGAAATACTACTTATTTTAATAAAAATTTGACTGCAAGTCGTTGAATTTACTTGAAAAGTTAATATTGACAACGCAGTTCGTCATGGAACAAGAAATCCAGGAACGAAATACTTGATGAACAATCAAAACTAATACTGTATTTCTATTTAAATTATGATTTTCATTCACTTATACTGGAGATATCAGACTAGGAATATCAGCATATCTGTTAAGGGAAGAGATAGCCGAGTTGTAGCCGGTATCTGTTCAATCAGAGATAAGCTACGAAACTCCTGGACCATCTTTGTAAGGGTGACCGATTGGATTGGCCAGCAAAAAAGACTCTGTTCTCCGCTGTAAAATCACTTCCCGGTGGTTCGGAACCCACCTAAAACTGTAGGTCCAACTCATCAATCACCATCATCCAACTCATCACCCACACACAGTTCTCAGACTTATGTGGGCTTCATCCTCCGAAAAAAAAAGAAAAAAAATACTGGAGGGATGCATTTCACTCCTAAAGAGAAGCTTCATCAGCCTCTGAAGCTGTATTTTTATTTAAATTATGATTTTCACTCACTTACAATGGCGATACTGAAGAAAAGCTTTAGAAGTCTGAAGCTGATGAAGCTTCTCTTTAGAAGTGAAATGCATCCCTCCAGTATCTCCAGTATAAGTGTGTGAAAATCATAATTAAAATAGAAATATAAATAGAAATATTTAAAATAGAAATATAAAACAGTGTCAGTTTTGATATTAGATCATTTATAAATATAAATTTAATGTCAAATTCATGAATTTTCCCTGTTTTTCAGTATTACTTTGTTGTTCCAATAGATGGAACCTGATCAAATATATTATTTACAACAGTGCCAACGGCATTAATCAGAACAATAAGAGTGGTTCTAATGGCACAGGGCATTACTGGATATCATGTCTAAAATAGGCTAGATAGCATGTAAAATAACGGATAAGCTTGTTAGTGTGTTTACCATCGTTCTGTACGGTATTATTTCAAACAAATTCGAGGTATTGGATCTCAATAATAAATAAAATTATTGATTGTCTGTTGGTGTATTTTGCTGCTGGATGTCATTCAACTTGATCCAGACAAAGATAGGAGATTATTGATCTTAATTCAAGAGAAGTTCAAGAGAAAGTTACATAAGAGTTGTAAGGGTCATTCCCACTATAATGGAAACGGTCATTAAGATGGTGGAAAAAGCTTGTTAAATTTATCAGATTTGTAAAACGTTTTGAAGTGCAAAACTACTACAAGGTAGTTTATTTTAAAATATCAGTTTCTTCAAGAAATTGAAAACAAATCAACATTAAATTAGAGCAATTACAATAAAATATTGATGATTCATGTAAACTTATCAACGAGGCATATCTATTTTTTTCTGAGGATGAAGCCCACATAGGTCTGAGACCTGAGCATGAGTAATACATTGGATGATGGTGATTGATGAGTTGGACCTACAGCTTTAGGTGGGTTCCGAACCACCGGAAGTGATTTTAAAGCAGAGGACAGAGTCCTTTTGCCGGCCAATCTAATCGGTCACCCTTACAAAGAGGGCGTAGAATTTCGCAGCTTATCTCTATCTGATTGAACAGACTCTGGTACCTACGGCTCACGGCTAGTTCCTAAAGTTATTTTAGTTATTTAATTTATCGGAACAGTCCAGGATTCAGTTACAGATTTATTCTGTTTATTCAGGAACAGATTTCAATTAGGTCTTAAGTCTTTATAATATAGCATTGGTCATAATGGTTTTAAAATAGGTAGTTATGAAAAACTTTAGATACAAGTACAGTCTTTTTCAATGTTATATGACTATAGTGGGGGAAGTGATAAGTTAAATAAATCTATTTCTTTCACTAGTGACTCAAACAAACTGTAGAGACAAACTTTAAAAGGAAGTGATAGCCGTGAGCCATTGCAGGTTCAATCAGAGATAAGCTACGAAACTCCTGGGCCATCTTTGTAAGGGTGACCAATTGGATTAGCCAGCAAAAAATACTCTGTTCTCTGCTGTAAAATCAGTTCCCGGTCGCTCGGTAGGTCCAACTCATCAATCGCTATCAACCAATACATTACCCACGCACAAGTCTCAGACCTCTGTGGACTTCATTTTCCGGAAACAAATTATGACTAATATGAAGTTCAGCTACGAGGAATGTCGTCCAAAACTTCCTGAGGGTTTCATTCTCTGTAAAAAGCTCAAAAATACATAAAACTAAATTCCAAAATTATTTAAATTTCAACAAAACTTTTAAAAAATAAAAAGTAAACAATGTTTAACAAAATGTTTTGAATAGAGTGAATATCTGGTAACTATCCGTTGCTGCAGTAGCACAGTTATTAGCAGCTAAGCTTTAGCATAGAGCTATCTTTCCATAGTTCGTGGTTATAACAAAATAAAAGACTTTCAATTATCCTGAATTAATAATGTAATGGCCAATAAAGCATAGGCATACATACATAATGACTTATCAAATGAATGAACGAAATGGAACTAAAATGAGAAAATCATATGAACTAAAAATTATGAAAAAGTTTGAGTATCAATAATACATATAGATTCTCTTTGTACTGTGTAGAAGCCCACATAGGTCTGAGACCTGTGCGTGGGGAATGAGTTGGATGATGATGATTGATGAGTTGGACCTACAGTTTTAGGTGGGTTCCGAACCACCGGGAAGTGATTTTGCAGCAGAGAACAGTGCCGTTTTCAAGTGAATAATTTCATTCGAACGAAGTAAGTTTACGTCAAAAATAGAGCCTAGTAGTTAGCTATCATAATGTGAAAGTGTAGTAACAGGGGACAGAACTTTTCGCAATTTCCTTGTAAGAGAACATGTGTTAAATGGCATTAATAGAATATTTTGGAACATATTTGTGAAAGAGTTTCAAATTGGAACATGAACGTGCAGAACTGAACTACAATATTTGTAGATCACTGGCGCCTGTAATTTCACTTTCTTGACGCTATATACTTCCAGAATATTGTCTGAGACTGCCTGATAAGAATAATATTTAAATATTTTAGGTAAGTCACAATCTGTGGTGCATAACAATTAAAAATAGAAAATTTCACAGCTTTTTCCAAAATTTGATATGAAAACTAGCGCTTCTTGACCGTAGAATAAGGTTTGTAAAATCTTATCAGTGCTTATATTCTTTCTTTGTCATGGAAAACGAAGTAGCCTTAGCTTTAAAATTATTAGAAAATAATAAACCGCTGACCAAGAACCCCAAGTATGATTTTTATAATACCCCAAAAGTCAAAAATTATTTCAAGAATTAAACATGTCACCTTTCAAAACACTTCTTTTAACAATGAAAAACAACCACTTTTAAAAATCGAAAACGTTACCACCACTATAGCAAGACGTATAGAGCTTGTGAGTAACAGTAGTAGTTGATTAGATCACATTAGCTTTCTTTATTCATGCAAATTTACAAATTCTGTATTTATGAGTGAATAAAAACAAAATTACTGACAAGTTTACTGTAGTAAAATTGGATGATGCTATTTTTATAGTGATGTAAATTATGAACAATGATCTTATTTGTACGATATTAATGATATTAACTACTGTAATGAGAATCTAAGTGAGGCAATTACATGACATGGAGAAGTTTGGACAAAGATGGAGGCAAAAAGCAATGGTATGCTTTAATGAATGAGAATAATACATTAAATATACAGAAATGTAATCAATTATAGTAGAGTTTAACCAATCAAGTTCTGTATGTGAAAACTATTGTGGGATGAGTGATTTCTAAAAATACTATTCTATTTAAATTTCCAAACAACTTAACTGAGTAGTCTAAATAACATACTACAGTAGAAACAATTAGTCTGGGCGCACGGCCGTTTGGTAGTCAGCCATGGCGAGGGGAGTGTTTATCGCTCATTTCTAAAAACATGTGGCCCGTGCGACTCTGCAGATGTCTTCAAGGTCAACTAGTCAACTTTTACAGGACGGCTAGTAGTGAAACCAGAGTCACGCGCCCAGACTAATTGTTTCTACTGTACTTATGGAAAGACCCATTTCAGTTTACAGTTTCATAATACTTCCCCGAATAAAATGATTCTAGTCTCCTCTTTTTAAAACAATCTCTGGGTTCAGTCCCGAAAGCCATTACTGAGTCGATCTGCCTAGAAGCCAGTTTATTATTTGCGTTACCGGTACTTGAACCTTTCCATGCAAAATAACCCTCTGATTCCAAAATATGTTTCTACAGTATTATCTAACGTTTCAAGAAATGTCTGAGCTCGGTCCTGAATGTCACTAATGAGTTTCAACCTAGAAACCACTTTATTATTTGTGTTACTTGAAACTTTCCATGCAAAATAATCCTCTCACCATCACTATCCACTTCTATTGATGAATGTAACAATTTTCTGCATTCTACATTATGCCAACTTCCGAATTTGACCGCCATTTATTTCCTATTTTTCTTTATCTTCCACTGGAAAATTTATACTTAATTATTTTTCAATAAACCTGTATTAATTTTTATCTTTATCTGATCGTTTGTATATATTATATAAGCAAACAATTACTAAAATAAACTGTTTAGCTCGAGTGATAAAGTCGCTATTTACTTTCTTAATACTATTAAGAAAGTCGCTATTTACTTTCTCCGCTAAGCGGAGGGCCGCTTTTACGCAGATGGTTGAGGAGTCGCAACTTCAGTTTACTGACGCTTCAGCGGTCGTGGGTTCAAATCCCGCTCCTTCGTCTGGCATCTATGTGTTCTATGTGATAACATCTGGCATCTATGTGTCGATGTGATAACATCTATGTTATCAGTCACCTCATTACCCACGCACAAGTTTCGAATTGATGTGGGAATAATCAGTAATAAAAAAACAACTATTTTTTAACCTTTCCAATATAATAATCTTTCTTGATAATAAAAAGATAATTATCTTATGACTATCATCATCATATTTTTATTTATTGTTTATGTAACAACTTTTTATATTTTATATATTTGATTTGTTGATCTGTAGGCTGGCGGTGAGCAGGGGAATGGCCAGCAGCTATTTGAAGGGCCCCGCAGCAGCCATGCAGCCAGTGCTCTCATCTCACCATCAGTTCCATGCGCCAGTGCCTTTCGCCCTGCCACACCATCTAGACTCACCTGTCGGCTACCCTCAAGGTAAACAAATATATAATTACCTTAATTTTAAATTATAAAAAATTCAAGAAAATCAAATCAAATCAAAATTTATTCAGATTCTCTTTTGACATATACAAACAAAATAATTTAGAACTTTTTAAAGAATCCATTATACCTGCAAGGAACAATCCTGTGCGCAGGTATGAGTTGCTAAATAATTTTGTAAATAAACAATGATACAAAAAATGAATGCAGAAATAAAGCGGTGAACAGAGAGAAAACAGAAGGAGATGAAGGAAGAGAGAGAGAGAGAGAGAGAGAAGAGAGTGTGATGGAAGTGGGTGATAAAGTGACTATATTGTCTACTAAATAAATTTTTAAAAAATAAATAAACTTATTAAACTATAAATGCGACTCTCACCAGCGCACAAGGTTTTTCCTTTTGCTGGTGATGCCATAATAATTATAAAAACTAAATAATAGTAATTGAGCACATTACTGTACTAGGGCTACAGACGATATACAGATAATTAATTAATTACATATAATTTATATTCAAATATTTTACATATAATTACATTGTAATCACTAATACAAAAGATCTTGTAGTTATGTAGATTAATATAATGTAGAAGTGTATTATTATTTAGTTTTATTTTGTACAATGACATTTGTAATGTTTTTAATGTTTTTAAGTGGTTTGAAAACATGCTGTGAAAAATGAATTTCATGTAATAGTAGACTATTAAATATTTAGAATATTTTTTTCTCAATTTTGCTTGTCAATATGATTCCATTTCAGCCTTAAGCCGTTTATTTTTGTTCCTGTGAGTATTTTCAAGAAATATTGAGGGAATGTGAAATGTGATTAATAAGTTTGGTGGATGTGAAAGAAAATTGTCTCCTACACACATCCAAGTCCATGTTCAAATAAGTTTTGCAAGGGACGTAGAAATAAATTGAACTCAAAAATAGCACAGAGTTCTGCAAGTACCACAACGTTTGCTACATTGATGAAGCTAATATATTTTGGGAAGTGATAGCCGTGAGCCGTAGCAGGTTCAATCAGATAGAGATAAGCTGCGTTCTCCTAGGCACTCTTTGTAAGGGGTACCGATTAGATTAGCCAGCAAAATAGACACTGTTATTTGCTGTAAAATCACTTCCCGGTGGTTCGGAACCCACCTAAAATATGTAGATCCAGCTCAGCAATCACCATCATCGAACTCATTACCCACGCATAGGTCTCGGACCTATGTGAGCTTCATCCTCCAAAAAAAAAAAACAAAAAAAAAGTTGGGGGCTAAATATTTCCTTCGTTCAAACATTTGTACCAAAATCGCCGACAAATCAAGCCTATAATATAGACTTCCCGTATTGTTTCATTAAGATTGTTAACAATATTCCGCCAGTTTTGAGGAGACATCAATCGTAAAGTGGCTTTCTTTTGAATCATAGCCTATACCTTATTAAATAATAAAAACTTAAAAAACACTTTTAAGTGGAAATTATGACTCACGTTATGGCGTGACGGCCGTCTCACTCTGTTGTCAAGAGCATCGTCAAACGACCCACAGTACACTGATTTAAGGCACTGAAATGGCCGTTACGCCATAACGTGAGTCATAATTTCCACTTGAAAGTGTTTCTTAAGTTTTTATTATATAGCCTATTAGTGGAAACAAGATGGATCTTTAACATCTTATTTAATAGTTTGGGTATAGGAGTAATCGGTTGAAGAGTAGACGAATGTCTTGGGAAACGAATAATAAATAAAATAATTATTAATTAAATATAATATAATATAATAAATTAAATAATAAATAATAAAAAATAAATTTATTCCACACAAACTTAAACATTTTGAACAAATAATGTTACAAATTAAATTCTTAACTCAAGAAAATGTGGAATTTCCACCTTCACAAAGGGTCTGGCGGCACAGATGAGTGTGTACACTATCTATCACGCACGCCTCTGAGCTACTTCCTGCGTTCAGGCCATTATTTAACAGAGACCTTTGGGAAGCAATACAATTGATGCAGCCTTTTTACTATCTTAGATGAATAATACTTGAACCACCTTTATTGAAGTTTGTAAATTGAATTATGGTGATTGTAACGCATCTCATGTGGGTCAGACCGGTAGAAATTTGAAACGTGGAATAAATGAACATATTAGAGATTGAAAAATCCAAAAAGGAGTCTCAAATTTTGCAGAATATCTCATTACTAATGGACCCAATTTCAAGGCCTAAGAAAATGTTGAATTTCTGCATTTGATTGGCAATGGCAGACAATTGAACATTTTAGAAACTTTGGAGATAACTAGGTTAGTAAAAAACGATTTTTCTTTTTTTGAGGATGAAGCCCACATAGGTCTGAGACCTGTGCGTGGGTAATGAGTTGGATGATTGTGATTTATGAGTTGGACCTACAGTTTTAGGTGGGTTCCGAAACACCGGGAAGTGATTTTCAGCAGAGAACAGTGTCTTTCTTGCTGGCCAATCTAATTGGTCACCGTTACAAACAGGACCTACGAGAACGCAGCTTATCTATCTGATTGAACAGATACCTGCTACGGCTCGCGTCCCTTAATTCCAATACTAGTTTACATGATCTAATTTATCTTAACCAATTAAATACAACTAACTTGGTTTCATCATAATTCTGGCCTACATTTTAATAGCGGTATTTTGCTGGTTTTCTTGGTTGAACTTGACTGCGTTTCAGTGAGCTTCAATTTGTTAATTCTAAATTTATTTAATTCTAGCCTCTTCTGTATTGTTCTTCTTTGTTTCTTTCTATGTGTTCACTGTTTTTTAGTTCTTGATTTTGACTCTTATTTTTGCTTGTTGCTCCTCCCAACAATGGGCGGGTCTTGTTTTGGCCTTCAGCCAATCACAGACCTTCAATGAAGGTCAGCCTATTAGAGACTCTTCCTCTCTCAGCCAATAGTATCGTTCCCTGTTTAGTATATATTAAGCTACTCTGTGCTTAAGTTTCAGTTTGTTTGAGATTGATAATGGTGTAACAACGGAAACAAGTTTCTCACTATTTTCAATAAATGTGGTTGTGACAATTTCATGTCTTATTATTTACTGTGTTATTCATTTCAATATGGACATAATTTTGGAGAACGCTCTTGAACGCGCCCCTATTATATAATAAGTAGAATTCTTTTAGTTCTATCAATGAATACAGATACTATTCATTGGTTTTATTCGACTGTGATAAATTGATATTTTTGTTTTCAATGTCAACAATTGGAATTAGGTTACCTAAATCACTCTCCATACTACCTCGCATAGCTTTGACTACGAATTAAAAGTCTTTTGAAACGTACTTGAGCTCTTGAATGCACCCCTATTTTAGAGTAAGAATTTTTCAGGTTCTGTTTGATTGAAATAAATTGATATTTTTGTTTCCAGTGTCAACAATTGGAATCGGACCACCTTAACAAATTTCCATTCTATCTTGTAGGCTATAGCTCTGAGTAGGAATTGAAAGTATCTCGAAACTTTTCCAGAGCTATCACTCAAATTTTTAAAATTATTTATAGCAGATGACAATTGAATTAATTAATACAAATCCATTGGCATGTTTCCCTAAAAAAATTTCGCAATTTTCAACGGTTCATTGACAAAATTTCCGAGAAATTCATAGAGCTCGTTAAATACACAATGAGGGATTAATTTTTCATCTAACCGTTTCCGCAAATGAGGAAAACGAGTTGCCTAAATGTAATTGTGATGAGGTTGTTGAGGCATCATTGGATGGATAGTGGTTTATTGCAGTCCGGTACCCTCTTTGATTATATCAGTGTTGATTATATCATTGGCGTGCATTCATACACACACACCCACACATGCACGTCCGCACGCACACGACTCATCGAGGGTCGTCAGTAATCCGGTTTAAATTACCGGAGACTCAGTAAAGGGAGCAAGCTTCCCTCGGTTTGAGCATCCCTGGCGCACTCCAACGGCTTCCTCTGTGGCCGACTCTACAATGAAACGAGCGTCGGAATCCCCCCTTCACCCCTCCCCATCCATCTAAATCCACTCACCCACCCGTTACGCGCTTATAAATTCATTAGCCAGCTATGACGGAGATAACAAGAGTCCCGTCGTGGATTAGCGCAATGCTTCTGCTGTGATGTCCGCTCGCCTGACAACTTGCTTTTGGACAATTATTGCTACTTGTCGTCGTCCAGTGGGACCATAAACATTTCCAGCAGCCCTCAGCTCTTGAAGTCACATTTTGATGTGATTGATATTAATGATGCTTCTTGAAGGATAAGTGAAGAGGTATTGCAACTAAACATTATTATTGGTCGCTTCATTGTCAACAGTCATAAATTTATAATTTATTGTTTTTATAAAGAATATTTTATAATATTGACTGAAGTGGTCCTATATGGACTCAAAATCATTAAAAAAACAAATAACCTTTTTTAAAAAGTGAAATCGTTAGTGTAATCTACTAAAGTGATATAATGTCTTTCGTGTCTTATTTGGACTAAAGGTTATGTTATTGAAAATGAAATGAAAAAATGAAAATGAAAATATGCTTTATTAGGCGGAGTTGGGACTTGAGAGTCCCCTCTACCACTCAACCTTGACAATTTATAAAATAAATTAGTACAGCAATGTAAAGAGAAAAAAACTTAAATTAAATCTGAACAAGTGAAACAACTATGTTTGACATTAAATAATAGTTACAAAAGAGTAAATAAATAAAATTAGACTACCATTATATAATAATAAAAATTAAAAAAGAAAATTCTTTTGGATAAAGATAAGCAAAATTGCAATACCTATAAATTAAAAAGAGAAAGAGAAAAAAAAATCAATAAAGAATTTCAAAATCATTCACACAACATTCATACAGCTCACTCATCAAGCTGCAAACGCCAACCCCACCCTACCCCCGCAGACCCGCCAACAGAAGCCCCCTGACCCCCACCCCAAAGCGAGCACGCCCATCAATGGCACGAATGTTGTCAGGAAGATTATTCCATAACCTACTACCCGTGATGGTAAAAGATTTTTCAAAAGTTGTTGTTCTGTGAATAGGAATAGCCAACATTGATCCCCCTCGTCTTGTTGCCCGCACACTGACCTCTGACAGGAATTTGAAGCTCTCAGACAGATACAGGGGAGATTTTGTTTTAATTATGGTATGAAGCAATGTTAATATGTGCAAGGAACGGAGCTCAGTCAATTTTAGAAGGGATAGTTGCTTGTAGAATGGTGTAACATGATCAAATCGCCTTAAATTGAAAATGAATCTTATGCAATAGTTCTGTGCACGCTGCAATCTGTCTGAGAGCTCCGCAGTCATGTCGTTGATAACTGCATCACAGTAACCGAAATGAGGCATCACAAGAGTCTTGACAAGCATAATTTTTATATTCAGTGGTAAGAACAGGGCAAACCTTTTCAAGCTGTGAATGCAGGCAAACACCCTCCTACAAACAAGCTCCACCTGATCCATCCATGAAAGTGTTCGGCTAACAATAAGGCCAAGGTTCTTAACCCTGTCACAATACTCCAGCTCAACACCATTCAACTTCAACCTCGGAACATTCTGCACCAGGATGCGTGCCCGCAGTCGGTTATGGGCTACAATAATACTTTGTGTTTTGCCCTTGTTCAATTTCAGCCCATGATTATATGCCCAGCCACTTATGGCATCAATGTCAGAGTTCATCAGCTCTACACATGTATTACAATCATCAATAGCAAAGTGTCTGTATATTTGCAGGTCATCAGCATACAGGTGAAACTTGCAGTGTTTTATACAATTGGTAATATCATCAATGTAGAGGGAGAACAGCAGAGGCCCAAGAACTGATCCCTGGGGAACTCCCCGAGTAACATTTCTCCATGAAGAGACCTCATTGTTTGCTCTGACACACTGCTGGCGGCTAGACAAATAAGACTCAACCCATCTGACACAACTCTCCTCAAAGCCAAGATTTCTTAATTTTAGAAGGAGGAGGGGATGATAAACACAGTTGAATGCCTTGGAAAAATCAAATAGTGTCAGAATGGTTGCCTGGCTTTTATCTATAGCTGATCTTATATCCTCAGTAACTTTAAGCAAAGCAGTAGTTGTACTATGGCATGTGCGGAACCCAGATTGATAGATAGACAGAAGATGAAAACGTTCAAGAAAAGCAGAAAATTGTTGATGAACAAGTTTTTCAAGACATTTAGACAGAGCAGGGAGAATGCTGATTGGTCTCAAATCGGATAAAGACTTCAAAGAAGAACATTTAGGTAGAGGAGAGACCAAAGCTGACTTCCAAATCAAAGGAAAAGAGGATGAAGCCAGAGATTCATTGAAAATTATGGTGAGGATAGGCAAGGTGAATGGCAGAGTATCTTTGAGGAATTTAATTGGAACACAGTCAACTCCAACTGCATTACTAGTCATCCCCATGACCACTCTCACCACATTGGTCTCAGTGACAGGAGCAAAAGAGAACTGCTGATCAGGCACAGCATGAGGAGTAGCTTTAAGTCTATTGAAGTGGTCATGAGCACCAGAAAGATCAACAGAAATATTAGTAAAACTTTTATTGATATCATCCAAATTGAAAGGATTGTTAGTTTTTACTTGCGATTTGCCAATACCAAGGCTCTTGAGTTTTGACCACACAGCTCTAGTAGGTTGCCTACCTGACAGTGAGTGGTAATAGAACCTTACTTTCGCATTTCTAATCTCCTGCTGAGTTTTGTTCCTCAGTCGCTTATATTCTGCCCAGTCAGCTGCAGATTTTGAACGCTTGGCTCTACGGAAAACAGAGTCCCTCAGCCTCTGCATCTTACGAATCTCAGGACTGAACCAGGGGGCCGGCTTCTTGTTGACTCTCTTGGTGACTATTGGTGCATGCCTGTCATACAGGAGTAGAAGAAATTCATTAAGTCTCTTGATCATCTCATCAACATTGTCAGCTAGAACAACCTCATGCCAAGGAATTGAAGCAGCATCCAGGAGGAGAGAGTTCATATCAAGGCATCTATAATTTCTGTAGGTGATAAACTCCTGCTTGGGTCTTGGCGGATGCAGTCGGTAGGCACAAAATACAAGTTCATGTTTAGAAAGTCCAGGAACAGGAAGTTGCCCATGGTTTACAACCAAATTCACATCACCGACAGCAGCCACATCTAGCCAAGTATCAGCAGTTGCCGTGTGGTGAGTTGCCTGCATTGGCAATATTGTTATATTGCAACGAAGGAACATGGAAATGAAATTTGATCTATTTACAGAAGTTAAATCAAGTAAGTTTGTGTTAAAATCGCCCATGATAATGACATGTCTGAAACGAGAAATCAGATCCAACATAGATATTTCAAATTTTCAAGAGATCTAATGTCAGGAGCTTTATAACAGACACAAACAAGCACATGAACACCACTCACAGAAACATCCAAAAACACAAACTCAGACTCATTAGCAACTAAGTTATCAGACACATGCAGAACAGAAACTGGAAGATGAGCTCTGACATAGACCGCCACACCACCTCCCCCCTTGCACAGACGATCATTCCTAAACAGAGAGTAGCCGGTCAACTCAACACTCTTATCACTTATGTGTGGCTTCAACCAAGTTTCTGAAACCATTATAACATCAAACAAGTTGGAATCAAATATTGATCTGAATTCATCAACATGACACAGTAGCGACTGAGCATTGACGTGGGCGACCTTCAATAAGCCAGTGCAATGTGAAAGAGCTTGGGAGAGAGCAGTCTGCACCGACGGAGCATGCTGGCCCGGGGAGGGACTGTCAGGGACCACCGCGACCAGTCGCGACGGGACCGCGCAGGCAGCGAGCAGAAGGCAAACACAACACGACCAGTGAGCTACACATACACACACAACACACAATCAAACATTCATAATCGTATATCATCATAATAAACACTAATTCAATTATTAATTAAGGGGGTACAGCATGTCAGACTCCTATATGGACAAAGAATAGTTATAAGTAATGGGTGATATCTGAATAGTTGTGAAAATGAGATATAAGATAATATTAAATTAAACGACCCAGGCAGATAGAAATATGAATAATATTGGAAGAATCAATGAAATAAAGATATCAATTAAAGTGAGTAAGTGGGAAACACACTCTACCCAACTAGAAAGGTGATTCAGAAAAGAAATCTGTTTGAATTTACATATAGAAGGAAATACAATTTACGAATTATAAATTAAAAGTAATTTCAAATACAATAATATGATGATCAAAAACAGTAGCAAAACAAAGAAAACCCCACGAAATAAAGAAATATCGTACCGTATATCAAAGTAACTCAAGTCTATACGTTTTGTAAGTTGATATGAAAACAATAGAGAAAGTTCTAGAGAAAACGTAAGCTGATTACATGCTTATTCATCCCCACCATAATAAGCAGCAAAGAATTCAACATTTCATTTAATAGAGAGAAAAAGTAATCATTTTCCGATAAAAACAGAAAGAACATTATATCGATAGAAAGCATGTCTATTAAATGAGAAGTAATAAAAAAAAAATTTATTAGTAATAAAAAATGAGAGTACAAGAATAATTATTAGTAATAATGAGAATCAAAGAGAAATGTAGCTGCAATGAAAACAGGATCAAGTGATTATGGTAGCACAAATTTGAGACTAATTGAGAAAACTGAAAAAGATTATGTCAGATTGTGAATAACAGACAATGTAATTGATCAATGAAAAGCCAGAAGATCTAATCCAGATCAGAGAGTCTAACTGCAGAAAGAATTCTCCTACCTTCACCGTCCCCAACAGACCACTTTACAATTCCATCACTGGACCACACATTGCCGAAACCGTACTTCGCGGCTGCTGCCTTGTAGACGCCTAGGCGAAGCATCGTTAAGTCCTCTTTAATTGTAATATTGGACCCCTTCAACTTCCTTTTCCTCTCGAACACACGCCGTCTCTCCCTGTAGCCAGCAAAACGTACAATGATCGGTCTAGGGCGCGCCATACCGCTCGCATCCGGAGGCTGCTTTTTGCCGACTCTATGCGAACGATCGATCTGCTCCAGTGACATATTATCCAGCTCCAGATTTGTTTTGAAAACCTCAAGAAGTAGTTGATCAGTACTCTCATTAGGCTCCTCCGGTATCCCGAAAACCCTCAGATTTGTGTGCCGCTGATATTGTTCAAGATCATCAGTGCGATGTCGCAATTCAGTCTCTAGAGTCTTAACCTGGTCGGTGAGAGCTGTCACATTCACCGTAAGTGCTGTCATTTCATCGCGATTAGTTTTAAGCGCGGCTGATATCGCCTCATCGATAGCTACTTTGAGTCGATCAGTAATTTTTGACACTAGAGTATTGATAACTACGTCGTTCGATAAAAGTTTATTGATGCAAGCATCCACAACAGTTGGGTCGACTTTAGGAGCCATAGCTTTACCTTTATCAGACCGTACAAAGTTCACAGATAAAGAGCTCTCAACTTTCTTAACCGAATCTGAACGTAACCTGGATCTGAGATTTCTTGGCGTAGATGACATACGAAAAACAGTCTCACACACTCACAGTCAAGTCAAAATGAGAATCAGAGTGCACCACAAGACGCACAAGAAAAAACTGAGTACAATGACACAAAAAAAACTATGAAGTTGGCTAAAAACCCCAACAAAAACAACGAGAATTTCAGGAGCTGAACAGGACTGTACTTCACTACTCAATCATTACCCCCACTGTTATTCTGGTATTTGAGCGGATTCTGAGTTAATCTCAAATTGAGGCTCACCTCTGCTGAACGTAAAAATTATGTCTCCCTGTCAAATTGGCCAAAGTACCCGAAGGGAATGAGCTAAAGACTTTTAATTTTCCTGAATTAGAAATGCAATACGATATTTTAATTTTATGGTCAATAAAGCATACGCATGCATACATTGGTCGCTTTTAGTAATGATTACTTCATTTGTGCTAATAAATATGATCGATTATTCTAGTGATAGAAAATAAAGGATTGAATGCGATCTATTATTTTATTGATGGTAAATATTTTCATTCAAAACATTTTCAATCTTTCCTTTCCAACAAACTCTCAAATTTTTCTCCTTGAATTTCTTATAATTATCTATTGATGTTAGTCGTCTTCTTACCTCAACCAGCACTACATACAATACAAGCACTACAGTGCTTATCTCAAGAGCACTACAAAATTAAATAGGCTACTTCATACCTATATACAGTTAGGGTATAAGTGGATTTCATTTTTTCGCCCATATTCCAGGTATAAATACCACTCACATTTTCCCCTGATATAATTCTGCTAGGAATAATCCCAGAAAGCAGATTCACTCCAACTCCCACATTTTTCTCTCTTGGCAGCTATAATCTCAAAACAACAGTTGTATCAACAAATTTTAGCATTTTTTGGCAAGTGGTATATACAACTATTTCTGAATAAGGTTGTACAAATATTTATAATGAAACTGAATAATATCAGTTATATAGAAGCGTGCAGTGGTATTAAAACAGCAGTTGTATCAACAGATCTTAACATTTTTTGACAAGTACAAATATTTCTCGTTAAGAAAACGAAAAATAACGGTTATATAAAAGCATGCAGTGGTATTGTGAGGTGGACCACTCAAGAGGACAGCAGCTTCAGAGGCGGGCAATATTATTAGACGCGTTTGCGGTCTTCACAAGAGAGATTATGTCGAAAGGACCCTGTCGAGTGCTCTACTGGTGTGTCTTGTGTTTGTGTTCGCGGCCCAGAAGAGTACCTTACTGAGGAAGACGTTTGGTCAGTGTTGGCGTTGTTATTGTTAGCCGGAGCGTGAACGTTTCGAGATCTGACAGGCAACTGACACTTGTTATGCGTTATTGTGTTTGTTTCGGTGTTTGTTTGGATAATGATCATCTCACCTTTATCTTCGTCCTCTTTCTCTGTTCTTCTCCGAATCTACTCATCCACTTTCAAGCTTCGCATCTCCACGTTTACCTGACACAACTTTCCAGTAGTATGTTCGTATCGTGCTCCCCTATCTCGGAACTGTCCAACCTTTCACTTCCATTCCGACTTGAAGGAAGATGACAGATCGTTCAGGCATCTTCAAATTTCGTACTCGAATTACAAGTAGCGGTAGCAGCTCCGTAATCGAATAAAAATTTCGATAATCGATATCGGTACCAAACCCAAACCTAACGTTCCTTGACTATCGACTATCGATTACAGTCTTGTTAAAATTTCGAACACGAAATTCGATAATCGATATCGGTACCAAACCCAAACCTAACGTTCCTTGACTATCGACTATCGATTACAGGCTTGTTAAAATTTCGAACACGAAATTCGATAATCGATATCGGTACCAAACCCAAACTTCCTTGACTATCGACTATCGATTACAGGCTTCTTAAAATTTCGTACACGAATTTCAAATAACGGTTGCAGTTCCGTAATCGAGTGAAAATTTCGATAATCGATATCTGTACCAAACCCAAAGCTCAACGTTCTTTCCATATCGACTATCGATTCCAGGCGTGTTCAAATTTCAAGTTACGATTGCAGCTTTGTATCTACGCCACTAAACAATCAAATAAAAATTTCGATATTCGATATATGTACCAAAACTAAAGCTTTACTTAACATTCCTTTCATATAGACTATTGATTGATTATCTTAGTCGATTGTTTCGTGGGGAAGATATGAACTACAGCCCAAGTTACGATCTACTTGTAAAGTTCCTTTCAAAAGTGTGAAATGGGGCTGTGCTTTCACGCTCCAGTTGCAGTTCCGTTTCTTCCCCACGAAATAATCGAATGAAGATTTCGATAATCGATTCCTAAGTTTAGTTTCACCACACTCAAGCCTGTACCTAACGGTCCTTGACTATCAATTCCCTTAGTCGATTACTTCGTGGGTAAGATAAGAAACTACAGACTGCAGCCCAAGTTACGATCAACGTTGTAAAGTTTCTTCCAAAAGTGTGAAACGGGGTTGTGCTTTCATGCTCCGCTTCCAAAATGTGCTTGTCTCATTAAGGATGTGCGCAAGGGTTTTGGTAATAATTTTTTTTCGAATGTTATTGAGGTTTTTGAATGTCATCTATTTTCACCAGAAATTTTTTCTATCAACTATTTTGTGTAATATTGGGGTGCGCAGATCTTAAATAGCACGAATCCTGTGTGAACTAACTTATTTGTTGATTTATTGGTGAGAAGACCTTCACGCGTAGTTGCACCTTGCCGTTTGAGTCAGGTTGTGGGGAACATTACGGACCTACTATTTTAGGTGGGTTCCGAACACCCGAAGATAACATTTGTCTCAAGACAGATTTAAAGATAACACTTTTATAAGGTAGTCCTATCTTTAAGAATTAATAATAATAATAAGCGTATGGCTTTTAATGGTGGGGAGACCCTTACGGGTAGTTCCACCTCGCCGTTTGTGCCATGTTATGGGGAACATGGTGGACCTACTATTTTAGGTGGGTTCCGAACCACCTTTAAGAATTACCTACTGTATTATGTTGCCTGTCAACCCTCGTCGGTGAAAAGCTTCAACCTTATTGGGTGATGAGGTCTAACTTATCTTGGAACAGTGATCGGTGATAACATCAAGAAAGAAGATTTTGTAGATTTTGTCAAGAAGGGAAAAATAATTGAAACATATTTGTGATAGGCAGTTTCACTTCATTTGAACTTGAGTACGTGGATTTGATTACATTAAAAGTATTGCTTAAACTTATCAATCAACACAAACAATCAATCTCATACTATTGCTCAATAATTGATTCTGAAGAGATTAATATCACTATAGACTTGATTGGAATGTTTGCTCCGTAATTATTTCAAGCTACCGTGGCTATCTACCGTAGGCTATCTAATCAGACAGTTCAATGTAACCTGTAGCTTACTATTTATAGGTATTGTGTATCATATTGATTGAGTTTGCCCTAACTAACTGTACATTACATACACTGAAATTATGTTGAATGTATATTAACCTTGTATTACACATTGTATTAACCTTGCATTAACCTTGTATTCACATGATCTCTCCACACTTAAACTATAAGACATTATTAAAATAGCTTAAAGAGGGATGTAACAATTATTTCATTTATGATGTTTTATGTAGATATTCATTATTATGATAAGAAGTGATGTAATTTTTGTTAGAATATATGAATGCTTTATTATGTATTGTTGACAATAAATAAAATAAATTGAATTGAATTGAATTGAAAATTGTATGACAATACTACTTGATAACTGGAAGATCGTTGATGAGACTTTATGAGAGTCTCAAGAAAGCAAAGTTTGAAGCATTCATCTGATCAAGACATCGTGAGTTCTACGTTTAAATTCATTTCGCGCACATGTGTTTTATATTCAAATTTGTGTTTTATATTCAAATTTCTGTATAGTTTCATTCAGTAATAGACCGTTCTTTTGTAATAGTTTTGAATAGTAATCAGTCGGAGTGAAGGACAATCATACCATTAATAATTCTTACTCTAACTAGATAGAGATTCTGATACTCAGCAGTAGAATTTGCATAGGCCTTGTCTTGATGTGAGATAACTTATGTAAGAAAGCAGGAAAGAAAAATTTGCTAATGACAATGATTGTTGCATGAAGGACTAGATTCAAAAATCAATTTTTGAATCGATTTCGAAATTTCGATTCGATTTTTTCAAGAATCGATTCAGTACGTTCGTACCGTTTTAAGACATTAACATTGAGTGTATGATTCCGATGGGAGAAATACACTGACTTGAAACGATACAAACGTATTGAAAATAAAGCATCAAAATTCGTTTTTGAATCTGTATAACCCGGAAGGGAGAAATAATATACTAACTTGAAACGACACGAACTTATTGAATAATAATATTTTCTCTGGATGGTACAAAACACCGAGTCATTTGATTGCTAATTAAAAAAAAAAAATAACATGATATCCCACTATAAAACTATCGGCAGGCTGCACAAAAGCCAATTAAATTTAATAAGAATGTCAATTAAGTTTATCTTATGCTAGTGTCTGCCAAATTACTCTAAGTTATAATTTTCTTGATTGATTTATAAAATGATTTATGGTTATGAGTTATGATTAATGATTTGTAAACACATTCTTGTATTTATTTTTATGTTTTAGTTCTAAGTTGCAGATATTTCTGCTTGCATGTACTATTCATTTTGGCAATAAATAAATATTAATTTCAATCCCCTTAGAATGAGTCATTCTACGAAGATTAAACTTAATGGACAAAATTTAGCTGCACAAAGCACAATTACAAGCGATAACGGCGATTAGGCAAACCGGAGTAAAAGATACTTGACCGTGTGTTCACTGAGAATTAA
Organism: Conomelus anceps; assembly: GCA_948455865.1. Taxonomy (NCBI): domain Eukaryota; kingdom Metazoa; phylum Arthropoda; class Insecta; order Hemiptera; family Delphacidae; genus Conomelus; species Conomelus anceps. The sequence goes on along the minus strand of OX418218.1, from coordinate 7,491,668 downwards.
ATTTCACCAACTCCTGTTAAGTTACATTTTATAGGTTATGTTTATTGTACCAGAACACCGAACTGCAAATTAGGTCGTAGGAGTTAAAAACCTTTCAAAGTTAATAAAATATATTAAGAATATAATAATATTGTGATAGTTGAATAATGATTCAAATATTTCACTCTGAAATGATTCTAATTCATATTTTTTCTCAACTTCAGAATCAGCTGTTGATCAAATTACAGTGTTGCTAGATTGTGCTCATACGGTTAACGAAAAATCACCAATGTATCTTTGTGCAACAGAATTAAAGCTGTTACACTTACGACAGATTTTACTGACATTAAACTCCTTATTTAATTGACTTTCGTGCAACCGGCCGTATGTGTCTAATAGAGAACTTCAAAACCTGTTCTTGAATATAATAGTCCTTCATACAACGATCATTGTCATCAAAAAATTTTATCGTTTGAAGTCAAGAAACAAATCCATAGATGACAATTTAAAGGACTAAATTCAAGAGAAAAATGCCCATGATGACAATTACTGCTGTTTGTAGGACTGAATTCAAGAAAAGAATGTCAACTCCTCTGTTCATTATGTTCGTACCATTTAAAGTCAGGCAAGAAGGGTCTCAGTAATGGAGTAATTGACTATTTCTATCTGCCAAGAGCACTACGTGACGCTGTTTGCAGACTTTCAAAAACAAAGCCAACCCCCGAGTAAAGAAAACATTTTCTAATGTAACAGTGATGTCAGCTGCTTTTTTTCGAGGTTGGCCGAGAGAGCTGCTCTTGTTTTGATGAGTTGAGTCAAGACTTGAGAAAGCTGGTGAGGAGAGAAAGAGAGTGCTCTGAGGGTGAGAAAAATAAAGAGAGTGTGTGTGGTTGTGGGTGAGGGTGGTACAACAAACAACAAGTGGCGATCGGATGGGTGCGCGAGTGCATGGGGATGCGCGTTTCCAAATGGGATCGGATTGAAACAATAATAGTGTAGTCTGGAACAGATCCTACCGTAGCGCCCTAATTGTCTGCATGTGCATCCCCACACTCCTCACCCCGTTCCTCGTCGTCAAAGTGCAAACTGTTGTAGAACATCTCTGCTAATCACGAAGACGTGATGCGCCTTCAGGGCCAGTAGCACCCTCCCGGCTACCGTCTAATCAGCACAGGGCCAAGGGCCTTACTTAGGCCGGGCCCTTCTACCACTCTCATCGCCCCAGAAGCATCGAGGCTTTCTGATCTCATGATTCGATTCAATGATTGTGTTTCCTACCGATCGACTAACTGTGTGCCTATCTAATTGTCATTGCATTTAACTCGTCTGCCTTGTAGCTAACTGAATCTATGGAGCGGAATCTCCGTTTGTGGAACCTCATGATGTGATAATATTCAAGATACTCATGGATTTCGTGTAATGAGTTTGTATTTAATTTGAGGTTAATCTGATCCCACAAGATATCGATCAGTTATCTTATGATGTTGTAATAATACATAGGCTTACTCAAGAGAGTTGGGAAGTTACAGCCCAGTGCCTTAGCAAGTATCTGTTCAATCAGAGATAAGCTAAGAAACTCCTGAGCTCTTTGTAAAATCACTTCCCGCTGGTTCGGAACCCACCTAAAACTGTAGGTCTAACTCATCAATCACCATCATCCAATTCATTGCTCACGCACAGGTTTCAAACCTATGTGGGCTTCATCCTCCGAAAAAAGATACCCATGAATTTTGCCCAATGAGTTTGCATTTAATTCAAAGTAAATATAATACCACAAGAAATCGATCGATGATCAATCCCACAAGGTGTCTAGGCCTACTCAAATTACTCGTGATCTTGGTCCATAGAGTTTGGTTTTAATTTGAGTCTAATTCTATCCTACAAGATGTCAGTCGATGTGTTGTTAAACTACCAAACATTTTTCAAAAGAATAACAACGAAGCTTGTTGAACATTGAACAATGAGCCATTTTTGCCAATTTCTTCAAAGCGTTAAAACTGTCCTTATTTTACAAAGTTCACATCAAGCTGAAATGTTTTAAAGCTGGGATGAATAGAGCTATTGACATAGTTTCAGAAAATTAAACACAAGTCGCCTTTAAACTTGCATAAAATTCGTAATTAGCCCTATAGGTTTACCTTTAAAATTCATTACTCTATTCACTGTGGATATTCTTGTAATTGTTCAGCTTCATCTTGGTAAATTCATTGATTGATCTTGTTAGTAGGAAAAGGACTATTTCTAGACGGTAAAAAATATAGAGCACTCCGCTAGACAATGGAAAACGAAACAAAGAAAATATTCTATATAATTTTTATAAATCATTTTTATTTTTAAATAATTGAGCTGCTTCTTGGTTTATCCCAAGTGTATCGCAGAAAATTCGTGCCTTTAAACATAATCCTTTATTGACACATTCGATTTTAAATATACTTTTGACTCTTAATACTCTAGAGACATCGAACAATGAGCCATTTTTTGTCTATTTCATCAAAAACGTCTCCATTGTCGTTATTGTAGTCTACATATAGTACAATTGTCCATATTGTCCTTATTATCCATATAGTACATAGTTTTCATCAAGCTACAAATTTTTTAAGCTGTGGAATTGGGATAAATAGAGTACTCTTAATACTAATAAAGTACTCTTAATACTTTAATACATTCTCATGAGTAAACGGTTAATTGCTTATGAGTAATTTCACTTTTACACTTTGGCCTACTCTTGGCCTTCACTCATGTCCTCTCAGACTTGAATGAGCTCTATTATTGCAACTCACCAGAAACATTCAAATCGAATTTATTAGGGAAACAAATTCGGGATTTAATTTGAAACAAATTTGAATCCAATTTATTACTATACTAAATACATAAATCAAACTTGATAAATGTAGGCTATGTTCGAAAAAATACAATGCAGGAGAAAAATCGAAAAGTATACAAAAATTACATATAAGTACCTGAAAATGCGACCATTAGATGTACGTATACTAAATAATTACTCGGGATTTTATAAGACGCGACTAGCTTGAGTAATATTTGTGTGTAGACTTATAACAAGTAAACTCTTGTAAATAGCCGCTATATCTATATTTTAATAGCCGCTAGTTATTTTTGTTCTTGTTTACTTCTATACAAGAGAAAGTAGTCACAAGCCAAAGCAACACATTTATTTGTTCCGTATTTATTGCAGCTCCTAATTCCCTTTTTGGAATTTTATTGGCATTGTTGGTTGAAATCCATACATCACATGTTTAATTTGAACATCCCGTTGCAAAGCACGGGTAAACCACGATTTAAAAACGATCAGATGTAAATAAAAAATTAATACTTTTTTTAAAAAAAAGATAAAAAACAACGTACACTTTTTAAATATACAGTTCTATGATTTCCACCTTCCAATCGTGATTATCAACGAAAAATTTTCCAAGTTCGGTTAGGAATGCGAGAAACATTTATAAAAAGTATCGTTCAATCATTGTCTAGGCGCCCGCACGCGTACGCTCTTGCACGTGAGCCTGTCACCAGAGCTAGCGTTGAGCGTTTATTGAAATCACAATGGCAGCGTCAAATGAGCGGGGTGTGTTTGTTATTAGACAGGAGCGTTAAGTAGGCTATCAATTTTCAACCCCCCTTGGACAAACAAGCCACCGAAGGCACCCAACACACACTCACACACGCACACACACATGCAGAGCAACCACTCTCGGAGGCGTGATTCGTGGCCAGCTGTACTTCACCGCTGGGGTTGCTACAGTTCACACCCTAAATTATAGATAGGCACAACATACAAACCATATATATGAACACATTCACACATGCACAACCTCTTCTATGCTACCACTAACTTAATCTCACTTTTTCGTACTTCGGACACTCCCCAATTCTCAATTCTCTCTTTCTTTCTCTGATTGTCACTATTTTCTCCTCTACTTCACTCACTCACTCTCTACCAACCTCCTTCCCATAATCTCTCTTTTCTCTTTTTCTCCCTTCTTTCTTCTCTCTTCTCTCTCCTTTCTCCTTTCTTCTCTCTTCTCTATCCTCTCTCCACTCTCCACTCTCCTCTCTCCTCTCTCCTCTCTCATCGTGGTTAAGTGGTAGAGTGGACATTACTGTCCAAACTTCGCCACGTCAACAAATAAAAAAGTCATTCTATTCTATTCTCTCTCATCTCTTCTCACTCCTCTCTTCTCTCTTCTCTCTTCTCTCTCCTCTCTTCTCTCCTTTCTTCTCTCTTCCCTTTTCTCTCCTTTCTTCTCTCTTCTTTCTTCTCTCTCCTTTCTTCTCTCTTTCTCTACACTCTTCACTCTTCTCTCTCCTTTCTTCTCTCGTCTCTCTTCTCTCTTATCTCTTCCCTGTCCTTTATTCTCTCTTTCCTCTTCTCTCTTCTCTTCTATTTTCTCTCTCTTCTCTCTCCTTTCTTCTCTCTTCTCTCTTCTCTCTTCTCTCTTCTCTCTTCTCTCTTCTCTCTTCTCTCTTCTCTCTCCTCTCTTCTCTCAATTCTATCTTCTCTCTTTCCTATTTTCTCTCTTCTCTCTCTTCTGTCTTCTCTCTATTCTCTCTTCTCCCGTTTTCTCTCTCACTCTCACGCTGTCGCACTCTCTCTCTCTTTCTTTACCAACTCCCCTCCCTTATTCACTCTCATTCCTTCTCTCTCACCCTCTCTCACCCTCTCTCACTTTCTTTCCAACACTCTCTAACGCTCTCTCTCGCTCGTTCTCCCTTTTTCTCTCTCACATTCACTCACTCTCTCTCTCTCTCACACTCTTCCTCTCTCGCATTCACACTCTCTCCCACTCCATCCATCTCTTTCTCACATTCACTCTCTTTTTCTCCCACTCAAACCCTCTCTCTTTCACCTTCTCACTTCCCCAATAGCTGATGCCAATAATTTTTCTCACCACTGCCAATAACTAGATACAGTTACTGCCCTGTTCACGCTTGCTTACCCTACCAATGGGATAAGAGATCACATAAATCAAGATTGTAGATATATTTTTTGTTTACTTTGCGACCTTTGCCCGCAATAGGATTAATCGATAGCACAGTTGCTGTTATTACTCCTCGACGACGAAGATTTGGCTCCAATAAAACTTGCCTGACAGCATCTGCTATAATGATGGTGGGTTGTTTGTTAGTAAGGCACTAGCAAAAACGAATCAATTGTAAAACTGCATATCATTTGATGATTCTGCCTTAAAATAGGTGATAAAAGATGTGTTTTGTCGGATGATGTCCACACGAATCTTGAGACTTGTGCGTGGGTAATGAGGTGAATGATGACACGGTGAAAACATCCAAACTTGAACGAGATTAAAACTCGGAACGTCATGTAACAGCAGTCAGCCAGAGTCTTATCTAATCAGAGACAAGCACCCCAACTGACTGAGCCACGAGGCCGAAATAATGCACATAAAGTAGTGAGGTCTGATACTCATATTGAAACCCATATTACATAGAGTAAAATCTTTTGACCTTGACCATTTTGTAATTGGCAATCTTTCAATGATGGATTCTCACCAATCTATCATTTCATGACATGATCACTTCCAGATTACCAGTGTCTGCCATTCATACTCTTCATCTCGTTTTATCATTGCTCTTTATACAACGATGGATAGTAGATATCTCGGGTTTTCTCATGTTTGTAGATCAGTTTATAACTACGAAGTATGTTCTTTTCTTCGGAGGATAAAACCCAATAGGTGTGAGACCTGTGTGTGGGCAATGAATTGGATGATGGTGATTGATGAGTTGGACCTACAGTTTTAGGTGGGTTCCGAACCACCGGAAAGTGATTTTATAGCAGAGAACAGAGTCTTTTATGCTGGTCAATCCAATCGGTCACCCTTACAAAGAGGGTCCAGGAGTTCGTAGCTTATCTTTAACGGACGGAACAGTTTTCTTTTCTTCTTTTCCATAAATAAAATAACTGTTTCTAACCCTCATATTATTATCTTTGATCTTTTATTTAATATTCCGTTCTGCCCTCCTACCTTTTCAACATGTGCTGAAGCTTCTGGATAATTTTCTTTTTGCTACAACTAGTGCTCATCCCAGAAACCTTATTTGTATACGTTTTTCTCTCTGGTGTCTCTTGCTGGCCTCGCATTTCCCATGGATAGATGATCCTCCTCAAATAATTAAGCCTTTTTTCTCTCTTTTTTTGTCTTTTTTTGGCTGTAATTTCTTTTTCTCAATTTTTTTTTAAATTTGTCTTTTTTCTTCTATATAAAATTTTATCGATTCAGACTCTTCTTTGCACACAGGCATTGTAGCCCATGTGAAGAATATTTTTTTCTCTCTAACTTATTGTCATTACCTATGTACTTGTTTTTTAAAGAGGAAATAAAGACCACTTCAATTCAATTCAGATACCTGCTCTGACACCTGGCTGAGTGCAGAGTTAACTTATGGCTTTATCAAAAACTGAACAATTGATAGATCAGCTCGTAACAATGAGTATGCCCAAACAATAAATGACAAATTAATATGAGAATTATTGAGTAAATAATTGATTAATTGAAAATAATCAGTTACAGTACCGAGTTATTCTTTGCAAACGACTTTGGTCATCCTCTTTCCTTTTCATGTTATTCGTAGTCTACTATTCATTTTTTACATTCTCTTTTATTTCCTTCTACTCCACATTTCCTTTATCCTACCACTGTTCTACAGTGGTAGTATTTCTGTGTGGGCTGCATTTTCATGAATTAAAAATCCATTATTTTCTGCATTTTCGACTTCTCCTCATTATCAGTATGAAACATTGTCGTTTGAACCTATCAGGTATGTTCAATATACTTTGCAAAATAAAAAGTTCCTGCAACAATTGTGTTTTAAATTACCTTCAATCTTTACAAATACCTAAAAAAACTAGCGAAACTTATTTTTCGATGAAGAAATTGATCAATCATGTGTCTCTTATCATTACTGAATAATTGAAAAAATAACGTTGATAACGGTACTTGAAGTTTTTTATCTATTATTTGTTGCTGCATTTTGGGATGGAAAAAATAGTGCTCAACAAATTTAAATTTTCCAAATGCTATCCAAATCGATGATAACAAACTTCCTTTCAAATATCTTCTTTTATTCTATTATGATTGCACACACATTCTTTTTACACACTACTTGAAACACGGCAACAATCAACTTCAGCCGACTGTGAAATACAGAAGAAATCAATTACTGACAATATTCGGCAATTATATAACAATAACTTCACAAACCTCACTTGAGGTTTGCTATCGTGATTCCCATTGCTCAATTTATTTATTTATTCATCGTCCCGTTACATCAATATTAGAGCATTCACTCAGTTGACAGGTGACTTGTCAATAAACTATTCCAATACTACAACATAAAAATAGTAAATTATCAGTATTAAATTACAATCAACAGCTCCCATTGATTCATCAAACAACAAATAATTTCAAAGATAATCAAACTCCCATCTTTGTAAGGGTGACCGATTGGATTGGCCAGCAAAAATGACTCGGTTCTCTGCTGTAAAATCACTTCCCGGTGTTTGCAACCCACCTAAAACTGTAGGTACAACTCATCAATCACCATCATCCAATTCATTACACACGTACAGGTCTCAGACCTATGTGGGCTTCATCCTCCGAATAAAAGAACATACTCCGTCGTTATAAACTGATCTATAAACATGAGAAAACCCGAGATATCTACTATCCATGATTGCACAAAGAGCAATGATAAAACGAGGCTAATAGTATGAATGGCAGACAGGCAGACACTGGTAATCTGGAAGTGATCATGTCATGAATTGATAGATTGGTGAAAATCCATCATTGAAAGATTGCCAATTACAAAATGGTCAAGGTCAAAAGATTTTGATATAATATGGGTTTCAATATGAGTATCAGACCTCACTATTTTATGTGCATTATTTCGGCCTCGTGGCTCAGTCAGTTGGGGTGCTTGTATCTGATTAGATAAGACTCTGTCTGACTGCTGTTACATGACGCTCCGAGTTTTAATCTTTCCAGCATTCTTTCCAACCAATCTTAGGCTTTCTTCTGTTTTTACAACAAAATGAAACGCCCCAATGAAAGCAAACACACCGCTAAATTTGTAAATAGACTTGAGTGAGTGGGCGCAAAGACGACAAAGTAAACTCTGACGGCGTGTTGGATGTTGGACCGGCCTTGATAACGTCCAATGTGTGAGAACGTCCTGCGGGTTTGATACGAGTAGCAACGATACAGAATAACGATAAGAAGGTCTCCGCCATCTTCGGAGACAACAGATTCTTGCAATGCCAAGCATGAAATAGAATAAAGGAGTGGTGAACTGAGAGTAAACAGTTATCAGCATCAGCAACATCAGAAGCAGCAGGCAGACGAGATTGCAAAGTAGCAGAGCAACTCTAATCCCAGAGTCCCGTGGGATGAAGCCAGCTGCGAGTGCATGGCGTGTACCCACCCTCTAAACTTTCCCAATAGCTAGCAAATTGTTTTTGTCGTGCGTGCGCGCGCGTGAGTGAGAGACAACGGCTGAAAGAAAGAGATAGAACGCCCTTCACTGACTACCGCGTTCGTCATCATTGTCAGTCTAGCGTACTGTAAAAAACACAAATAGAGTAAACTGAATACTGACTGTTTTTCACCACCACCGTTCCAGTCATCACCAACCCCCCCCCCCCCACGTCGCTCGACCTATGTCACTTCCCCTTAGATTAATAGCAGAACTTATTCACTCGCTCATTCGCCAGACGCATTCACTGTAACCAAGCACTCATCTTATTCTTGTCATGAGTTCCACCGAGCCTTGCCAAATTCAAATCTTTAGCTGCTCCTCAAGTTCTCCCTCGTGTTGTTATTCCTTCTTCTCTCTCCCTCTTACCCTTCTCAACATCACCTCCTCTTCCTTTTCTCCTTCTCCCTTCTCCTTCACTTTATCTTCTCCTTCCCCTTTTTCTTCCCTTCTCCTTCGCCCCACCAACACCTCTTTCTTTTCTCCTTCTCCTACTCCCCTTCTCCTCCGACTCCCCTTCTCCTTCTCTTCTCCTTTACCTTTTCTCCCCTCCTCATCATTTTCTCCTCTTCCTCTTCTCCTTCACCCTTTCTCCTCCTCTTCCTCTCCTTCTTTTCCCCTTCACCACCTTCTCACCCTTGTTATTATTCCTTCTTCTTTTTCTCTTCTACTTCTCAACGTCACCTCCTCCTCTTCCCCTTATCTTTCTCCTCTTCTCCAACCCCCTTCTTCTTCACCCAATCTTCTTCCCACTTCTCCTTCCCCATTCTCCTTTATCTCTTCCCCACCTCTTTCTCATTTCCTTCAGCTCTTCTCCTTCTCCTTCGCCCCTTACTCACCTCTTCCTTGTCTTCTTCTTTCTCCCCTCTTCCTCTTCTTCTTCTCCTCCTCCTCCTCCTCGTCGTCCTTATCCTCTTTTCCTTTTCCTCTACTCCTTCTCCCCCTCTTTTCCTCATCACCTTCTCCCTTTTCTATCTTTTCCTCTTTTCCATCACCCCTTCTCCTTCTCTTCCTCATCTCCTTCACCTCCTCCTTCTCATCCTTTTCTCCTTCTCCTCTGCTCCTTTTCCCCTTATCCACCTCTTCCTCCCCTTCTTCTCCCCTTCACCTCCTTCTCACCAGTGTTGTTATTACTTCTCCTCTCCTCTTCTCCTTCTCTTCTTCACCTTCTCCCCTTTTCCCCTTCTTCTTTTCCTTCTCCATCTTTTCCTCTTCTCATTCCCCTTCACTTCCTCTTCTGCTCCTCATCCTCATCCTTTTCTCGTCTTCTTCTCATTCTTCTCCCCTTCACCTCCTCATCATCACCCTCTTCTCCCCTTCACCTCCTCTTCCAGATCGCGCGTAAATAATGGATGATGATTATTTTATGACGACGACGCCTTCTTTGTATGCCCTCAGCAACCCCCCGCCCTCCACCCCCTAAAACACAACGGCTGCTCAAGACACGTTTTTGCGTTTGTAAGCTGCCAGGGAATCGTTCAGCTGTTTAACATACTCAGACTTCAAATCGAAAGGATTGTTTTTGTTTAGCTGCAGCTTTTATTGTTTTTTAAGCAGGGAGTTCAATGCCTTCCCTAACCAGGATGTCAATACATTTAACACATGACTTTCACACCCTTTTACTCTCTTAAAAAGAATTAAATATATAATTGAAACGTTAGACTTTGATGCTGAATATTTTATGGAGCTCCATCTCTGTAATAAATAATCTTTTTGTTACAATAATGATTAATAAAACATTATTATTTGATCTCAAATATTCTGTGGAAGCTCCATCTTTGTACAATAAATCAATGCTGTCTTGTAGGACTTCTTGAAACGTTAGATTTTGAATACATTGTGGAGCTCCATCTTTGTTATAAATACCTTTTTGTTACAATAATGATCGATAAAACGTACTTTTTTATGTTAGATATTCTGAGAAGCTCCATCTTTTTTACAATAGATCAATGCGGTCTTGTAAGGAGCCTCTAAGTAATGAAAACGATGTCGAGTTTGTAGTATAACTTGGAAATAACATAAAATTTAGATTTTTGAATTTAAAATTAGTAAAGAAAGCTGTATGAGCTGTGCCTGTTGTATCTTTACTCTATTGTATTTTCGTAATAAATTGATAAATATTAAAATATATTGGATAGCGACAGGAAATAAATAATGTTTTCTTTTTTCCCCTGTGTCAATATTCTGAAGTTCAAAACACTGTTTTGGAAGATAAAAGTATAGATTTAGGCAATCTAGCCAACCCAATAGTTTTATGCAGTGCAGAGACATGTGTTTTATCAATGAAAGATCTAGTTTTCAAATTAAAATCTTGGAGATATCGAGAAATATATGTGGACGAGAGTGTATTGATGGAGAGTCCGATCAAATCAGAAGAAAATAAATCACAAGAGCTGAGTGATTCATATATAGTATAATATCAATGAGAATGTATTCTCTCTTTTGTATTCATCGATAATATGATAAAAGTTTTTAAGAAAAAGAAAGTTTAACGTTTGAGCTAACTAGATCACGTATATAGAGATCATAAAGAGCTCAAGAGCCATAAAAAATGTTTTTAGGGAAAATTTAGGTGGACCAAGGCTCAAAGAGTGTTCATGAAAGCAATAATTGATTGACGTGAACCATTATTTAGTCTTCTATGGAACAATAAGAAATCGACGAATAAAATATTATTATTATAATCAACAAATATATTTCCTCTCTTCTACAGATTCTTTTTAGATGATGATGAACTGAACTAACTAACCAAATACACGACAAATTAACAACAATATGTTATAGTATTCAATAATATAGTAGACTACAATACAGTATTCAACGAAAAAATACTACAAGGATTGAAGGCACATTACTCAAGCCACAGTAGCCTACATCCAATCAGGTGTTGCATCAAAACAACTGAACATTTGGAAAGTTAGGTATTTCAACATTATTTCGCATTTCTAATATCCAAAGAGCAAAATAACAAATAACAAAATTTGCACAAAGTGCAAAAATTGACAAGATGACAAGATAAGAATCATCTCTATAAAATATTTTTTTTTACTAATGTTTCTAGCTGTGCGTTAACAGATATCAGAACTGACAGCTCGAAAAAAACGGTAATGTTAATGGATTTCTTCGAATTTTCACGGAAATAGTGTCCATAACGATGTACTCGAGAATATATTCATTGGCCGTCTTTGTAAGGGTAACCGATTGGATTGGCCAGCAAAAAAGACTGTTCTCTGCTGTAAAATCATTTCCCGGAGGCTTGGAAACTGTAGGTCCATTAATCACCATCATCCAATTCATTACCCACGCACAGGTCTGAGACCTATGTGGGCTTCATCCTCCGAAAAAAAATTAAAAAATATGGAAATTTGGGTACTCACATATTATACGGAGGCCACTATTTGACAAGCTTAACCTAACCTTGCTAATGAATTCCTAGATATTGAATTCAATAATGTAATGCTCAAACACAAGCAATCTTCATAACATTTCAATAACGGGATGTCACGATCTAGCAAGATTATGTTAAGCTTGTTGAATAGTGGTCTACGTATTTCGGTAAATACCGAAAATAGTTTCGCATTGCTTTTCATTGCTGTAAGATAACTGATATCAGAATCAACAGCTTTTAAATACAAGGAAAAAGTTGATAGAAATGGATTTCTTCGAATTTTCTCGAAAATTGTGTCCATGTGATATTTTGTACAATGCAAAATGTTGTTCTCGAGAATATGTAATATTGTTACGCATCACATTTCTCAGAATATTTCCATTCCTACTTGTGCGAAAGCCTGGGGTCAATATCAGAAAAATCATCGTTACCTTGGAGATTCTGAATTTGCTCTCCCAAACGTTGAACAGCAATTTTGTCGCGGAATGTACTGGGTAAACGAGACGGCCTCCAAGAGAGTGAGGAGGTAGGTGATGAGGAGGAGAGTGTAACGGAGCGAGCGCGATTGCCCGCGGAGCTGCTGCTTTTGGAGGCGACTGTACAAGCTCCATCAGAAGGAGACTTTAAGCCGGATTAGGGGGAAGACTAAAAGGGCGGGGGTCCGGCCCTATCAGAGCCTGGCAGCGGTCCTCAGTCCTGAGCCTGTGTGTATTGTCGGGCCCCGTCTCTTGGCTACGATGATGATGATTGTGGTGATGATGATGATGCTACTGCTGCTTGTGCCTCCGCGTACCCTCTTATTTCGTCCGTTCAGCACAAGCAACGGCAACGCAGATAAAATATTTATTATTATTTCCCTTGCTCGGTCGTTCGTTGCTGCTGCCATGGCGCTGGTTGCCTGCCCTAGGGCTGGGACTAGCAAATTGCCTAAATACACCACGGTCCATGCAAAACAACGACCACCGTTTCTGCTGAACCACCCAGAGGCGAAATCAAAATAAAGAATACACCGAAGAAATTCTGATTCGTTGGAGAGTGCTCTCTGAAATTTTAATGTTTGTCCTGTTCACCTTTCCGCTCGTTTTCCTCTGCTTCTCGATTTCCTCCAACCATTTTCAACAATGCTTTTCCGCCTTTGTTTACCTCTGAAACTGAAAATGTTAATTCCTCTCTTATTTTCCCTTCCTCTCATCCTCCTTTTCCCTTACCATCATTTTCTTCTCTATCTATTCACAGTACCTCCATGAACACATCGTTCTTCCCTCTCATAATTCTGTTCTCCAGATGATTATTTATATTTCTTAAAACGGCCCCACTCAACACGTAGTGTAAGCTACCTCAAGTGAGGAGTTGTGTTTTAATTCCTTTCACAATTATATCAAGTTCTCTCTCCTCGATTCCCAGATTAAAGATAGCGCACTTCGATATTCTGGAAGTTAACTACGCTGGAAGAATCCCATATTTTATTGGAGTTAACTTAATATCTCTCTGAGACTAGGCAACACTTCACATTCAGTTTAAAAATGAATAAATAAGTAAATTCAGAATTTTAAATACTGTTCACGCTTCCAGTCCTCTACTAGCCTACTGAATTTGAAAGGATTCGGTATACAAAAGTTATTTTCCTATAAGAATTATATTTCTGTTCAAGTGAATCAATTGTCCAAGTGATAATTTCTCTCCTATGGATTTCCGACATATTCCTAGCTATTCCGAAAACATTCTATAGAAATTCATCATATTTATTTATTTAGCATGAAAACTCGTTTTGTGGATTACTTCGTTAAATTCAATATTCATTCATTTCTTAATTTATTACAAGAACAAGATCAAATAAAGAAACAACAGGCACAGCCCACTACAGCTTTCTTTTACAAATTTTCAATTAGAGAAATCCAAATTTCAGGTTTGACCAAGTTCAACTAGAAATTTCACTTTGAAGTGCAATTCCTGATTCTTTCCAAAATATGAATCTTAATTCGTTACTACGTGTTCTAAGTCCAGTCTACTGTTAATGACTATCCTATGACATGTATAGTCATAAAGGAAGAAAAACGGATGTCTTATGGAAAGCATTAATGTTTTATGAAACAATAACATCCATAGAAGAACAAAACAAAGACAATTTTTTTCGTTTTGCAATAATACGAGTATAAAGCTCTACCGATCAATTCTCAAACCTCTTATCGTACTGACTGACGCTCCTCAAACACCAGACACTTTTACACAGTTACACAGTCACAAAGAAACCTTACACAGTTTTTTGTAACGCTGAATTGAATTAAATCTTAAGAATGACAAAAATTAGTATAGTTTCACAACTTCTGTTTTGTTTTAATTATGGAGAGATTTTACAATATCAACATCAGTTCTACTAATTTTATTAAAAATTAGTATTTTTCAAGATTTTTAGTAAACAAAATTTTGTGCACTGAATAAATTCGTATACTTTTTCCAATAGGCTGCATTATAAAAGGCCCACTGTATTGGGCACGGTTCATTTGCAATTGTAATTTAGACAGAGGCTTATCTGCTCCCACAATTGAAAAAATAACAAATCTTTATTGTTCCAAGTACAATCAAACATAAATGCATGAGATCTAAACCTGAAATATTATGACGTTTGTAAATTACTGATTACTAATTGAAGTGCTATCGTTAGTAGTACTGATTGATTTTGTTAGTTATTTTCAAGTGAAATTAGGATAAATTGAAAATTACAGAAGGTTGGTGGTCTGCAGGGGTGAATCCACGCAAGCAGAGAAGAGAAAGAACGACGTTCACGAGAGCGCAGTTGGACGTGTTGGAAGCGCTGTTCGCCAAGACCCGCTACCCGGACATTTTCATGCGCGAGGAGGTAGCGCTCAAGATCAACCTGCCCGAGTCCAGAGTACAGGCAAGTCAACACTTATAATCATTCCAATATTATATTATTCTGTTTTTAAAGGGTGTTTTTTTAGATGTATAGAACTTTAATTTGGCAGCACTGCTTCCAGTGGCGCACATTTTGTCTACTAACAGCTGATTTGTGTTCAGTATTGTTTGCCATTTTGTCATGTATAGAGTGACACCGGAACAACGTATGCAAATTATGCAGATTTACTTTGAAATCTTATTCTAATGTTGTTTGGCAATTGTTGATGTTATATTTGTTATAACCCATGACAAATGAATGAATAAATGAATAAAATCATGGTTCCATTCATGAGACATATCACGCACTATGCCCATTTTATGGTCAACATAATTGTCCATCAGAGCAATTAATTCAATTAACAATGGAACGATTTGCATCATGTGTACTTTAAATGATAATTCACATCTATTCTGATGCAAATCGTTCCATTGTCAATTTATTGTATTAATTGTTCTGATGGACAATAATTATGTTGACCATAAAATGGACTTTGTGGGTGATATGTTTCATGAATGGAACCATGATTTTCAAAGTAAATCTGCACAATTTGCAAGCGTTATTCAGGTGTCACTCTATTCATGACAAAAATGGCAAAAAATACTGAGCACAAATATAGTTGACAATATGTTTGCCACTGGAAGCAGTGCTGCCAACTTAAAGTTCTATACCTCTAAAAAACACCCTATAGTTCACGCCACCAAATTAGGCGGCTCTGAAAAATTGCGGTATGTCAGATATGGGACAATGTCACCGCGAGAGCTTGTTCTTAAATGTATCATTATTATTCTCACAACGATTATTAATTTATTCATTATTATTCATGCTGTCCTCTGTTGATGAAACTGTACGGTGCAGAATAAGGAGATTGATGGAGTAGGAGAGGTTGAAAAATAACGAGAAAAATGAATAAGATATTTTTGGACCACCTTGAAATATTTATTACATTTGGGAGCGTCAAAGTTGCCTTTCTGAAAGTCTAGAGACTCAAAAACAGTATTAAATGGAAAAATCATGATGTAAATATTTCAAATTTTGTAGTTCAGATCCTCACTCAAAGTTTAGAATTTTTTTGCGAGAAAAAAACTTCATGTACATCTCTGTAATGTATATAAAATTGGTTTTAAATTGTAGAGAACTAAATTATCTCCAGAGGGATTTCGAGCTTTAAACGTGACTTTTTTACATGCTCCCAAGTAAATATAGATTTTCAATTTTTAATAAAGTTTTCAATATGTAATGATGTTGTTTGTAATGTCTTTTAATCCTTGCTGAATAAATATTATGTATCATAAAAAATTCCTTGAGAGCTCAAGATTTATTTATTTTCCAAGAAATTTTAAAGACTTGAAAACTTTATTGTTGAGGATGAGGTGGACTAGTTTTTGAAAATTGATTGATATTTTCCATAGAAACTGATTAAGAAAGTCGTTTTTGCTGAGGGACTGCAATTAGATAACTTACTAGTAAATTTTTCTTGAAAATGGCGTTTATGCTAAGGGAGATTAGTAAATTTGCATACAATGAAGACAAACTGCTTCTCACAAACTAAGATTCCCTCCAAAAACACTTTAAAATTGAAAAAGAAAATCAAAGAAGCACGATCGTTACCGTTTAGAAAGATTGGTTTTCATTTTAGGAAATCGAATCAGGAAGGCAAATATTTGCAGGGCGTTCGTTCGGTCGTAGTAGATCCGACCTATAATTAATCGCAGCGTCGGATTAGGATTGTGACGAAATTTTAAAACTGATTAATGACCGACTGTCAGCGTTGTCGGCTATTATACGTTGCAGCAACCACGCGCTGTGGATAAACCAACGGGAACTAAGAATCGGCCTGTTGTGTTATTGTGAAATCACGTTGTGCCCATTGTGAAATCGAGCTAATGAAGGGTGGTAAATTAAATTGCCTCTATAAGGGTAGAGGTTACGGGGGTGTGTACTTTCGGATATATAACAAGGGCACCTGAAGGGCGACGTACACCCTCGACCCTTATCTTCCAAATCAAGATGCTCCATAAGTGATGATGATAGCCCTTATGTCTGATTGGAAAAAGGCGCATCATGCACTGAAGATCTGCCCTCTCTACTTGAATGATCCACCTTCAAAACGATTGCCATACTAATTAGCGTGTGTCTTTCGACCAGATATTGTGAATGCGATTAACGGATTCAAAGGGGATGTCCATTCTGGTTTCTGATTGTTCCGGATGGATTTGGAACTTTGGAACTATTCAATTAAAATATAAGGGTCTGCTTCAAAGTCGTAATGATAAGAGTTGATGTGAAAAGCCGAAGAGTACTGGAGGAGGTACTGGAAGAGGAGGATGTTGGGGAGGAGGAGTAGGAGGAGGAGGAGGAGGAGGAGGATGAGGAGAAGGATGAGGAGGAGGAGGAGGAGGAGGAAGAGGAGGAAGATGAGTATGAGGTGGTGGAGGAGGATGAGGAGGAGGAGGAAGAGGAGAAGGACGAGGAGGAGGAGGAGGAGGAGGAGGAGGAAGAGAAGAAGGACGAAGAGGAAAAGGAGGAAGAGGAAAAAGAGGAGGAAGAGGAAGTGGATGAGAAGGATGAGGAGGAGGAGGATGAGGAGGAGGAGGATGAGGAGGAGGAGGATGAGGAGGAGGAGGAGGAGGAGGAGGAGAAGGAGGATTAGGTGGAGGAGGAGGAGGAGGAGGATGAGAAGGACGACGAGGAGGCGGTGGAGGAGGATGAGGATGAGGAGGAGGAAGAGGAGAAGGACGAGGAGGTGGAGGAGGAAGAGAAGAAGGACGAAAAGGAAAAGGAGGAAGAGGAAAAAGAGGAGGAAGAGGAGGAAAAGGAGCAAGAGGAGGAAGAGGAGGAAGAGGAGGAAGAGGAGGAAGAGGAGGAATAGGAAGAAGAGGAGGAATAGGAGGAACAGGAGGAAGAGGAGGAAGAGGAGGAAGAGGAGGAAGAGGAGGAAGAGGAGGAAGAGGACGATGAGGACGAGGAGGAGGAAGAGGTGGAGGAGGAAGAAGAAGAGAAGGACGAGGAGGAGGCAGTGGAGAAGGATGAGGAAGAAGAGTAAGAAGAGGAAGGGGAGGAAGAGGAGAAAGAGTTCTCATTGATGTTGAAAGCATTTAATATAGGCTATAAAACATGCCAGTTTTTAAGTGTCATTCTATGATATTGATTCTTATTATTGATTATTATATGATTATGATCAGTGGCGTAACTATATGGGGGGGATGAGGGGAATATATTCCCCCCCCCCCCCCCCGAGACAAAACAAATTGTGAATTTTAGCAAGCCCAGGGAGAAAATGTTTGGCAAATTTAATGATTATGATTCTTATTATGATATGGCTACGATCAGTGACGTAACTATGGGGGGGGGGATCAGGGGGATATCCCCCCAAGAGATTCAAGACTAAAATTTTTTGAATTTTAGCAGCCCCTGAAAGACAATTTTTGACAAAAACGTCAAAGAAGATGTGGTCGTTAAAAATGTGGTTTAAGAGGGATTATTTTTTAAAAAATTCCCCGACCATGCCTTTTGAATGGAAAAACATTATATAGTCTTGAATTACACTTAAAAAAACCCTCCTTAGAAAGGTTAGGTATAAGAATGGCCTCAATGGCCAAGACTTCGCCTCTTTGTGTAATTCATCTCTCAGATCCAAGCTCTATTTTTCTTCTTTTTTTCGTAACAAACTCATCAATAATTTCTGCTGCACTGTACTGTATATATATTTGTTGTATTTATAATATTTTCTATTCAACCGTTCATTGTACTATCACTTGAACCATGGGATCTGAGAGCTGCTAATATTAATAATACGTTTATCATTCATGCACATTGTGAATTTACACAAATAAAGCCATCTGAATCTTCTTTTAAAAAACGTTTCTAAGAGCGGTATTATATGTTACGTCAATCAGGTGAGGTTGCAAATCAAAAATGGCAGAATGACAATTGTTTTAAGTAGGTCTGTTTTGAAGTTCGGCTACTTCAACGATAGATTTTTAGCACGAGAGTCCGGATCTCCCATTGAAAATAATGCAAAAACTAAAAGAAAATCACTATACAATAGTGGTTAAATATACAAAAGAGGTTGAATATATACAATAGGGGTTAAAATGAGGTTAGAATGAATGAATTCATTTCTAGAACCGCTTAAAATGTCAGTTTAGAGGAATTATTTTTCAAAAACTTCCAGGGGGAGTACCTCCGAACTCCCATTTTGGATGAAAATGCTGTATATAGTTAGATAGATAGATATTTAAGCATCCACTGGCCTCCCATCACGGGGGCATCTGGATTTGTTCAATGTTAAATTTAAATTTATTATTTCCATTCAGGCTATATTAATTTATAATTTTTATAATACTCTCTATATTCTTGGCTTGAATAGAAACCACAGTCCTCTAGCTCACTCTTTGAAATCTCTTTAAATTTTTTGAGAGGAAGTTTCTTAAGCCAGGCCGGTAAAACATTAAAAAGTTTAACTCCCGAATCTCCAACTCCATTTGCATGGAGAGCAGTGCGATGAGTTTCATTTCTAGTCTAGAATTATTGTTAAATAACCCCTTCTTTAGTGTACTATTATAGTGCCTGGAGCCTACTCAATTATGCACAATTATATACTTTTTTTTAAAAAAATGTATTATTTATTTTGTCATGTGTTGGAAACAATAAAGGCTTTATTTATGTATTTATTCATATACTTTCAAAAATACTCAGGATGTGCTCCAATAGCCTTCAATAGTTTTAATCTTTTATAATAATCTTTCAAAAGTGTACAATTCATCTCGTGAAGTAGAGATAAAAATATACGCTTAAACTTCGCATCATTTTCTTTAAGCTACGAATGAAAGATTGATGGAAAAAATAATGTAGAAGCGCATAAAATTTCAATTCTGTTTGCAAATAGTGCATGCTTTTTCAATAATAAATCAGATTGGAAAGACTTACGGCTAATTGTGATGCTATTTTTAGTGCTGTTTTTAAAAGTTTCGATGATGATATTCTTTCTCAATAATATGGTACTAGGAATTATATTTGCAGCTACAATCTAAACCAAGATAAATGAAATGCTGTTTAATGACAGTGGGAGCTTAAAATTGATAAAAAAGATTTTTATCTCTCTACTCGAACTGATTATGAAGACATTCAGAATTTAAGATTAAAACTTGAGTATATGTAAGACGGTAATAATTCGAATGAGGGAGAGAAAATGGCAGAGAAAGAGGGAATTAAAGTGGGTGAGAAAGAAGGAGAAAAAGAGGGAATGAAAGAGAGCGTGAAAGAGGGAATGAAAGAGGTTGATAAAGGAGTTTGGATGAACTGAAAAGTGTGAGTTTGATAAAAATGGATGAAATACATAGATGAAAAACTTTGATTGGGATGAGCGATTGAAAAGGAGAGAAAGATAGATAGATAGATAGATAAATGACTTATTTGTGCACTTTACAAGTAATAAAAGTGCTGTGGGCGAAGTTTTTATCTCTCAAAGAGAGAGAGAGAGAAAGTGAGAGAGCGAGTGAGAGAGAGAGTGCGTGAGTGAGAGGCAGCTAGTGTGAGAGAGGGAGCGAGTTTGAGAGATGGAGTGAGTGTGAGAGATTGTGGAGAGGGATGCAATGAACAAAGCAGAGGTGAGTGCATGTATTGAGGGGAGAGAGAGCGAGAGAGAGTAGGAGAGAGAATAGAGAGATACAGTACTTTATTAATTTGAAGAGGGAGTATTCATTTCGCCCACATTTTACTTTGTTCCTTTCGACATCCTCACTAAGCCTGAATTAACGTTGAGTACGAATCACCTGCTGTGAAAATTCATTAGCAAATTGATAAACTACATCAAGTTGATTACGTGGACTTGAGCACAATATAAGCTGGGCTGGAAAGTTTTAAGGATGAAAACTTTGAAAGGGATTTGATATTATACTATAGTCTGTGCAAACCTTTGTAGAATCACGCTTATGGTTGTACAGTGCTGCCAAGTTGCATAGTACCCGAAAAAGCCTAGTCAAGCGGTCACGTTTTCAATCAACAGCATATAATAATGTACAGCGTGTCATAATGTAAACAAAAAATGGCAACAGCGCGTTCATATTTCCGTAAGCAATGGCACTGCCATAAGACATTCTAAGTTTTACATGGATTTTAGTTCAGTTTGCCTTAATAACTTAACCTAATTAACCAACCCAACCTTGCCACTGTTGTACCTCGGGATAAAATGAACGATAGCACTAAATGAATAGGCCTACTGACAATCTCAATTCCCGATTCGACCTAGTCTCCTATTATTTTTTTTTGTAAATATTCAAATCTATAAAAGCCCTGGCTCATGTGGGAATCTTCCACAGAAAAAAGACATTACTCATAGAGATATTACCTTGGGGTGATTGCAATTGAATATTTGGCTTTTAAAAATCCAATAATTCTGGCTTTTAAAAATGGTGCACCTTTTCCAAAAAGTGTACAATGAAGATTGATAAGAAATTTATTGATTGAAAAGTAATAAATTAAAAAAAATGTAAATCAGTAGACTGTTATTACAGAAAAACTAATTTCGCAGGTTCTGATTTACTGCACATAAGTTACGTATAATTTTATAAGTGTCAGTTGTAATTGTTCTTTTTTAATTATAAGAATGAATATCCTTGAACCCATCTTCTCTATTTATTTCTCTCGTCCTTTCCTTCCTTTGTTATTTTTCTCCTCGGACTAGCTAATATTTTTTTTCCAAGGCAGCTATCGAAATGGCGTATGCTTTATTCCAGCATATTATTTCCTCATTCCAACATACGCTATTGTTGTAGATATCCATTTTTCGTGAACTGCAGTAGAACTATTCATATGTATAAAGTTGCTTCTGCACAGCAAGTTTATACATATGACTACCAACATAAGTCTTTATTCATTGGGTAAACCTAGGGTTGATGTGACCAATTTGACCAAGGCAAGCTATTGATGACAATTTTCACCTTTTTTCCATCTTCATTGAGTTGTTTTATGAGTCAACAAGGTTGTTCTCCATGAATCAATAATATTTTTCATCTAACCGATCCTAAAGACTTCGACCATAATAGCTTTATTTTCAAGTACATTTTATCAACTTTTTAAGTGAATTCAACGACTTGCAGTCAAATTTTTATTAAGAATAAGTAGAATTTACTTACGTTGTCTACTTATTCTTCATAAAAATTTGACTGCAAGTCGTTGAATTCACTTAAGAAGTTAATATTAACAACGCAGTTCGTCACGGAACAAGAAATCCAGGAATACATTTTATCACTGTTTTAACAGTTTTTTCTCTCTATTTCAGGTGTGGTTCAAGAACAGGCGTGCCAAATGCAGGCAACAGCTTCAACAACAACAACAGCAGCAGCAGCAACAGCAACAGCAGCAAAGCAGTGGGAGCAGCTCATCGGGAACACTGTCGTCCCCAGGCAAGCGCGGTCCAGCGGGCCCCACAAAGTCGTTGAAGGCAACCACGGGAAAGTCACCAGAAATGAAGACGGAACCAAATATGGATATAAAGCCTTCGATGCTGAGCAAGGTATGTTCATAAGTCACACTTGTAGATAGATTGAAATTTTTGTTCAATTTTTGGCTCATGTATTTTAATTCAATTAATTTCAGGTATATCTTTTTATCAATACAAAACTGAAAAACCACCTTGTTGGGGCTAGACTGTAAAATAGCGTAAGCAGTTAGTTAATATCTCCAAACTTCTTATTTTGCCTCTCTCCTATTTCGTCTTCTGAATTTGTTTTTTTTTCGGAGGATGAAGCCTATGTCTGAGACCTGTATGAGACCACATATGTCTGAGACCTGTGCGTGGGTAATGAATTGGATGATGGTGATTGATGAGTTGGACCTAAAGTTTTAGGATTGTTCCGAACCACCGGGAAGTGATTTTACAGCGGAGAGCAGAGTCTTTTTGCTGGCCAATCAGTCACCCTTACAAAGAGCGCCCAGGAGTTTTGTAGCTTATCTCTGATTGAACAGATACCTGCTACGGCCTTCGGCTATCACTTCCTCAATTGCGCGAATTATGAGAAATAAACGCAAGAAATAAACCTAGCGGCGCCTAAAATATGTTATGTTTTTTTCTGGTTTCCTTTATATTAAAATGTTTTATATTATATTTTTGTAAAATAATTTGTTTTATCATTTTCATGTTAAATTTCGTGTTGTAATTCTGAAGATGAAAAAAGGGGGAAAAGGAAAAATCCACTGAGTGGCGTTTGGTGACATTATGAAAAATAATCAAAAGCTGTTGAATCTATTTTTATTTTCAGTTATTTTTCAAAATCTGTTTTTATTATTGCTGGATTCTGTTCATTTTGACAATATACTCCAATAAATTATAGGCCTACTTCAGCATTTTCATTATCTTCAGATGTAAAAATATATTTTCGCATCTACCAGTGAATATACATTTTTGTGAAAGCAAGTCAAAACGTGTTATAAATTTCAAGACTTGATATTATTTTAGTAATAAAAATCAGTTGAACAATTTTTTTAGAATTATTTTCAAGGTTTGTTGGTAGGGTGTTTGATTGTTATGTAGTCATGGATCAAGGACAGTACTTGATAGAGCTTAATATACTGAAGTATATTATTGTTGATGTAGGTGGGGGGGGGGGGGGGGAGAATTGTCTTGCTGACGGGCCCCACTTAAGACATTTGTCTTGGCATGGCACGTGTAATTGGGCCTCAAGTTTGAGAAATAGATTTGTGAGTTTGTTCGATTTTAATCTCATCTAGAATTTATCATATTGCGTATTCGTTGCAGACATGTTCATCACCAGCGGGAGCAACGCCCAGTCCACCTCTTACACCAGGCAACTACCAGGCGTCGGATTTGGCCTCGTCGTACAACGCGTTTTGCTGGGGATCGGCGGCCTCGCAGCACCACCAGGCACAGTCCGCCTACTCAACTCCCTACTACCCGGCGCACGACTACTTCCCCGGGGCCAGTTCACACCAGGCGACCAGCGCCGCCAACCACAACTTCCACCACCTCTATTCGTCCGGTAACCACTCGTACGACCCGGGCCACTACCACACCTCGCAACACCACTACCACCATGCGGCAGCCGCAGCAGCAACCACGACACCGCCGCACCATGTGAACGCGGCCACTGCGTCCAATCACATGCATCGGCTCTCGCACGCACAGGACTGCGCCAATCAGGACTCCTATGTCGCGTCTGCAGCTGATAAGTACCATCTTGTGTAGTGCTTGGCTCGCCGTTTGGTAAAAAAATCCAAACTGAACTAACGAAGACTAGAGAATTGCACATCATATTCGTTCTAAATATCTTGATACTTCCCATGTGCATCTTAATAATAATCGGTATTAAGATATACAGTACGTGCTTAGCTCGCCGTTTGGAAAGGCGATCCAAACTGAACTAACGAAGTCTAGCGAATTGCACATCAGATTTCTTCTGAGCATACATCTATGATATTCAGATATACATGGTCACCACCATCTGAGGTTAGTTGATCCACATAAGCAACAAAACATGCTCTTTTGAGCACTTGTATAATTTTTAGTATCAATTATTTCACATGTTTTTGTGAGGCACTTCTTTACTTCCAAATCACATATTTTTTTAAAAGCCACTTAATAGATAAGTAAGTACATACAAATGTAAACAGCAATCATAATCTTTACCAATAGTTTCAAACCATAATTTTATTCTATTTTTCCGTGTTAATGGCTTCCAGAATTTCAAAAAAAATGCTCTCTTGAGCACTTGTTTAATTCTTGATTGATTCTTCTGGAGCATTTCTCGATAAAAACTCATATGATTCAATCTTGTGCAACGAAAGCAGTTTATTACAATACATCAATACTTTGTTTCTTGATCAAAGTTTTGCACCAGTAATTCTATTGATGTAATAAGTCGAGTCAATATATTCCTGGATTTCTTGTTCCATGACGAACTGCGTTGTTAATATCAACTTTTTAGGTAAATTCAACGTTTTGCAGTCAATTTAATTAATTAATAAGTAATATTTTTACTCACTCTCTGGGCCAAACATTTTTGAATCGTTGAGATTCATATTCAAAATGAATCCATTTTCAAAATTTTCATTAAATTTTCAAAATGAAAATTATATTTTTGAAAACGTTTGGCTTAGAGAGTGGGTAAAATATTACTTTTTCTTAATTAAAATTGACTGCCAGTCGTTGAATCCACCTAAAAAGTCAGTACATTTCTTCATAATCTTTCATTATATTCCATTGATGGGATAACTTGGGCCAATATAATTATTTCTTTATGATCTTTCATTATTATTATTATTTTTTTTTTTTTTGAGGATGAAGCCCACATAGGTCTGAGACCTGTGCGTGGGTAATGAGTTGGATGATGGTGATTGATGAGTTGGACCTACAGTTTTAGGTGGGTTCCGAATCACCGGGAAGTGATTTTCAGCAGAGAACAGTGTCTTAAATGCATAGTCCGTATAAATACATGTTGGTATCGTCAGTTCTATTTTTAAGTTTTAGAATACAAATAAAATCTGTTATAAATTTCCTGCTTATTTTTAACAGCTAAACAGTGGCTCAAATAACCTCAGATATGCCGGTATAAAACAGCTCCAATATGAAAATAATCAATTATTTGTAAAAAAATTAAGATGTGATAGATAACTACTGTATTCAAAATATGTTGTAATATGGAAGCCTCAAGTGATGGAGTAAAAGACTCTCTCCTTCAATATTCCTCTTTGCTGATTCTCTGAAGAGTATACTATAGCATTGTCAGCAATTACGGTTTAAAGCGAAGTATAGTATAATTATGATTAATAATAAGCCCATCGTTAACGTGGATTTTCAGAATTACTGGGGTATTATTAAAATTTTGCGTGGAGAAATTTGAGATGTAATAAATATTAGAAAATAATTTTTCTAAAATTGGAATGGGAGTTTTAAAAAATAATAACTGCAGTAGGCTTTTCAGTTTCATATATTTCATATTTTAATTTATATTCCATATGTATTTTCATTTTTTATCAGGTCGATTATTGAATGTGATTTTATGGATAACAAAAAAAGCAGTCTAAAAAGATATTTAATCACAACTTGAAAATAAATCCATATAATTTTGTTTTGTTTATCAACTTGCTCGTAGGCATAAACCACTTATGAGATAAATATTATAATAATGAGTTATTAGTTGAAAGAATGTTGATATATCAACAGAATAATATGCTGTGTTTATTGTAAATGAAATACAAAATATTCACTATGTTTTCAATCTATTTATTTCAAGATAAATAAAAAATGTTGATAAATAATTGGCCTCAACGTAAAATCTGGAATATTCCTTCCCGAATTGATGCAGCAGCTATATTTATCTCATTTCAGATATAACTTAAATAGGGACTTTTCCACTTAAATGCCTCAAAAAACGTTATGTATTCGAGAATATTGAAGGTTTTGAACTGAGTCATAATCTGTGATAGCAGATTGATGAAGGTAGGTTTATTTCAGTAAAATTTACTGAAAACCAATTACCTGGAATTTAAATCGCACAATGTAATTTTGCCAGCCATTTTTAATAAAACACAAAAAATCCCACTTCTGACACCAATTGTTACAGGTTCTATGTCTAAAATAACGCTGGCAACACTGAAATTTATCACAACGAATTTTCAAAAACAACTGAGACTTCCTCTATTTATTTATTTAGAAGTTGACAGAAAATTCGAGAGATATCTCAATTATGAAATAATAATAATAATTATACCCGTAACAGTATATTAATTTTTTAAAAGAATTTTTCTTACAAGCTTGGCCCCAAATTTTGAACTGGGAATAAAATGACCCCCAAAGGCATGGGCCCATTTAACCCTTCTTTTCTAATAGCAGAGGTTTCATTAGTAACATATAGAGAGCGGGCTTAGAACTAATTTTAGAAAAATTGTGCTCTGTGTTATGAAATGTCAGCTCATAAATCAAGGCCTCCATAATTTCATGTAGCCTATCGTTTAAAATTTCAAGAATTTAAATTTCAAGCAGTTTTGGGCAATAGCCTGTTGTATTCACATTGATTGTATGTTAGTTAAATGAATGAATAAATAAATGAAGAAATTGTTGATAATTTCGAGAATATTTAAAGATTCTGAATAGAGATATAATCTGTGACAGCAGATTGATGCGGGCTATATAAATATAACTTTTAAGAAAAATCAGAGTTTTTAGTTGCATCTTGAGAGCGGTTTTGGAACTAATTTTT
Source organism: Conomelus anceps (assembly GCA_948455865.1). Classification (NCBI taxonomy): domain Eukaryota; kingdom Metazoa; phylum Arthropoda; class Insecta; order Hemiptera; family Delphacidae; genus Conomelus; species Conomelus anceps. The sequence goes on along the minus strand of OX418218.1, from coordinate 7,464,661 downwards.
TTAGAGCAATTATTGTGTTCTATACTCGAAAGCATCGGCTCATAAATCAAGGCCTACATAATTCCATGTAGCCTACCAGAAATTTCAAGCTTCTTTGAAATTTCAAATTTTTAAGCTGATATAATATTTATTGTTGATAAGGTCAATAAGGTATCGCTGTTGGTACCCTTGAGATCTCGAACGAATCTAGTTTAGTAGAGTGTGATGTGGAGGTGGAACATAGAAGGCCTGTGACAAAGCCTTTTGAGTGAACACTTCTCAAGTGTTCCTTGAGCTGAGGAAGGCTCAAGGTACGTTCATAAATACGGGCCTAAGATTCAACAGAAACAACGAGAATATCCAATAATAAAATATTTCTAGTTGATTCCAAGCCTACAAGAGTTAACCGAAAAACCTAATTAGCCTATTCGTTGTAATTTAAGATAAAATATAGTGAGTTGTAACTAACTTGAATTGTGTGGTACGAAACAATTTGTAATATTGTAAAAGGTCATGTTGATTTTCCGTATATATCCTGTATTATATTAATATTAACTTAGAATAAATTTATAATTACATATTATTATTATAATTGACTATATTTGATCGAGATTATTGATAAGGTTTATTTTAATCGAACGTAAGAATGTCTTAATTTTCTACCGATAATAAAATAGTATATGATCGAAATAAAATTACGTATTTGAAAAAAGGACTTTGAAATTTCTTGAAGTTAATAGATTCTTTCCTACCACACTCTACTATCCTCTTTCCTCTCATCAATTTTACCCAATCATTTGTTTTTCCCAGCTTTTTATCTTCTCTAAGAGTAGATTAATAACTATTGTGAGAGTGGACTGTTAAGCATAGAGCTTCAGAATATGTTTCGGCGGGCTTGACATAGATACAACTGTGTTAGCTCAGTGAGGAAAGTAATCGCAACCTACCTCACTCCTCGCTTGCGTAGTACGCTCTTTGGACTGAAACATAATGTTGAGGTCTGAAGAGTCACCTACAGTCGAAATCGGCTATGGTACTATACTTACATACAGAAGTACATTTCTATCAGCCTATGAGAATAAAATTGTCATAAATATATCTCTCCTGATATACGAAAAGATGAAAACATGTTAGATGATAAGATGATAAAAAAGTAGACAAAGATAGATGAAGATGGTTTAAAAGAGTGAAACCAGGGGCGACATTTGAGGGGGGCAGGGGCGGCTGTGCCCCCCCAAGATTAGCCAAAAATAACTTAAATGCGTATATTGGTATTATTATAGGATATTAGCAAATTTTCTCTATTGGAATAACATATTATGTTATGTTATGTTATGTTATGAAGGGACGGATTCAAAGATCCAAAGATTCAAAGATCCTCACACGTCAACCGAAGCTTATTGTGTGTCCCTAGTACGTTAGTTGGGAAAACCAATACCTGTGCCCTTTACAAGATCCAGGAGTTTTTCCCTATGCTAACGTCCCATTCATCACCTGGTTGTTTGCAGCCAAACAGAGCCCTTCTCCTTGCCCCGAGTCTCTCGCAATCCAGTATGATGTGCTTGGCAGTCTCTTCAGACTGATTGCAAAGCCTACACATCTGACTTTCATTTCTGAGTCCAATTGTGTGGAGATGTTTCCTGAAGTGGCCATGTCCAGTTATCAGAGCAATCAACTGCTTGACCTGACCTCTACCCAGCCTCACCAGCCAGTTGGTGAAGTAGGAGCTTGTGTCTGCTAGCAGCCTTTTGCTAGGTCAAATCCCTCTCTGAGGAAGAACTGGCAGAAAGCAGCCGAGGCTGCTTTACTGTGATGTAAATTGATCTGAAGGACCCTGGGCATTGTCCTTGACTGTTGATTCAAATCGAGGAACCTGCCCTGATGGGGTGGAACCTGATAGGTTTGAGGGCTAGGCAACTTCTGGAGTTACCTTGAGGTTTGGTTCTGGTTCGTATTTGGAAATTCATGTGGTTCCCACGAGCAGCTAGGGAAGTGGAGTCAACCCGGACAGAGCCCCGCATGCCCGGGCAAGGCTACATACTGCAGGAGGTCGCCTGGTGTCCTGCAGGCAAAGAGCAGGATAAAGGATAGGTTTCCAGGATAATGAGGTCAACGGACAGTTGCCCTTTTAGTCGCCTCTTACGACAAGCAGGGATACTGTGGGTGCAATTCTACTACCCCCACCCACTGGGGGCATAACATATTAACTTGATAACAATGAAATAAAGAACACGATTGAGCTGAAATTCAAGAAATTTTGATCGATTTTTCAAAAAATTTACCGATTTTTGCCGCTTGCCATTTCTTGTAAGTTGAACTTTAACTACATATGGCACCTTTCCTCTAAGTTGGACTTAAACTATCTATGGTCTGTTGATGGGTTGATTTCAATATTCAATCTATCAAAAAGGATCTGATGTGATACATAAAACTGTATCAGTAGACAGCAAACCAAATCGTTTATTTTCCTCAAAAATATTACGAGAAGATGAAATGAATTGTTTTTGTAGTACATAGAAGCAATAAATGAAAAATCACACTAATTACACTAATTACACAATCAGACTATGTTCACTATATTTTTGTCAGCTATGGACTAGTTCAGACACCGAGTACACAACCATATTTTTTTTTTGGAGGATGAAGCCCACATAGGTCTGAGACCTGTGTGTTAGTAGTGAGTTGGATGATGGTAATTGATGAGTTGGACCTACAGTTTTAGGTGGGTTCCGAACCACTGGTTATGGTGCAAAATAGTCTCACCAGGCATTTTCCAAGTTTGTAGGATAAAAATACCTTGTATTCTACTTTAGACTTCACCTCGATCTCCGGGATTATGAAAGACCAGAATGCGTGGAGTAGCATAGCTATCTATTTAACTGTTGGTTCTGGGTTAGATTCCCGGCAAGGCTTGGAAATCTTATGTCCACCATCGCTCCGCCCTTCACAAAAAAGGTCTTGGAAGCTGAGATAGATATTCACGCCGACTATGAATTTTATAGTATTCTATCATATACTCAAAAATATTTATTATTATGTTCATTGGGATTTGTCTAGAAATCTAGAAATATATTATTTACTCTGATAGTACAGTGAAGAAAGTAATCGCAACCTGCCTCACTCCTCGTTTGCGTAGTAAGCTCCTCAGACCAAACATAATTTTGAGGTCTGAAGAGTCTCCAAGAGTCGAAATTGGCTATGACACTATGAAACATACATATACATAATTATTATTATTTTTATATTCAGCTAGCATACCTAAATTAATGAGGCTACATTTAAAAACGTTCTATGTTTATAGATCTATTAGCCTGGCTGATACATCTTCTATAACACTTTTTTGAATTGGTTCTTTTCACGGAGAAAAGAAACGCTTAATCATAGAAATAAAGCTACACTTGTACTGTAGTTTTCATATAACTTGGCAGCAGTATGCTGGGTTCAGATGTAGCATGTCCCATCTGCTACATGCTGCCAAGTTATATGAATACTACAATAAGCACTTTCTATGTGCTTAAGGCTGGGCGCAAGGTTTTTGGTCATAACTTTTTTCGAAGTTTCTTGCGTTGGATATTATTACGGCTTTGAAATGTTATCTATTGCTGTGAGGAAAGATTTTTTCTTCAATTATTTTGTAAAATATGAGGATTTAAAGTTTACATTTTTCGCTTTTTTGGGGGCAATTGATCTATTCTATGAGTGATTTAAACTTTTGATAGATTTTCTGTAACTAAAAGACATATAGAGGAATAAAATGACGTAATTTTCATTGCAACCTAACAAATAAATTTTTGAGAAACTGAAATTTTTTACAGATTTAAAAATATTTATTTTGAAAAACGAATTGTTTCATCTGAGTAAAAAATGTTCCTCTATTTCTCAAGGTGTCTTTTTAGTTATAGAAAATTTATTAAACGTTTAAAACCACTTGTAGGTGAGATCAATATTATTGTCCCCAAAAACCGAGAATTTTCAACACCCATATTTTTTTTTTTTTAGGATGAAGCCCACATAGGTCTTAGACCTGTGCGTGGGTAATGAGTTGGATGATGGTGATTGATGAGTTGGACCTACAGTTTTAGGTGGGTTCCGAACCACCGGGAAGTGATTTTTAGCAGAGAACAGTGTGTTTTTTGCTGGCCAATCTAATCGGTCACCGTTACAAACAGGACCTACGAGAACGCAGCTTATCTATCTGATTGAATAGATACCTGCTATACGGCTCGCGGCTATCACTTCCCCATTTTACAAAATAATTGATGAAAAAAATTTTCTCATGACAATAAATGACATTTCAAAGCCTCAATAATATCAAACACAAGAAACTTCCAAAAAAATTATGACCAAAACCCTGCGAACAGCTTTAATCCATAAGAGTTCTCCATGTAGCCTATTCAGCCCCTTCATTGAATTAGCCGAGATCTTGCTTACAAAAGCCATATAAATATAAACGATTCATAAGTTCTTTGCGCCTTGGAAAGCCTTGTCATACAAGAACCATGTCGGTTGGACATCCGAGATGATAAGTAATTTATCATTGATTTGATGACTAAGAAATAAGTAGACAGAGTTGATTTTGTCGATTCCACGTGTTTATTGATCACAAGACCGGTTTCGTGCCTTCACTTGTCTGTCATATTTTCTATATACTAATCTACTTGCAATGTAATCCACTTGTACTGTAGCTGCAGTATAACCATAAAAAAGGGGTATTCATTAAAGTACACATTAATTGCAATAAGAATCTAACAAAAATATTATCCTTCACCAGTATAAACACTGTAGGTCCAACTCATAAATCACCATCATCCAACTCATTACCCACGCACAGGTCTCAGACCTATGCCTTCATCCCCCCCCCCCCCCCAAAAAAATAGTGCGGCTCTGTTGGTGGCGCAGTTGGTTGGAGCGCTTGTCTGTGATAAGATAAGATCGTTTGCTGCAGCCTTGGGTTAGAATCTCATTCAGCCATGGATGTTTCTCATCATTCACCTATTTCACCTCATTATCCACGAACAAGTCTCCAGACTCATCATCCGCAATAAAAAAATTCGTTTAATACGTCAAATTATATCAACTATTTTCAATTACATTATAAGATCATTTAGTGACATATTTTCATGACATATATCCGTAGTTGTATATTCAATACAAGATAATATAATTCCATAGTTGCATAGTCAATATGCGAAGTCAACCTATGATAGCAGGAGCACCTTATAACATAGTCAATCATGGAGAAATCCTGTTGCCTTTACATGGAGTGGAGCCTATTTAAGTAGATAGATGTTTGGCTTGACGATTGTAAGGATTTGTGCCAAATTAGAACGTTGTTGGCGGGCTTTGTCAAACAAACCAGATGTAATCTGCTGGGTGGGAGCGTCGTCGTCGGAAATGACCCCCGGGGCCGGGCGTCGGTCGGTCGATTATCGGCCCTTCGGGGGGGGGGGGGGGGTATGAGAAAGAGGGTAGGAGAGAGTACAGAGGGTAAGAGAAAGCAGCGAGTGGACAAAAGGAGCGGCACGCGGCTTGACTCGCACGCGCCTGACAACTCCATCACAGCCCAATCAATCACTTACCGGTCCTCAACGCTATTTATTAACGGTTTAAATCTTATCTGAAGCCCCACACGCTTGGTTCTGGCCAAGAGTCGCACGCGCACGCCCACACAGATAACAACACACACACACACACACCACAACCCTTCACAACAAACCCTCACGCCAAGAAAAACCAGCAAGGACGTTTGTTTCAAGATTACAAACGAACTTTCATGAGAAATTGTTATTCTCTTGACGAGAGTTGATAACCAGGTTTATTCTATGTCAAGCATAATTTTCCGTTTGACGAAGAGTAAGTTTCAAAGAAAATACTTTTTAATATAATTTTTCTTGATAGCTGTTTTATTATTATTATTAGACGTAAAACTCCCAAAGTGGAAAACCCTGCCTGAGTAAAGATGGTTAATTTTTTTGAACTTGTTCGTGTTTGCCCACCAGCTTTTCATTTTTTGTGCGAATTCAGCTTTTCTCTATTCACTTCATTTTGTTCCAATTCTTGTCTCTGGTAGAACTTCCCATCAATAAAGTTTTATTCTGAAGTTTTTTTCTATTGTAAATCTCTTTGTTGGTCATTTTGGCCAGTACTAGGTCTTTTTTAACATTTCGTATCCATTCTCCTCCATTGGCAAGTGACGCTACATAGTTAACAATATAGTTTTAATATAATTATGTTATTATTACTATTATTATTATTATTATTATTATTAATGATTTCTTATTTGTTTTAATGACAACAAAAAATGACTGTAAAATAGATAAAATACATTACAGAATAAGAAATGTATGGATAAAAAAATAATCAATGCTGGAAATTCTTGGTCATTATATTATGCACATTCATCAAAGGTCAAAAGTGATAATGTATCAAAAAAGGATTTTTTTGAATTCTAACTAATGTTGAACTATTTATAGCAGGCTTCAGACACTAGATAGTATAGAAAGGGGTGATACCGTAAAGCTGGTCAGAGTTGACTCATTCTTCTATATTTTGATATCCGAATAAGTTGGAATGGATCATGTGATTACCAGTGGCGGCGGCTTCATGAGAGCACAATAGCACGTGAACCCCCTACAAAATTGCTACAATAACTATAGTTTCAATTAATACTAGAATGGGCAAAACAGAACTAAGATTACTCATCTATTTATACGATAAGAAGGCACACCAACTGCGATTTAGTTTTGAATTATGCGCCAACGCGCCTGAGAGCAATATGACTGAATCATAGCACACTTCAAAGCAGCTCCAAGCGTTCAGCATTTGTTTAAATGATAGCCGGACGAGTCCAGTTGCTTCCCCAGGGAAATACGCCTATTTACATTAGCTAAATGGGGAGCTGCCTTCGAGTGTGCTCCAATGCTGCCTTGTTGCGGTGTGGCAGATTGGTGACCAGTTGCCCTACCTGTCATCTGCCCGACCTTACCAGTTGACGGACCAAAGAAAACTTTACGATTTAACCTAGCCTGACAATGTTATGAAATGTACGCTTTACTTCTTTCATAAAATTTAGTTTTCGTAGTTTGTTTTGGCTGGGCAACTGACAGGTAGGGCAGTTGGTAGCCCGCCGTTGCAGCACTCTGGCTGTTGTCTTGTCAGTTGTCACGCGTTGTTCGGCTTCGATTTTGAGGTTAATGAAGTGATTGTTTTTAAAAAGAAGAATGGAAGGTTTAAGAAAGTATACATTGAGTGACTTGAAGGAAATTTCGTTTGCCAGTTTATCATTGGAGGATAAAATATTGATTAAAGAAAGTGGTAGGCCAATGCCGCGAGTTGAAATACATCAGACCTCTACATCTAAAACTAGGACTTACAATAGAGATTTTAAAGAACAATAATTATATGAAAAAACAGCCTTGTGGTTGTGAAAAAACAAACAAACTTTATTGTTTCACATGTTTGTTGTTTGCTCGTGAAAAAGGTGATCTGGCATGGGTTGAAAATGGATTTTATGAGGATGGACTTCATCTACAAAAACTGCACTACAGAAACTCATTAAAACTAGGATGAGTGGTTTATAAGATCACTATAAGTTTGTGCACCTATATACCTATCATAAATTATTCAATAGAAGTATATCTTGTAGGTAGAGAACACTTTTTAATCTTCCCAGTAATATTATATATTGGAATTTCCATTCAAAATGAATGTGCTGCATCTACAGCAAGGTAAAACACAAAGATAGCCTACTTGAAAGATGGGATTTTACAAATTATAATAAATCTGGGTGCATGTTGATTTTGAAATGTGAACCCCCAATGCGTGTTTGCACGAGCCGCCACTGGTGATTACTACTTGCTAATTCAGGCCTAATTATTACCTACTTGCTACTTGCAATAGGGAAGTGATAGCCGAGTGCTGTAGCAGGAATCTGTTCATTCAGAGATAAGCTACGAAACTCCTGGGCGCTCTTTGTAAGGGTGAACAATTGGATTGCCAGCAAAATATACTTTACTCTCTGCTGTAAAATCACTTCCCGGTGGTTCAGAACCCACCTAAAACTTCAGGTCAAACTCATTAATCACCATCATCCAATTTATTACCCACGCACACGTCTCAAACCTATGTGGGCTTCTTCCTCCGAAAAGAAATTCAAATGTATGGAGAAGAAAAATTACATCAAATGATGTAGTTTAAAAAGAGCTTTTTCAAATGATATCAAACATTATGTTTTGTTGAAAAAGATTTAGGGTTTAGCCTCCTATTTTTGATATCCGAATAACTGATTATTATTTACTTGCTAATTCAAATGCATGGAGAAGAAAAAAATTACATTAAATGATCAAATCAAAATTCTTTACTTATTCCACCAAAATACAATATTTACAAAAAAATACACTTGAAAAAACTTACAGGAATACTCCTACGAAGACTACTCGTCTGTGTGTAGGGGTGAGTTCCTTAAAGTTGAGCTATCGATAACAATACATATAAATCTTTAATAATATTATAGTCCATAACAAGGAGCATAGTACAGTAAGAAACAGTATAGAATAGTAAGAAGGGATACAGTGTATAAGAAAGAATTGACTAATCGCAATATTAGAAATTTTAAGGAAACTAGAACAGAGACTGGCAGACCCCCCGGTGATTTCTTCATTGAGGAAAAATAGGTAACATAAGTAGAATTTAAAAATTCCTTTGTTAAGAAAAGAAATACAAATCAGCAAGTCTATCAAGAACGATTCCAGATAGAGTTGATTTTAGTGCCAATATACAGACTGAAGCAGGCTTTCTGACATTTCCCAGCCCTGGCAGAGGAGCCATCCCTCCACCCTACGCTTGTATGCCGCTACACTGCATTCTTCCAGCATAATCCTCATCTCAACAGGCAAGTTACGGTATACCATTTGGGCTTGGTAAAAAGGTGTTCTCAGCTCCAATCCAAGAAAAAAATTACATTAAATGATGGAGTTTCAAAGGAGTTTTTTTCAAATAATGTTCCAACATTATTGGAATAAGGTTTCGGGTAAAGCCTGCTATGAAGCTGCTATGGTTGCATGGGGTATGGGATGTTATAAGAAAGGTTGAGCTCTAAAACGTACTGGATTACATTTTCAAAGCATATAAAGTTCGTTAGAATTATGAGTCAGAACTATAGTATATATAAAATTATCTGCTTATGCATCATGTTAAGTGATGTAAATGGTGTGAAGAATCAACTAACTTGAAGAATCAATCAAATCAACCCCCCCCCCCCCCTCCATAACCAGGATTAAACCAAACTCTAATACTGTAATTGCAAATAGAAAATACTTACATCCAGATTGAAATCCCATTGTTGAGTACCTCCGACCACATTTTTGAGGGATAAATAGGGTAGCACTCAGTTACTCAAATTAAATAAGATGAGCTGGTCTTGAATTTCGAGAAAAATGTTGCTCGGTTTTATTTGCGTAGTTATCTTTTATTTTTTTGGAGGATAAAGCTAGGTCTGATACCCATGCGTGAGTAATAAGTTGAAACAGTTTTAGGTGGATTCCGAATCACCGGGAAGTCGTTATACAGCCGAGAACACAGTCATTTCTGGCCAAACAAAAGCGGTCACCCCTCCCTCTTTTCATTTTAAACTCTTACTCCTAAGTTAATATTAATAGAGTTATCAAGGTATCACAAAATAGATATTATTTTAATAGGCTTATACATTCTGTGACAGTATATTGGATAATACTTATTGAATTAGTATCATTCGTTCCTGTGTATTGTGTAGATTCAGGTGTTTTTTTCAGGGAGAAGCCCACATAGTTCTGAGATCTGTGCGTGGGTGATGAGTTGGATGATGGTGATTGATGAGTTGGACCTACAGTTTTAGGTGGGTTTCGAACCACCGGGAAGTGATTTTACAGCAGAGAACAGTGTTTTTTTTTTGCTGGCCAATCCAATTGGTCACCCTTACAAAGATGGCCCAGGAGAACGCAGCTTATCTCTATCTTATCTCTAACAAAAATAACTGCAACTAAATCCAAATAGAACAACTCTCTCCTATACTTTACTGGTTAAGTGTCAAGAATGGACGAATCCTTGTCCAAACTTCGCCATTTCATGTAATTGCATCACTTAGATTGTCATTACTGTCATTAATATCATACAAATAATAATAAATAATAATATCGTGTGACCTGGCTGGCTCAGGTCTGGTGTCAGAGTTATCAGGTCGCACCTGAATAAGTTCAGGGCCTCTGACGTGACTTAACGACTGTTTTTAGGCAGCCGGGACCGACAGCTTAACGTGTCCTCCGAAACACGGGAGTGGCCCGAGGTAAAAACTTTCGGTCAGAACTGGGATCGAACCCGGGACCTTTGGGCTAGCAAACCAGCAATTAACCCACTCGGCTACGGCCACTCCTTACACTCATACAAATGAGATCATTATACATAATTCTTTGCACTATAAAAATAGTATTTTCTGAGTTCACTACTGTATATATCTATGTGATGTTGATAATTTTGATTTTAACCATTCATATGCAAATTTGTAAATTGACATGAATAAAGAAATATCATCTAATCTGATTGAACAGATACCTGCTACGGCTCACGGCTATCACTTTTGGAATTTAGTCATGTGATGGGAGTACAGTATAATATGGAATTTTGCGGAGTTTTGGCTTGAATGGAGTGTATACTCGTACGAGACTATCTTATCAATGGAATAGACCTTAGAATCACCATTTAAAAGAGTAGTCCATTCGCGTTCCACGTCATTTTCAAAGTCACATCTTTCCGCCTCCATTCAAGCTGAATGCTCTGGACCCTATTATATGCTAAACACAAGGAGCCAAGCCCATTCAATAAAACATAACCTAATCCATGAATGACTCTATCATGATGACTTTTACTATGACAAAGCACTTATCGGTCTCCACATGAAGCTCGAAAACATCTTCAATCAATTCCGTCATAGGTGAATGGGAGAAGTTTGAGAAATGAATTCATTACAATACTAATGTAGCTTGGAACCTAGTTTCAAAACTGCAAGTTATGCTTTGAATGTGGGAATCAGTCATTGTTCCAACAATGTAGTAGTACCGTTACTAATCACGCAAATAGAACGCAGGCTTGGTGACGTGATGCAGGGTAACATTTTGTGAAACATAGAAATGCATGTAAATGATTAAAGTATTTGATTTATCAATTTTAAAAAATAAATAAATTTTAAAACTTAACAATAATCATATTGATATACATTATCAATAAAAGTATTTGATTTATCAATTTTATAAAATAAATACATTTTAAAACTTAGCAATAATCATATTGATATACAATATTGATTTAGAATCTTTGTTTCAATATTATAATGAGGTTTGGGGAGGTGCAATGAACTCTCATCTGAAAAAGCTGTTTATGATTCAGAAACGTATTGTTGTGGACATGGAAAGAATGAACAGTTTTCAGCGTTATCTGCTTGTGTCAATATTGATTTCCGGAAGCGATTAATTACTCTTCCCCTGCACTCTCTTTGCCTTGCAGTTTATTTACGCCTGTTTATCTTTTTTAATTAGAATTTCATAGAATTTTATTGAATGCTGTAGAATGTCTCATCTGTTTATTTTAGAATTCGATAGAAGTTGATAGAAAAATGAAGAGATATCTAGTTCTTTCTAGATTATTGAAAAATGTATAAATAGGAGAAACACTTGTAAAAGTTAGTCAGTTGTGATTCGATCGTTACTGCTACAAGTGGCAGATTTAGAGTGGCAGTGACAGTTCCCGCTCATACAAACCGGATTACCAGTGAGCGCGATTACAAATCGTGTTATGAAATTTTGCTGTTAAAGTGATAATCACAGTATATTGTGACAGATTATTATTCAAGCTTCTTCAACAGTCACAGTGACTTGTAAGTGCTTGTAGTGTTTTGACTGTTATGTTTTAGATGCTTCTCCTTGAATTGTTGAACAGTTTTAGATCGGCCTTTTAACATTTAGTGATTGATTTTTGAACAGTAGTATAGCAAAATTTTTATTAGCTGAACATTATCGATTTATCTGCTTCCGATTACATTATTTTGTGTAAGAAATAACTCAGTGCAAGTTGTTGATTAGTTGTGTTAATAAAGTGCGAGTATTAATTTAAAGTGTTGCTAGCGTTATTTGAGTGATAGAACCCGGAACAATATTATAAGAGCGTTTTGGATAGACCTAGACTCTACTCCAGTAGGCTCAGATTCAAGGAGCTTCAGGTCTTAACATTTTAAGGCAGTTGTACATAGCAAAATTGATATCGTCTATAAATTGTAATAGAGATGTATTCAGAATAAGACAATTTTCTTACAACATAACTCCGTTAACAAATAACATACTCATACTAACTGGAATAAAAGTATTTGCAGGCACCAAACACATAATATTTTCTGTAACTATTTAATACCTTACCAACTGAACTATTATCATTTAATAATAAAAAATCATCTATTTTTAAAATTGCAGAATGGTTCACAGAGAATATCTTTTTAAAATAGGAAATTAAATCTAGTTCTTGTTCTTTTATGTTTTATTTGTATTTATTACTTGTCCTTATTTTTTACTTATGTTTATTTTATTGTTTTCTTAAATCGTAGTTGCAGTGATTTGACTATTTTGTGTTCCTTGGTCGATCTGGCGCTCAAACTATGCTTTGCTGGGTCGAAATATGGGTACCTGAGTAGTCTAGAGCAGAGATTCCCAACAAAATTTTTCCAAGGACCCTCTCATCCAGTCGCTATAATGAGAAGGACCCCCCCCCCCCCCCACTAATTCTTGAAATTGAAGTTATAAGTTTTCACCCACCTCCCACTTTCGTAATTATAATGAGCTTAGCCGCTAAGCTAATGTAATTCTAATACATGATTGGCGCCTTGCCATATCATAGTACCAAGTACCTGAAAAGAACGAAATTAAGAGTTTTATTTTAAATTATTTTAGTTTTAGGAATAAGGTTGACATTTTGAGAAAAAATATGGATATTAAAATTTGTGTTCAATTTATCTTTATTATTATTATTATTATTGTTCAAAACATGTGAAAAATAAGGAAACAGTAATATTATTAGTCATGATTTTTATTTGTGGAAATAAAGAGTGCGTGCATCAGTGCACAGTTATAATTTTTGAAAATCTGTTTCTCTACCGATATATATTTTTATGCCAATTTCTAATTATATCTTGCGGAACCCCTGGGGTCCGCGGACCACATTTTGGGAACCACTGGTCTAGAGAGTTAGTTAATTTCTTATTATTTAAATTGATGTATTTTTGTTTTATTGGGAAATAAATATTATTCTCATTTTTATTAGACTTCACCGTTCATTCTGTTTGTGCAGTCTAATGCGTTTTTATGTTACATCAAAGTTTGTCTTCTGTTGTGTGACCAAATTTCGAATTGTATCGGTTCTTACGAATTTATTCATAAAAAGAAGATCAATATTTATTACAGGACTTGGAAATTACTGGAGTTTATCATCGAGTTTCACAAACAACGATCGAAAATCCACTACTGAGTAGAACTAATTATTTCATAGAACACAAATTCCAGAGTAAACTAGCAAACTCAAGTCATCTATTTAATCTCGTGAAATTGAATGTCTCTCCATTGACTTGTCTGCAGCAGAAATGAGGATGGTGGTTTTGATGGCGCTATCTGCGAATTACTCACGAAGCGAATAGAAGTGAAAATCGCGCGGTGTGGGAGTGACTGAGAGATGATTAGAATGCCTTTCTGCAATTCTGTTGCCATGCTACGACAAGCCAAGCCGGCCGACCCGCGGCTTAGCGCTGGCAAACTTCGTCGACGAGATACAGTTTCCCAGTTTCCAGCTCTGATGTTTCCGCCCTTCTCGGTTTCTACGCGGCTGTTACCTTAATTACGAGCAGATTTCGCATGAGGACTCGGTTTCCCTTTAGGGGAAAATGCTCGTTCCCTGATATTCATAACTTTGGTGCCGGCAGTAATGAATTCCCTTTTCCGAGGCAGAAATGGAAGGGACGCTGGTGCGCACAAGAACGTGACTGTACCTTGGGGCTCGTGCCATTTGTTTTTAAATCCGACTGTACCCGTGCCTCTGTAAAGGCGAAATTCTCTCTCTGTACCACCGTCAACTCTCCTCCCGGCAAAACCTCTCAAATTGTTAGACAGAAGACTCGGTTCCCTTGGGGTAAAGTTGTGGGCAAAGAGTGGTGCGGTACACTGGCTGAGGACATCCTGTTTTCGTGGTTCATGCTCAGCGGCAGCAGCAGAAGAGCTTTCTTAATTAATTACATAGCAATCTACTCCCGTTCATCCTTTCTCACTCCCTCCACCACTCTCTCACTCACTCTCTCTCACACTCTCTCACACACACTCTCACACTCTCACTCTTCTCTCCCTTGTCATTTATTTCCTCTGTACCACTCGTACTTAGCGGCGAAAAGGGTCTTTTGTAGACGCGCGCGCGCCCCCCGTGACAGTACAAGGGTGTGTATTTTGTGTAGGTGGGTGTGCGCACGTTAGCTACTTGGAATGGAAGGTGGAGATAACATTAGTGTAGCAGGATCGGGGGAGGCAACTGAAGAAATCAACAAGCAACAAATATATAGAAAAGTAATGCTTGCTATTGTCTGATTGTCTCAATAGAAGTTGCTCAAGTGGGGAAGTGATTACTCACTTTCTACATTGTATTTTAATTCTAATATTTTTTCACAGTTTTTCATTAATATTTATTTATTTATTGAAAATAAAAATGTTTGAGGGTACTAGGAAATATCCCATTTTTGCCCTCATGACAATCATAAATATTACAAAAACCACGTTAAATTTAAATATGATGTTGAAGATCCATCTTGTTTCCACTAATACAATAGAAACTAAAACAACACTTTCAAGTGGAAATTATGACTCACGTTATGGCGTGACGGCCGTTTCACTCAGTGTACTGTGGGCTGTCTGACGATGCTCTTGACAACAGAGTGAAACGGCCGTCACGCCATAACGTGAGTCATAATTTCCACTTATAATAATAATAATATCGTGTGACCTGGCTGGCTCAGGTCTGGTGTCAGAGTTATCAGGTCGCACCTGAATAAGTTCAGGGCCTCTGACGTGACTTAACGACTGTTTTTTAGGCAGCCGGGACCGACAGCTTAACGTGTCCTCCGAAACACGGGAGTGGCCTGAGGTAAAAACTTTCGGTCAGAACTGGGATCGAACCCGGGACCTTTGGGCTAGCAAACCAGCACTTAACCCACTCGGCTACGGCCACTCCAGCAATTTCCACTTGAAAGTGTTTTTTAAGTTTTTATTCCTTTAAATATGTTTTTAGAAACGATCTAAGAGTTGCAACTAACTTATCATAACACTAATACAATGAGAAAAAAATTAGAATTAATTCTTATAGAAAACTTACTAAAATACAGATGATGTTCCAATTAAATTAATGTGAAAAAAAATAAGAAAAATAAATATCAATAAAGAAAAAATATATAAAATTACTGCAACTGTATACATTAAAGAAGTATAGATCATGAATAATTCTAAAAAAATTACAGATAATAGCGCTCTTCAGTTGCACAAAAGTTTTTAAACATAGTGTAAAGCTAAAAAAATACAAATTAAAATTTATTTCATATTCTTAAGCTGAATGATTGGCGTCTGCGCTTGGATGGGTGACCGTGCTTCAATGACTTTATGCTGTAAGCTTTAAAACACTTACCCGGTGGTGGTTCGGAATCACCATACATATTATAATATGTTATCATTGGATGAAAACACCCAGATTCGAAGATCGCTGGCAGTGTAGGCCGAAAAAAGAAGATAAATAAAAAATATTGTAAGAAAAAACACCGTGTGCAGCATTAACAACAGGGAGCTGATCAGAATTTTACACAACTGAAGAATAAAATGAACTCTCTTACTCGGGCAAATACACTGGACAAGTCTTTAGCAAAGTGAAGGATTAAGTCGGCTTAGTACATCTTCAGATTTTACGATGTCTCTCTCTCTCTCACACAAGCTCTCTCTCATTCTCTCACTCGCTCTCACTCATATTCCTTATCACACGCTCTCTGTAACGCACACACTCACTCTCTCTCTATCTATCTCTCGCTCTCTCTCACTTACTCTCACTATCTGTCTCTCACTTTCTCTCACACACTCTCTCTCGCTCTCTGTCTCACGCACTGTCTCTTTCGCACTCTCTCTCGCTCTCTCTATCACTCTCTCTCACTCTTTCTAACTCTCTCTATCTTCAACTCTACATCTTTATCTCTCTGTGCCTCACTCTCTATCTCACTCACACTCTCACTCTTTCTCACCCTCTCTCACCCTTTCTCTCTCCCACTCTTTCTAGCTCTCTCCATCTTCAACTCTACATCTTTATCTCTCTGTGCCTCACACTCTATCTCACTCACACTCTCACTCTTTCTCTCACTCTCTCTCTCCATCTATCTATCTCTCTTTTACTCTCTTTAACTCTCCCTTCTCTCACTCTTTCTCTCTCCCACTCTTTCTAGCTCCCTCTATTTTCAACTCTACATATTTATCTCTCTGTGCCTCACTCTCTATCTCACTCACACTCTCACTCTTTCTCTCACTCTCTCTCCATCTATCTATCTCTCTTTTACTCTCCCTTCTCTCTCCCTTTCTCTCTCCCACTCTTTCTAGCTCCCTCTATTTTCAACTCTACATATTTATCTCTCTGTGCCTCACTCTCTATTTCACTCACACTCTCACTCTTTTTCTCACTCTCTCTCTCTCTCTCTCTCTCTCTCTCTCTCTCTCTCCATCTATCTATCTCTCATTTACTCTCTCTAACTCTCCCTTCTCTCTCCCACTCTTTCTAGCTCTCTCTATCTTTAACTCTACATCTTTATCTCTCTGTGCCTCACTCTCTATCTCACTCACACTCTCACTCTTTCTATCACTCTCTCTCCCTCCATCTATCTATCTCTCTTTTACTCTCTCTAACTCTCCCTCTCTCCCCCTTTCTCACTCCCACTCTTTCTAGCTCTCTCTATCTTCAACTCTACATCTTTATCTCTCTGTGCCTCACTCTCCATCTCACTCTTACTCTCTCTCTCTCCCCATCTATCTATCTCTCTTTTACTTTCTCTAACTCTCCCTTTCTCTCTCCTCTCCACTGTCTTCTCTTTCCAACTCTTAATCCAGCAATAGAGAATGTGTGAGCATTACTGGAAACTGTATAATATAATGTAACCTGTGGCCCTTTCACACAGAATTAAATACAAGACGTCCTGGCACCAAACGCGCGTGAGCAGCAGTCGCACCAACATAACACACTAAAAACAGGATTCGAACAATATTCATTAGACACGAGTCAGCTACCTGTTCTGCTATAACACCTACAATTTATTGTCCTACGTCGTGATAGCAGAAGCAAAAAAGCAACATTTATTTTATTTTCTACTATATTTCACTTGCTTGGTTTCTACTACGCTGAAAATCTTGGAACTCTGCCATTGTTTCACTCCATCAACCTGTTCACCTATTCAACTGTTTCAGAATTCAAAGTGAATTTTATACTTTGTACTAGAATACACTATAAAATATGTCTTTATTTCTATAATACGTACCTTATGTCTACCGGTCGAATATGCTAAACCCAAAGGGCTACTAAATGAATGAAAGAATAAATAATTAATAATAATAATTTATTAAACTGAATTAGAAATGCAATAAGATATTTGAATGTAATGGCAAATAAAGCATACGCATATATGTTGTCTATCCCTCTTTAGGTTATACCTGTGTGGAGAACCGTGAACAGAACTAATACTGTAAATAGAACCGTGATAAATTAAATTTTTTGATTTTGCTTGGAAAGTACCGTAATATTTGAATAAATTCGTGTTTTTCGATTGAAAACTAACTTTATTCTTGGAGGAGCTCTAGAAATACCATTACATTCAGTAGAAAAATGAGCTATGGTTCGGAAACTACCGTTATAAATCGAAGAATCAGTTGTAAATGGAGTTTTCTGTTGATTTTGCTTGAAAAGTACCATTATCTTTAAAGAAAGTCGTGTTTTTGATCAAAAATTACCGTTGTGCATGGAGGACCTCGAAACATACCGTTACATGCCGTGGATATGGAAGATTTAAATTGGAAACTACCGTTATAAATCGAAAAAACCGTTAGAAATGGCAGTTTTTGTTGATTTTGCTTAAGACATACCGTTATATTTGAAGAAAGTTGTGTTTTTGAACAAAAATTACCGTTATGCTTGGATTGACTCGAGAAGTAAAGTTACATTTTGATAATACATCAGCTCTGTATCGGAAATACCGTAATAAATGGTGGTTTTCGTTGATTTTGCTGGAAAAGTACCGTTATTTTGAAGAAATTCGTGATTTTCGACTGAAAACTACTGTTATTCTAATGAATAATAAGACTTGAAGTTGTCACAGCCACATTTATTTAAAGGAAAGAATTGAAAAAGCACGATTTTGATGTAGCTTTTCAAACAAAGCATATTTTAAAGAACTTGTCCGGGTGTAGTAAAGATAAAATTTATATCTGGGATAAAAGTGGAGTTTATAAATTGAATTGCGGTGATTGTAATGTCTGTTATGTGGGTCTGACTGGTAGACGCTTCAAACGTAGAATAAATAAACATATTAGAGGTTGATAAACCCAAAAAGGAGACCTAAATTTTGCAGAGCATATCTTTACTAATGGACACAAGTTCAAGGCTGAAGAAAATGTTGAATTTCTGCATTTGATTGGCAAAGGCAGACAATTAACATTTTAGAAGCTTTGGAGATAACTAGGTTGGTAAAAAACGATTCCAATACTAGTTTAAATAATCAAATCTATTTCAATACAACTCACTTGGTTTCATCATAATTCTGGCCTACTCTTTAATAACGGTACTTTCTTGTTTTTCTCGGTTCAGCTTGACTGCATTTCATTCATCTTCATTTTTTATTTTATTTTAATTGTTTAGTTCTAGCCTACTTGTGTATTGTTCTTGTTTGTTACTTTTGGTTCCTGATTTTGACACTGATTATTCTTTGTTGCTCCTCCCACCAGTGGGCGTGACTTGGTATGACCTTTAGCCAATCACAGACCTTCAATGAAGATCAGCCTATGAGAAGCACTTCCACCCTCAGCCAATAGTATCATTCTGTGTTGAGTATATATTAAGCTACTCTGTTCTTTAGTTTTAGTTTGTTTGAGATTAATAATGGTGTAACAACCGAAACTATAAAAAATAAATGTGGTTGTGGAAGCTTCAAGTCTTATTCTTCATTATGGATATCTCCCACGCAATATCACCTTTGCCCACAAAGACTGTTATTTTTTTTTATGGAGGATGAAGCCCACATAGGTCTGAGACCTGTACGTGGGTAATGAGTTGGATGATGGTGATTGATGAGTTGGACCTACAGTTTTAGGTGGGTTCCGAATCACCGGGAAGTGATTTTACAGCAGAGAACAGTGTCTTTTTTGCTGGCCAATCTAACCGGTCACCGTTACGAACAGGACCTACGAGAACGCAGCTTATCTCTCTGAATGAACAGATAGGAACAGGAGGAACTCGAGAAATACCGTTATATTTTGTGGATACATGAGCTATGAAACGGAAAATACCGTTATAAATCGAAAATAACCGTTAAATATGGAATTTTTCGTTAATATTGTTTGAAAAGTACCGGACCGTTATTCGATCGAAAATTACCATTATTCTTGGTGGTACTCAAATAATACTGCTCCATTTCGTAGATGCATCAGCTATGAATAAAAAAAATACTGTAATAAATCGAAAAGAGCCGTTAGAAATAGCGTCTCTTGTTGATTTTGCATAAAAATTCCGTTATTTCTTAAGAAATTTGTTGCTTTTTCGATCGTAAACTAACGTTATTCTTGAGAAGCTCGAGAAATGAAGTTAAAGTTCGTGAATACATCTGTTGTGGATCGAAAAATACCGTTATAAATTGTAAAGAACTGTTAGAAATGCCTATTTTTCTCAAAAAAAACACCGTAACTATTGAAGAGATTCGAGTTTTTCGACCGAAAACTATCGTTATTCTTGGTGGAACTCGAGAAATATACCGTCACATTTATATTTTGTTTATACATTTTTAGTCCAGAATAGATTTTGTGCGGCAGCTATAAGCCTATTCTTAATATTGGTGAGGGGGAAGCGTAGTTGTTAATTAAGACATTTAATTACAATAACCCACGCACAAATCTCAGATCATGTGGGCTTCATCGGCCGAAAAAAGTGGATAGCACCTTTGATTCTGGTCCCTCTTCCCATAATCCTACTAGGTTATTCTGACATATAAATCAATAAACTAAAACTATGCCTTGTGATTGACAAGTTCTGTGATTATAGGTCCCCACACTTTTAGATTGAGTTGTTCCACGGTTCCAGGTTGAATGATAAAACTCAGTGTGATGTGATTTCCAAGCTACTAAAATATGTTTCAAGATATGTGTTTTTGACAATTCACTCCTATTATTGCAGAATATGTTTCAAAAATGTTTTAAAAGGATAAAGCTTTTAAAGATCAAAGAATCCTTATTAACTACTATTGCAGAACGTTGCAATGTTATTATATTGTTGAATTCTACCGCAGGCCCATTACCACAAGCATTTCCCAGACATGAGCAAAAGGCACAAGATTAGCCAGGGAGCTGACTTCCCCTTTGGAGTGGTTTCTCTCTACGGAATTTCTGCTGAATCCCTATAACATCTTGAGCTGAGTAACGAGGGACAAGGAGCAGACAAGGAAGAAGTCTCAGTTTGTGAGGGGAAACTCGATCGACTGTGAAAGCTCGTCACTGAGCTAATCACCCACCTAAAAAGTAGGTCCACCATGTTCCCCGTAACATGGCACAAACGGCGAGGTGGAACTACCCGTAAGGGTCTCCCCACCATTAAAAGCCATATGCTTATTATTAATAAAGCGTTCATTAGCCTACTAGCGTTACCAACACTCTCTATTATTAGAGCCAGTATTAGTGTAGGGTACTGATAGCCGCAGTTATCTGTTCAGTCACATAACATAACCTATAAACTCCTTTGTAAGAGTAACCAATTAGATTGACCATAAAAAAGACTGTTCTCTGCTGTGAAATCACTTCCCGGTGGTTCGGAATCCACCTTAAACTGTAAGTTCAAATGAGGGGCGCACCCAGACGTTTTGTTTGAAGGGGGGGGGTTCCCCCAAGGGCGGTCATAGCATTTGCAGAAATAGGCATCCCATTCTTCCTTGAGTCCAACTCATGAATACTGGGTTCAACTCATCAATCACCATCATCCAACTTATTACCCACGCACAGGTCTCGGACCTATGAGAGGTTCATCCTAAAAAAAATTAACAAAAATAATAGTACTAGAATGAGTTCTCGCAAACATTTAGGTCATCACAATAATCAATATTCACTATAATCAATATAATTAATTAATTTTAATTGATGTCGCGTAATCAAGCTACTCTAAGGCAGTTATTATTTTCCACACAAAAGCATCCCCATCCCCTCGTAGACGGTTTGTTATAGTTTCCTATATAGACAGTGTGCTATTTTTTCTTATCTGGTCTGAGATTAAGTTCGGACTCACAAATACCACACAAGGTCTTCTAGTTCCACTACTGTTCATAGTCCAAATCAAATGAATGAAAAATTGCTCCAGCGGTGACCAAGCCAGCAGCCGATAGTAGAAAATCACCAACCTCAATGCACGAATGGACAACACTACTCGTACTGTGATGCCTAGTCTACAATCCTAATATTTATTTAATATTTATCTATTTATTGAAAAACACAATCAAGTAAGGATACACATTCATAGCCCACTACTGCTTTTTTTGCAAATTTTCAATTTTCAATATTGTAATGTGGTTTGTCAATGTTTTGTTTTTTGCCCACCGTAATCTCTTTTAGACCCTAATTTCGTGGTGTAGTTGTTATCGTATTTAACCAGAATTAATAAAAGTATTGACTATTACAATTTTAAAAAAATTTAAGCATTGATGACAGTATTTTGCATTCTGAACAAAGTCATCAACTAGTGAACCTTTTTTTGCGTCATGATGAATCATGATTCATTGATTGAATGATGACAATTGATTCATTGATGACAGTATTTTGCATTCTGAACAAAGCCATCAACTAACTAGTGAACATTTTTTGCATCATGTCAATTTTAATTTAATAAAAAAAGACTCTTTTATACTGACGCCCGGTCAAAAAAAAAAAACTGAGAAATATGAATCAAAATCCGTTTCCCAGATTCCCACACTAGTAAACACCTGACCGTGTTCCCCACAAAAACATCCCCATTCCATAGTAGACAGTTTGCCATAGTTTTCTATACGGACAGTTTGCCATTTATTCTTATCTCGTCTAAGATTGAGTTCGGTCCACAAATATCACCCTACTGCTAGGAAGCTGAAAACGCTTCCTAAATGAAATTCCAATTTGTTTCCTGAAAAAGTGGAAAAAAATATCGTATAAACGTAGGGAAAGAATATCGTAGAAAAGTGGGAAAAGAATATCGTAAACAAACACGACTGGTAATACGTCTTGATGAGGACGGTACCAACTTGTCACCAAGTCGTGTTGTATCAGGTGATGGCATTGTGTAGTCCGAAGGGTGGACTGAAAAATGACCCACACAAACAGAAACACACTCTCTCACACACAAAAACTAAGTTTGTGTGGGTGTTTGTGGATCTAGGACCATCGATGGACAAGATCGTCTGAAGGCTTGCCTATTCTTTGCAAGTTCCACAAAACGCGTTATAATTCCATTATGAAAGCAAATAATCGCTTCCGTTCCTTCTGACGGTGATACTGTTTAAATCATAACCCAGTCTTTTGTGCGCTCTTCCACTTTTATTCGCTTTCGTCTGGGAGAATTTTTTCACCTAGCCAATAAATAAATTTGTCATTTTTATCGTAGAAGTAACGACCGAAGCTAAGATCGGGGAAGAGCTGAGAGAAGTAAAACGGGGAATAAAATATTATTTCCCACAGTCGATCTCTGGCAACAATGCATTTCCTGTCTTCTAGACAGGAATCTCTTCACCCCATGCCTTGAATTGATACAGGTGTAACCATAACGTTGCATCACATATTGGTGCAAATGCCTAGTTCTATTTAGATAGATTTGTTTTTATTGTAGATATAATTTATGAGGGTGGAGTTTCCTGGTGTATGGAATCTGATTCATAAAATCAGTATCAAAGCTATTGTCGTGCTGGTAGGGGGAGAAAGTCTAAACCCGTCACCGTAAAGAAGTAATTTCTACAGGAAGGATTTTTATTAATAAATCTCTTGGATTTACTTCTATTTTTTATAGTGATTTTTATATTATTTCGTATTTAGTGCACATTTTTTTCAGGATGTGATCTATGCGTTGGTAATGAATTGGATGATGGTGATTGATGAGATGGACCTACAGTTTTAGGTGGGTTCCGAACCTCCGGAAAGTGATTTTACTGTAGAGAACAATCTTTTTTGCTGGACAATGCAATCGGTTAGCCTTACAAAGAGTGGTCAGGAGTTCGTAGATTATTTCTATCTGATTGAACAGATACCTGCTACGGCTCACGGCTACCACTTACCAAAGTGCTTAATTCAAGTAATAAATTCAAGTGCTAAACTCAATCGTTTAATTCAAGTGCTAAATTCAATTGCTTAATTCAAGTGTTAAATTCAAGTCCTTAATTCGAGTGCTTAATTCAATAACAAGTAAGGAGTGAATTGGCGTGGGGAAAATATTTACAAGATTTAAGTGTCTTATTATATAGAAGCACTGCAGTCGCGGTCACGTGCCACAATTTAAGATTAAATTACACCAGCTGGCCGAGTGACCGAGCTTAAAAATTTCAATGTACAGGAAGGTTTACACTTTTTCATAGCCATATTCTGATTTTTTAATCAAATTTACCCGGCTATAATGATTTAATCTGAAAACTTGGCGCGCGATCGCGACTGCAATGGCTCTGTATAACAAGGCTCTTTGTATTTTGCTATCTTTTAGCGAACGTTTTATAGTAAATTGTCCTGTTTCAAATAAAAACGGGAAACCAGGCCGGTGTTTTGGAGAATGAATAAGTGATCGATATCGTACCAGTTTTAGGGTTTATCTCATTGTAATCAGCTTAGAAAACATGTGCTTTTCCTGTGAATGTGAAATATTCATTTGGATCAATGCCCTCAACTGATTTACAACAATCGCCTCTTTGGAAAAGCCTGCAACACTTTACAACAATGTATTTTATTGATGTCTTTTAATCACCAGGTGAAAATTGCAATGTCTATTTATCACCAGGATGAAATAAATGCAAAAATTCACCAGAAGCACTCAGCTTACCAGTAAAGTTCAAAATAATGGAGTGAGAGTCTATAACAGTAAGAAAATGATAGAGAGTGCAAATTATATTTTCAATGCACATGGCAGAGTTGATAATTGTCACTAAAATTGAAAAACAAAATATTAATAATTGATAATAAAGGGATTTTATAGTTGAATATGAGACTTATTTTGTTCCATCAGAAACTCTTTACTGTTTGACAGATTTTTGTAGATGGTGATAAAATTTTAATTTTATCAATTATTGTGCTGAAGTATTTACATTAACGAACATTGACAACAGCAACAAATAAAAATGCGAAAATTCGATGGATAGATCCAAAAAATTATTATTTTTAATAATTTACACCATTAATAGATTTTTCCCAAGCATCAATGCATTATGGGGAAGTCTGATAAGATAAGCTACGAACTCTTGGGCCCTCTTTGTAAGGGTGACCGATTGATTGGTCAACAAAAACGACTCTGTTCTCTGCTGTAAAACTGTTAAATAATTTTTTTCTGAACGGAAAATCTCAGCCTCACTGTATAAAAGAAATTAAAGAAGATTTGAACGAGCTCCAAATTTCGCTTGAAGATCTGAAAACCAAATCTGGAAATTATCAGAAGTAGAAAGCCACTAGACTTCAACAGAGAGATCCAATTGACGGGCAGTAGTGATTTCTTTTGAGGAGCACCAAAGGAGGTCAAACAGATTGAAGGAGTACTGGGTAAATCATTGTCCGATTTTTGACATCATTAATAGTTAAATTTAGTTCTGCTATGTCTTTTTTGATCCCCTCAAGCCAAGATTGTGGACTGTGGCTCTTTCTGTTTTTGCTCTCATGAATTTTTCTTAATAATCGACTTTCTGGAGTTCTGAGGATATGTGGAAAGAAAGAAATTCTCTTTTTGCGCATTGCGTCAGTTATTGTTCTATTTCTTTATAAATGGGTTCTCTTGGTAAAATTCTGCACTGGTTGTCAACTACATGTTTTTTGTTTATGCACGTTCTAAGAGTCCGTCTTTCAACTTTTGTGACTGTTTCTTCTATAAAGTTTCCGTCAATATTGAAGTGAGTTTCACTGCAGTACTGTAGTATTCATATAACTTGGCAGCGTGTAACAGATGGGACATGCTATATCTGAACCCAGCATACTGCTGCCAAGTTATATGAAAACTACAGTACATTGCTTGCGATCTTAGAACTGCCTTGTAGTATTTCAGATTAGTGTGAATGGAAAGACTTTTTTTATAGGTGCTCCTAGTAATCTGTTGTCATTTGGAAAGCTTCAAAAATCTGGCCTTCCATGCTGCCTTTTCACTAAGATTATATGAGATTGTTTCTCCTAGATATTTGAAACTCTCTACAATATCAATCGAATTCCCAAAATATCAATTTTCTTTATAAATAAAGGATCAATTTTCATGAATTTCTTTTCGTAAGAAATCTTCAGTCCAATTTTAATACAATTTTACCATTTTTATTCACCACAACTACAATTCAAATTAGTTGAGGTGTGGCTCAATTCTGATCTGAAAAAGACTCTTGTACACTATACGAAAAGAAAGCTTCATCAACTAAATACTTTCTCAATTGTTTTTTAAATAACTAGTCATTTATAACAGTCAATTGATAGTCAATTTCATAACAGTATAACTAGTTTTTTCAAATAAACAAACTACTATTGTGACTCACCAAGTGATAATCTTCTCGTAAATCAATATTTAGTTCATAAAGCTTTTAAAGTGTGCAAGAGTTCCTTTCAGATCAAGATTAAGCCTCAACTCAACTAATTACGTTACTGTAACACAATGCATGATATATTGTAATTACGTTAACCAATGTTTAAGATAGGTAATATTGTATGCAGATAATTGTTGATCTGACTTGACTTATATTCGTCTACCGGAGTGTTCAAGACGTAATCTTCTAAAGAGAAAAAAATCATTCTCAGAGCTCCAAGGTGTTAAATGAGAAAGGCTAAAGTTCAATTTAATCACTTGCAATGTTCACTTGGTGATTCATATTTTTTTATAAAGGTTTTCATAGTGTACAAGAGTTTCTTCCGGATCAAAATCAAGCCTCACCTCAACTAATTGATATTGTAATTACGGTAACAAGTGTATAAGATTGTTAATATTGTATGCATATAATTGTTGATCTGTCATGTTTTATACACATTAACGGGAGTCTTCAAGATTTTCGGCCAGTTGCACGAAAGAAAATTTGACCACCGTAAGATGACGTCATTTGACGGAGCCAGTGCAAAGACAGTCCTATTAAGCTCCGTAAGATGACGTCATATTACGGTGGTTGAATTTAAATTTTCTTTCGTGAAACTGGCCGAAAGTCTTGAAGACTACGATTAATGTGTATAAAACATGCCATTTCAACAATTATATGCATGACGTCATCTTACGGTGGCTGAATTTGAATTTAATTTTCTTTCGTGCAACTGGCCGATAATCTTGAAAAAAAAATTAAAAAATATTGCAAATTATTCTTAGAGCTTTGATACTTTGTACCAGGTGAGAAAGCCTAGAGTTCCATTCAATGACTTAGAATATTCACAATATCACTTAAAGTAGTTGAGAATAGCTCCATTTTTTGAGAACGATCGTTCTAAGTTGATGAAGAAAACTCACGAAGAAATGAAGCGTAAGTAACGCAGCGTTGCTGCGGTTTCGAACAAAGCGTACAATACGTCGTCATTGTTGACAATTCAATTACAGTGTACGTTTTTTGGTCGCTAATAATGGGACCAATCTTCAAAGTGGAACTTAAATTGAATTCTTTGCAACGGCAGTTTTCAAAGAGTAGTAGAAAGTTGTCGCTGTAAGTGGATAGCTAGCTTGAAAATGGGCGCGCACTTTTTTAAAATTAGCAATAACAGCAAAATAGTGAGCAAGACTTTGACTTTCATAGCGGATATCGGCTTTATTGTGTTACTTGATGGTCTGGAGGGGGTTGAGGGTCTACTAAAGGGTGTGTGGTAAAGTTGGGGGAAGGAAGAGCGCTTTTTAAGCAGTTAGCCGCTCGGACAAGCAGATAAATGCATTGAAAGCAATGATTGCATTGAACTTACGAAGGGAATTCGGATAGCGGAAGGGTGACACCACTCTCTTTCTCACATGCTCCCTCTCATTTCCTCTTCCTTGTTTCGTCTACCAGCTGCAATAACTGGAAAAAATTCTCGCTGATGTTGAAGGTAAGATACAATGTAACTCGCTGGTTGCTGTTCCTCGAGGTCTCTAGTTCGAATCTCGTTCATGCTTAGATATTTTCACCATGTCACATCATTTACCCACGCACAAGTTTCAAGACTTCGATGGACATAATCTGAAAAAAAACGTATAAAATTATCAGGATGTAGGTACATTTATTGAACAAATTTATTATACATCTATAACTTTGTACCTTGTCATCATTCACATCATTATTTACCCACGCACAAGTTTCAAGACTCTGATGGCCTTAATCACGCAAAAAACTCGTATAAAATTATCAGTATGTAGGTACATCTATTGTACAAATT
This sequence comes from Conomelus anceps, assembly GCA_948455865.1. Classification (NCBI taxonomy): domain Eukaryota; kingdom Metazoa; phylum Arthropoda; class Insecta; order Hemiptera; family Delphacidae; genus Conomelus; species Conomelus anceps. The sequence goes on along the minus strand of OX418218.1, from coordinate 7,436,801 downwards.
TATTGTACATCTATTACTTTGTACCTTGTCATCATTCACATCACTTACCCACGCACAAGTTTCAAGACTGATGGGCATAATCCGGCCAAAAACTCGTATAAAATTGTCAGGATGTAGGTGCATCTTTTGTGCAAATTTATTGTACATCTATTACTTTGTACCTATTGGTACAGTACCATTCCGTATACGCAGATATCAAGATTGAATAATACGACTTGAAGTTGTCACAACCACATTTATTAAAAACAGTGAGATACTAGTTTCGGTTGTTACATCATTATCAATAACATCATAACAAACCTTTTGTTTGAGATTGATAATGGTGTAACAACCGAAACTAGTATCTCACTGTTTTCAATAAATGTGGTTGTGACAGGTTCAAGTCGTTTGTTTGACAAACCCTTTGTTTGAGATTGATAATGGTGTAACAACCGAAACTAGTATCTCACTGTTTTCAATAAATGTGGTTGTGAAAACGTAATTATTTTTATTCATTATGGATGTCTTCCACAATATCACCTTCGCTATTACAAAGAAAGATATCAAGATTGTTGAATGCTGCTTGAAACACCAATGAAGATAATGTAAAAATTTGATTGTATCATTTTTATTTTTATATTAGCAGTGTCAATAATTCCTTTCATCGGTTAGTTTCAAGATGTATTTTCAGCTTATTGAATTTATTGTAGCCGTGTTTGTGATTTAGTTTTAACAGTTTTTTATTATTATTTGAGTTAGCACCTGGTTTCAGTTCTAATTGTGGTTATAGAATTGACAACATCTTTGAAAAAAGCAAAAACCTCATATATGAAACATAATAAAATTAGAGAGTTGACAATGTATTTTAGTATAAAAGCCTCTTTGAAAAAGTTATAATAGAATGGGAAAACAATGAGAGAACTCAATAGGCCTAAAATAAAATAATTTTTTTTCAATAATATTGTTTCAATTAAATATTAAAAATATGAATACGATTTTATCAATTTTAACAAAAGTTTTCATCATAATTGTTGCGAGACTGAATTTGATAACTTGAATAGGAGTAAATAGCAATAAGTTATTAATAATACTATCAATTATTATGATATTATAAAAATGTCATAGAATAATAATAAATATCGAAAAACAAGTTTTATAACAATATGATGCAGTTATAGAGAAAAAGTCATCAGTTACACAGTGCATGCAACAACAATTTTCAATGAATAAACTTTTTAAAATGACAGAAGTTTATCCAATTCATTACCCACGCACAGGTCTCAGACCTATGTGGGCTTCATCCTCCGAAGAAACAAAGTTAATGGTCTCTTCAAGACTATTTTTAATGACATCTATAAAAAAGTGATAGCAGAAATTCAATAACACAGATTTACAGTAGGTGAAGTCAGTGTAATAGAATGAAAATTAATTTCGGGAAACCCGATCTATAGAAACAAGCATTTGGGCGAGCAAGACAGCAGGCTTCAGCCAACAACTTATTAATTGGGGTGGGATGCACTGTCGATAGTCCCCTGTGACCAGCTTCAGCCTCAGTGCTGAGGGGCTGTTGGGCAGTGAAGTACAGTATGAATGCGAAGCATTGGCACTTCATGGTCGACTAGTAGGACTCGTAGACCGCCTATTAAATGTTCATTTCACGGGGTCGGAAGCACGCGTCCGCTTGGGCATGCCCCATGGAGGGGGGCGGGGGTAGGCAGTTGATGAGGGGGGGGGGGAGGGGTGATACCCGATACTCTTGCCTCCTCCGTAGAGCCTTGGGGAGCATGTGTCAAATAACAGCGTCGTCCTAGTGGAAGGGCTGCCGTAAAGACGACATGCCCCCCAGGGGATGCCCCTAATCCCTGATCTATTTTATTAAAAACTCATCGTACTCCACCACTGTGTACCCTCCTGGGAGATGTTGGCTGCCTCAATTAGCCTGTGATGCAACATTCCGCTATCTGCCCGTCGACCCCTCCCCACCAACCCTAAGCCCTGTGTACATCATCCCTATCGACAACTACTGTATCGGTTTCGGTCGATCATTTACTCGAACAATGTGTTGAATACACAATGTTTGGTGTTCCATTCAAAGATAAAAGTTACTTGAGTTGAAATACATTTTTCTTTTGAGGATGAAGCCCACATATGCCTGACACCTGTGCGTGGGTAATGAATAGGATGATGGTGATTGATGATTTGGACCTACAATTTTAGGTGGGTTCTGAACCACCGGGAAGTGATTTTACAGCGGAGAACAGAGTCTTTTTTGCTGGCCAATCCAATCGGTCACCCTCACAAAGAGCGCCCAGAAGTTTTGTAGCTTATCTCTGATTGAACAGACACCTGCTACGGCACTTGGCTATCACTTCCCCGGCTTATCACTTATCACTTTGAAATTTATTGTGAATGTGTGTGTATGAAATAAATACAGTAAAATTAAATTGAAAACAAAAAGGAAATTCTTCAATAGTCCCGGCTGCCTAAAAAACAGTCGTTAAGTCCCGTCAGAGGCCCTGAACTTATTCAGGTGCGACCTGATAACTCTGACACCAGACCTGAGCCAGCCAGGTCACACGATATTATTATTATTATTAATAGTGTTATCTCTTCATGATAAGTTTAGAAAACGTGTGAAGTAAATTATTGATGAGGCCTAACGTTGCACAAAATGTTATAGACAAAATCAGATAGCATATATAAATGTATAGTTCTCAAGAATATTAATAAAAAAATGATATTTTTGTTTGGAAACATATCTAGAAGAATTTTAATGTAAAGCATGCTCGTGAATGCAAACTTACTTATTAGAATTTACTATATTGAAATAAGATAGTAACTTATTACATTGGAAGTTTCGGATCTCAAGATAGTTCAATTCGCCATTCAACTATAGCCATAATTATATTGTGATAAAACCACATTACAATAATTTACAATACAAACTTACTAGCACATTAGTAAATATTATTGGAAAATGGTTCATTTTATCTTCACTTCTTCCACAAATTGAACACACTTCTTTCACTTCTTCTAACACAAATAACATAAAAATAATGTGATCGAATGAGAAATATGCTGAATAAAATCAATAAACATTAAAAGCAAAACATAAAAGACGCAAGTTTCTGTGCTCTCCCTTCATCCATTTCAAGTGTTCAAGTGAAATTTTATTTCCAATTTTACTTCTAACATACAAAGAATTGAATTTTCCAGTAGAAATTTTGTGGAAAAGCAGTTTTGTACTGAAGGATTGTTGTTTATCGATTATATAAATTTATAATGAAATAAATTTTAGTTACATTCCTTGCGTTAGTTACATTCCGCTCTCTCAAGATAGCCATTACTTTTTGTTGAATATTCAATAGCTTCTAATTTCAACTAGATTTTAAGATTTTTATTTTTAATGACATAAAGAAACTAACAGTTCAAAAATCAACGCAACTGAAAAAAAAAATTATGTAAAAAACTAACTTTGTGGTGAAAGCCCTGAAAGAACTTTACGTGATGGTATGTGAATTCAAACATACTTGTAAAGGAAAAGATTATGGTCATAATCTTTCCTATGATCAATGGAATACCAAGGGCTTAAAGAGGGGAGATCTGGTTGATTTAAATGAAATACAAACTACAGTTTTAAGCTCAAGTCACAGCGTAATCTCCAATTAGAGGTGAGTACCTATGTGCAGCTAAAATCCATCAAAAGTTTCTTTCAGCAAGTAGTCGAATTAGACGGATTTTTCTTCCAGCTAAATCGGTTTAGCATCAAATGCCTTGTTATACTCTGTTTCTTGTGAAGTGGTATTAATTTGTTAACTTTGAGCCTGTTTATTTGATTACATGAAGCTCATCTCAACTGTGTTGATATCACAGCAATTACAGGATGATACCTGTCAATCGATCACCATACATTGAATACACACTTTATCTAGCAATCGGCCTAAGCCATGATGGAGAAAAGAATTTGAGAAGAGAGATTAATGTCGAAATTCTCCTCAGTTGTTAGTTTCAGATTGGAGCCAACGTTATTCAAAGGCATGTGATACCTCAAATTGTTAGCTGATGCGATACATCAAAATGAACGCGTATGCTTTATTGGCCATTTCATTCAAAAATATGATGTTCAATGCAGAGTATAGCCAGGATTATTACCAATATTTTAATTAAGTGTATTTTCGAAGGGAGGAAAGTAAAAATAATAGTTATTTATGCATTAAGAGCGCGAAGCGCGATTTTATCGCTCGAGCCAAAACATTTACTGCGCAACGCTTAGGGGAGCGCAGTAATTTTGCGAGAGCAATAAAGAAGCTTCACGCGCGAATTGCATACAATATTTTTCCTAAAACTGCAGTTCCGGATTCCAACACAATAAAAGCTTGTAGTTTGTGACATCACAGACCATGCGCGGATTTGGTTAGCATTCGCCATTGTTGAGGTTATGTGAATTCCACGGATTCCATGATCCACCAATGAGAAGGCATCAAAATCAAAACAGAAGCGTAAAGAAAACAGCTGGCAAGTACTTTACCGCTTGCTGAGCAGTAAAGAGGTATTTTACAATTAGTTTTCAGTACGTAAAGAACTACTTTACGAGCAGTTGTAGGAAAACCAATATTTAGCTCTCCCTTGAACTACAGTACAGTATCAATTTTTCAATTCTAGTATACTTAGGATTTTTAATTTCTTTTTCCTACAACTGCTCGTAAAGTAGTTCTTTACGTACTGAAAACTAATTGTAAAATACCTCTTTACTGGTCCGCAAGCGGTAAAGTACTTTACGCTCACCAGCTGTTTTCTTTACGCTTCTGTTTTGATTTTGATGTCTTCTCATTGGTTGATCACTGAATCCGTGAAATTCACATAACCTACATAACCTCAAAAAAGGCGAACGCTTACCAAATCCGTGCATGGTCTGTGATGTTACAAACTACAAGCTTTTATTGTGTTGGAATCCAGAACTGCAGTTTTAGGAAAAATATTGTATGCAATTCGCGCGAGAAGCTTCTTTATCGCTCTCGCAAAATTACTGCGCTCCGCTACGCGTCGCGCAGTAAATGTTTAGGCTCGAGCGATAAAGTCGCGCTTCACGCTCTTAATACATAAATAACTATTTTCTCTATTGAAATTTACTGTATGTTGTATTAATTTGCAGTTGTTGAACCACACAATGGTTGAGTTCATGGGAGCCTTCCCATTGACCGGTAAATGGTACCGCGGTGGCGTCTGATTGGACTATTCAAATTTTTTAACGTCTTTGAATACATTAATCAGACATAACCGGTAATTTAATAAATGAATTCAACCATTGTGTTGTGTACGAGCTTGAAATGTACCTCTACAAAGCTGAAAGTGACTTACTCATTGAAACTGAATCAATATGGCAGTTCTTCTACTGGATTAAAAACCATAAAACGCTAATCTTCAATCAGTAATTGTGATTTTGACAATAATTTGTGAGGAATTCCATACATTTCATTTTTTTTATAGAGAGAACTTTGAGAACCCAATTAATGGAAAAACTCGATCTATTATATTCAAAGGAATGTTACAACTATGAAAAAAATATTATGCTAAAACAAAATGTAAGATTGTTTTTAAATTTTCTCATTTATTTACGAAAATATATGAGAGTATTACATAGGAATTGAAATATATAAAGTAAATAAATAAAGTTAAATATATGAAAGTTTCTTTGAGATTTTATTCAAAATATGAGCAAGTATTAGATTTTCATTAAAAAATATACAATTTTTAATTCTAACTATGTATTTATCAATCGAGGCTGAATAAAAAAATATGGCTTGAATAAAAAAATGTATATATAATTTTTTGTATCAGGACTAAAAATTCGGGATGCAATATCGCATTCAAATGGCATTGAATTACAGATTTGTTGATATCGAAATTTCACCCTGGCAACGACGCTTTTTGGCTCAACTCTCAAGTTATTTTTTTCAGACCAAAATCAGCAAAATTTATCAAATAAATTTAGAGATACAACAAGCTATCAGCCTAAAAGTGCTTTATATACGAATCGAGCATTCAAACTGTATTTGAACCACAAAGAATGCTTCAATGTCTCAAAATAATGTGTAAAAATACTTATTGAACATGATTGAATAATAACACAGATATTGTCAATTTCTACTAGTTTTTATTACGCAAAACCAGGTTTCAATGCTCATTGCATCATTATCAGTTGCATGAGCATTGAAACCTGGTTTTGCGTAATAAAAACTAGTAGAAATTGACAATATCTGTGTTATTATTCAATCATGGAACAGTTCTACAATATCTCTGAAAACAGTGTTAAACTTATTGAACATTCTACAGCAGCATTTTATGTAAGATTACACGGGATTTGTTAGTCTCCTCAACAACCAGACATCGTTAGGAAATCAAATTTGTGAATTGGTGGTTTGAAGAAGCACAATATGTTCGATAGGACCCCTGCTACTGTTAGCACAATACCTCCACTCTGGACAGCGTTCCACATCACGCAATCAATCATTTCTGTCCAGTCATCAATGCTTTCATATCTCTTCATCAATGACTAGGCTCAACTACATTAGTAACAATGGTTATCTGATTCCCCATCTTAAATTTTGATCCAGGCCCGGGCACCTGCATCGCTAGGATGTGATATAATGTTATCTAACAATTTTATTCTTTGAAAATTTCTACTTTTTATTATACAATTGAGACATTGTGGGGAACTGTGACTATTGGTAATGCTCCTGAAGATCTCGGGAGTTGCTTCAATTAAATTATTTATTTATTTATTCCTACAGTAATGGGGTATTCTAACAGTCAATTATGAGATCATATCTTTTCTATGGATTTACTTGTTCTTAATTCTTTCATTTGTCCCATTTAAATCAATAAAAATTATGTATGCTGGTCGCTGGGAACCTGCGATTGATTGATTGCTTTAATTTTACATAAATTACTTTTTTTAATTTATTAATTTCAACTCACTAATCTCATTTCAATCTTGTAAAGTTAATTTAATCTCGAGCTAGATTAATAGTAACTAGTTTGGCATTCATTGTTTTAGTATACTTTAGTAGATAACTAAGACAAATTCGAAGATTAAATAATGACACCAGATTCAAGGACTACTATTTTTAAAAGCCTCAAACAAATTGAATATTTGACAACACAAATCTGTGTGTATAAAAGATTGTTTTACCAAATTTATCTTCATTGATTTGGGGAAGTTGGTATCGGGAGCCCCTCCCTTATTTTATACGACCCTGTACCCTATTGTTTAAGGTGTTGATTCAATTTCTTTACAGCGATTAATTGCCATTAGTAAATTTTACTTATATTTTAACTTCAATTCATCTTTTTAAATCTTTCAATATACCTTCAATATATCTTCAATGTACCTTCAATATGCTGACCCAAGACAGCTGTACTCCAAGGAAATACTAAAATGCAGAATACACAGAAATCAAGCCAGCTTCCAAACCAGAAACTATAGCCACAACACCAGATACAGGAACCTTCTTATCACTAATGTTGCTAAGAAGGCACTGTACCAAAGACATTTCAATCATCTAGCACCAAAATTATATAATCTACTTCCTGAAAATATTAAACACATAACTCACTTCAAAAAAATCAAAGCAACAGTACAAAATTGGTTAACAAGCAAAGGAAGACAGAGAATAGAAACAGTAATTTCAAACAATTCATAGTATCATCTAACATAGAACACATACCCACAAGATAAATCATTTACTGATTTACTTAACACTTACTAATTCGCTCACAAAAATTCAAACCTACTCTAGAACATGGCTTGCCATAGTGGAGTAGGTCAATTTTCCACACAAAAACTTTTGTATTATAACATAAATTTTGATCTTTTACTAACACATTTTTGTATTAATAACTGTAGATGTTTGTAAATTTGTTGTATTAGTTTTTTTTTTGGAAAATAAATCATCTATTTATTTATTATTTATTTTATTAATATACCTTCAATAAATAAATAATCTTAATATACCTTCAATATATCTTTCATCTTTAATATACCTTCAATATACCTTATCAATATGCCTTCAATATACCTTATCAATATACCTATGTCAATATATCTTTATTATAATGCACCGTGAACTGTATAAATGTCACAACACCGCCTCCAAAGCCATGCAGGTGACATTTCTTTCATTCAGAATCGACTAGCTCACATGAGAGTCTCGCACTTGACCTGACATGGTTGACATGGTCGAGAAGTGTTGATGAAGCGTGACATTGATACGCGTCAGGAGCACCACCAACACCACCACCACCACCACGCATCCACCATGTCGATCTTCACGGCCCGTACTAAGACGACGTTAAGTAGATATATTACGCCAGCGTATTTCAATATAATCCCAGCCTCGGACAGCACCGGCTAACTTTCTGTTATTTTCGGGATGCGCTTTCCTCCGTATAATCCGACACGTCCGCCATCATCCGGCCGGTCTATCGGGTGTAAAGTTACCCTCTTCTCAAATTTCAAAGTCACATTTTCTTTATTCGTTCACGCTTTTTAGAATATTTTTTCGTTTCACCTCTATTAATCCGACATGCCCGGGGAAGCCGTTGTTGTTGTCCCGTAGTATCGCCCGCCATATTGTCTGCCATCGCCTCCCAAATAATCCTCCAACAATGTATCCGCCATTTTGTCTCGACTTCATCCAGGATAGTGGTTCATAAATTTACTCTATGAAGGTATTAAAAGATGGAGTAGACTGTATCAGACGGGGATACGTAAAGCAAGTGGGTCTATGAATACAATGTTAAGGTGGGGGAAGATCATTCCTATAATTCAGCTCCTAAGATGAACACCTGACGCTTACAACCGTCAACCAATGAATTCAGATAGATCAGAATTATCAAAGTTTTGATTTTTTTTAATTGAATTGTTCTTTATTTCCTCTTTAAAAAAAACAAGTACATAGGTAATAACAATAAGTTGGAGAAAAAATATTCTTCACATGGGCTACAATGCCTGTGTGCGAAGAAGTGTCTGAATCGGTAAAATTTTATGTAGAATAAAAAAAGACAAATTTAAAAAAAATTTAAGGAAAGAACTACAGCCAAAAAAAGAGGGGAAAAAAAGACAAAACAAGAGAGAAAAAAGGCTTAACTATTTGTGGAGGATCATCTATCTATGGGAAATGCGAGGCCGGCAAGAGACACCAGGGAGAAAAACGTATACAAATAAGGTTTCTGGGATGAGCACTAGTTGTAGCAAGAAAATAAAATTATCTAGAAGCTTCAGCACATGTTGAAAAGGTAGGAGGGCAGAACGTAATATTAAATAAAAGGTCAAAGAACTATTTTATTTCCTGGATTTCTTGTTCCATGACGAACTGCGTTGTTAATATTAACTTTTCAAGTGAATTCAACGATTTGCAGTCAAATTTTTTTATTAAAAATAATAAATAAAAATTTATCAAATAATAAAAACTTGACTGCAAGTCGTTGAATTCACTTGAAAAGTTACTATTTTATTTATGGAAAAGTACAAAAGAAAACTCTTTTCTGCAGACCGCAGCAACATCTCAGATGCATCTCTTCCAGCATGTTCAAACAGCCAAGAGAACAGTATTTTCTTGTAGGAAGCAACACTAAATCTGTCAAAAATAGAGAACTGCGCAGGCATATTGCAACACAAACGGTGAGAAATATAGAAATATCGTTTTTCTAGTATGTTTCAAAAACCTAGTTATGTTGGTAGGAGACTCTGCAACAAGCAGTTAAAGTCACAGTTAAAGAGTCTTGAAAAAATAGAAATATTTAAAAAACAAATGAAAAGAAATTTAGTTGATAAAACTTTTTATAGTGTACAAGAGTTCCATTCACATCAAAATTAAGCCTCACTTCAACTAATTGATATAGCAATACATTATGGTAACTAGTGTAGAAGATTGTATAATTGTTAATCTGACTTGTCTTACACTCCTTAACTGGAGTCTCCAAGACTACAAAAAAGTCTTAATTTATCATTTTTAGAATTTTTCATTTAAACATCTTTTCTTTTTTTTGAGGATGAGGCCACATTGGTCTGAAACCTATGCGTAAGTAATAAGTTGGATGATTAATGAGTTGGACCTACAGCTTTAGGTGGGTTCCGAACTCCTATCTAGTGATTAACAGCAGAGAACACAGTGTTTTTTGCTAGCCAATTCATTCGGTTACCTTTACAAAGAGGGCCCAAGAGTTCGTAGCTTATCTTTACCTAACTGAACAGATACCCATCTGCTACGGCAGGACCACGTTACTCTTTTAGTTTTTTTATAAATTCCACACTGGATGCAATTATACTCTATATATAAACTTCTCCAATATTTTCTTCATTTATTCATACCAATTTATTGAAAAATGCTATAAAATAACAGAGATTTGAATATTGGAGTTTTTGAAAATTTGTGAGAGCGCTATTTTGAACAACTTTCCTCTTCCCGTTTTTAGAAATTGGCGGATCAGTACAATTTCGGTGTTTGGGTTGTCTGTAACATTTTCAAGACTCGTACAAGGGTCGAAGAAGGGCCAGGCTCTGTTCACGATCCTGCGCGAGAGACTTCTCACTGAGAAATCGTAACAGCTCGACCTGCGCCTGACCCGTTTCTACTCTCCCACTCACTCTCATACTCTCTCTATCTCTCTCACAGATTTCCTCTCTCCTCGGGTTGACGATCGTCGAGATGACGCCATCTTGTACGTCGGGGCACCCTTCACGAAAATCACTCCAAATAACCAAACCGAGGTACAGTCCCTGATCTTCGTGCCCTTTACCAGCAGCGACCCAAGTCTACGAAAATGCCTCTTCGAAAAGAAAAACCCAGAAATATGTTGAATAAAAAATCGTTGTGCTTCTTGAATATTAATCAATTCGATAAAGCCTATGCAGTCCTAATACATAAATATTTTTTTAATATTATTTTCATGATTTGAAACCGATAACTTTCTGATTTCTATTGTATCTCTGAATAATTTGAACATTTTATATGTACATTTTGTAGGGAAGCGATAGCCGGGGACGTAGCAGGTACATGTTCAGTCAGACTAAAAAAATAAGCTACGAACTCCTGGGCCCTCTTCGTAAGGGTGACTGATTGAATTTGCTAGCAAAAATACTTTGTTCTCTGCTGTAAAATCACTTCCCGTTGGCACGGAGCCCGCATAAACTGTATAGGTTCAACTCAGTAATACCTACTCACAGGTCTTAGACCTATGTGGGCTTCATCAAATAAGAACAGTTGTTGCAGACATGTAATCATCATGATTTATTGTACTTCCTGATAAATTGCACTGTTCTATTATTATTCATACTACACAATATCATTCTACATTTTCGGTTCTAAAAACTCGAACAAAATTCAAAATTATATTCACTCTGGACTATTGGGCTGTTTTAGTGTTTCGATTTTAAAGTATAAATCTAAACTAATATTCATGTTTTGAAAACAATCAGGAATTGTATTTCAACGTGAAATTTCTAGTTGAACTTGTTCATAACCTAAAATATGGATTTTTTAATTAAAAATTTGTAAAGGAAGCAGTAGTGGGTGGTGCCTGTTGCATCTTTACTTGATTTTTGTGTTATAAATAAATGATATGAACGATATAGTGAGCAATATCAACCGTAAGGAGCTTTAAATTTGTCATAATAAAGTTCATAAGATGAAATAGACTGATTAAAACTTTGATATTATGTTGAGGCTGGTTTTTAGTCATAATGTGTAAAGAAAGCAGTAGTGGGCGGTGCCTGTTGCATCTTTACTTGATTGTGTTTTGCAATAAATAGATGGATAAATATATAAATAATTTTTGGGGTGAACAGTCAGCAGAGGCTGTAAGCGATTGTATGTTGGACAAAATCGATATCTCGCTATCACTGGTGTGTCACACAGCTTTATGCACCCAGGAAAGGCCCGAAGAGCACTCATCTAATATTCAGAGAGTCGGCTCGTACAGCTCGCTACACTCCACATAGCCACTCATACACATTGACTGTCTCCCTGTTTCCTAACCTGACTCTCCCTCTTATTCACTCACACTCATTCCCTCTCTCACTCTCCCTAGATCGAAACACGAGCGCAGCTCCATAATACGACGCTCTCTAACTATTTATGCGACAGCGTCGCTACTCTCAGTTGTCAGCCGCGCGATCGCACGCGACGTAAAAATCGCTTTTGGCTCAGTCGCGCGCGAAAGTATCCGATAGCGTTCAATAATTCATTTGACAGAATTGATGTGCTAACGCCGCGCAAGACGGCTTTTGCATTACGAATCGGCCGCTGGCTCCAATTTCATCGTAGAAAGAATATCGACGAGTACGCGCGACTTTCGGTTGTCATTTATTCATAATGTTTTGTAGGCTGCATGGGATTAATGTGTGCGATCGGGATTCAATATCGACTAATATTGCAAAAAAAGAGAAAAAATGGAAAATAACATGAAAAACATTTTAAGCGTTTTAGAAGACCTTCCAAAACCTTCTGTTGTACAATGTATGTATGTTTGTATGTATGGTACGCATCATAGCCGATTTAGACTGTAGGTGACTCTTCAGATTTCTACATTATGTTTTGGTCCAAAGAGCGTACTACGCAAACGAGGAGTGCTGCGATTACTTCAAATTAATATTCTTTATTGATTTCATTTGAACAATACATAAAACATTTAACATTATTTAAATATTATGAAATCATACTCACAAGACTTCCTGTACGTTCGTGAGTTACTATCTATTTAACACTTCATAATGATATGTTAATGATGAGGTTTTTTATTGATAAGTTTAAACGAGATCAACTACTAATTTATTTATTTATCTGTTTATAAAAAAACACAATCAAGTAAAGATACAACAGGCGCACAGCCCTCTACCGCTTTCTTTACAAATTTTCAATTCAAAAAATCCAATTTTAGGTTATGGTCAAGTTCAACTAGAAATTTCATTTTGAAGTACAGTTCCTGATTATTTCCAAAACATGAATATTAATTTAGATGTTCACTTTAACAAAGAAGCACTAAAACTGTCCAATAGTCAAAAGTGAGTGAATATAATTTTGAATTTTGTTAAGGTTTTGGAGACAAAAACAGTAAAAAACCTGAGTTTGATCATCGCTGATTGTGAAGTGATCTTCTATGATAATGTGATAACGAGGTCCATTTCCATATCTCCTGATTGAGAGCGGATTTCGCAAATCAGGTGATATATTCTTGTAACTCTTTTCAAGGACTATCATCTATCACATATTTTTTGAATTTCTGCTTGATTATTCCTTCTTTAATTCGTTTTTTATTTTATGTTTTATTATTGTTTCCATTGAGAAAATAGATATAAATCAATCAATCATTCATTCATTCATTCAAAAAAGTAATACCTATGACTTTTATTGGTGGGGAGACCCTTACGGGTAGTTCCACCTCGCCACTTGAGCCATAAAATTGGAAACATGGTGGACCTACAATTTTTTGGTGAGTTCCGAACCACCTGGAATTGGTTTATACAGCACAGAACAAAGTCTTTTTTGATGGCCAATCCAATCGGGAATCCTAGATCGAAACAGGAGCGCAGCTCCATAATACGACGCTCTCTAACTTACAAAGAGGGCCCAGGAGAGCGTTGCTTATCTAATCTGATTGAACAGATACCTGCTACGGCTCGTTTCTATCACTCCCCCAATCATTCAAATCAATCAATCATTGGAAAGCGATTCACCATGTAATCTGTCTTGAAAACTATTTGGAATTGAAGGGAAAATGTTGCAATAATATTGTTTGGAATAGAGTAATAATATCCAGTGGAAAAATGCTACACAGTTTTCGTTTCCCCCATTGAACATAACACTATACAGACATGTTGGGGTAAGCTGAGACAGTACTTTGAATGAAAATGGAAGCGTGATAATCTGAGAGTGAAAAAGCAACATTAACGATGGAGGAGGTCGCGAGGGAGAGGGTGATGAAGGAGATTTGGAAAAGTGATTGTCAAGAAGAAAATGCATCTGGAAAGCGAAAGAACTCGTGTGGAAAGCAACGTGGTAGGGGAGGATGGTGAAGAAGAAGAAGAAGGAGGAGTAGGAGAAAAGAAGAGGAAGAAGGAGATGGAGGAGGAGAAGAAGAGGACGAAAAGGAGAAGGAGAAGCAGGAGGACGAGGAGGAAAGGGGGAGAAGGAGGAGAAGGAGGAGAAGGAAGAGAAGGAGGAGATGGAGGAGTAGGAGGAGAAGGAGGAGAAAGAAGAGAAGGAGAAAGGGGGGAAGGAGGAGTAGGAGGAGAAGGATGAGAAGGAAGAGAAGGAGAAAGGGGGGAAGGAGAAAGGGGGGAAGGAGGAAAAGTTGGAGAAGGAGGAGAAGGAGGAGAAGGAGGAGAAGGAGGAGAAGGAGGAGAAGGAGAAGAAGGAGGAGTAGAAGGAGTAGAAGGAGGAGAAGGAGGAGAAGGAGGAGGAGAAGGAGGAGAAGGAGGAGAAGGAGGAGAAGGAGGAGAAGGAGGAGAAGGAGGAGAAGGAGGAGAAGGAGGAGAAGGAGGAGAAGGAGGAGAAGGAGGAGAAGGAGGAGAAGGAGGAGAAGGAGGAGAAGGAGAAGGAGGAGAAGGAGGAGGAGTAGGAGAAGAAGGAGGAGAAGGACGAGAAGGAGGAGGAGAAGGAGGAGAAGGAAGAGGATAAGGAGAAGAAAGAGGATAATAAGAAGGAGGAGGAGGAGGAGGAGGTGGAGAAGGAGGTGGAGAAGGAGGTGGAGAAGGATAGAAGGTGGAGAGGGAGGAGAAGGGAGAGAAGGAGGAGGAGGAGGAGGAGAAGGAGAAGAAGGAGGAGAAGGTGAAGAAGGAGAAGAAGAAAAAGAAGAAGGAGGAGTAGAAGAAATAGGAGGAGCAGAAGAAGACAGATAGAAGACAAATGAAGAGAGTGACGAAGAAGAAAAAGGAGGAGAAAATAATGAAGAAGAGAAGGAGGAACAGGAGGAGAAAATGGAGGAGAAGAAGAAGAAGAAAAGAAGGAAAATGAGGAAGAGGAGGAGAATGAAAGAAGGACGAAATGGAGGGGTTGGTGGAGGAAATGAACAAGAAGAGAGAAAGAAAAATATAAAAATTGGGAGAGGAAAAATGAGAAGAAGAGAAAGAAGGTGAAGGAAAAGAAGAAGACGATGAAGAACTAAGAATTAGGAGAAAACATGTGAAAAAGATGGAGAAGAAGAGAAAGAAGGAGAAGAAGATAAAGAAGGTGAAATAAAAGAAGAAGAAGGAGAAGAAAAAGAAAGGGATATAGGAAGAAGATGTAGGAGAAAGAAGCAGGAGGAGGAAGAAGAAGGAGTAGGAAGAAGGAATAAAATGTAGAAGAAGAAAGGACTCGTGTGAGGGAGAGGCACTGTCGCGAGAGACCACTGACATTATTCGATAAGGCAGCACTGAGGTTCAATGTTAGGTTGTGAAGATCATCTCTAATGTCAGTGAGCCTTGAAGTCATTGAGTTCGGGGCATCTATTAGCGCCTGAATCCCCTCGGGTTCAGCGAACAAGCGTCGCTTGTCAAACTCGAAGCACTCGTTAGACAATAAGCACGAACGCCTTCTACAAGAAAGTGCAATCTCAGCGTTTTCATTTGTCAAAATGGCTGGAACGATTTGGCAACTCGTGAAATGAGAGACAGAGGAAATTTGAGAAAAGCGGGTGTGAAAATGGGAGTTTATAGAAAGAGAGGGTGAATGAGAAAGTGTATTAGGGGTGTCTCAAGAGCAAACAGTTTAAAACGTGCACAAGATTTAAGAATTTTGAGCCCTTCACGTTGAAACATTCAAAAGAGAGTGCTTTCTTGATGGTTTTAAAAGTAGCATTGTGTAGGAAGATCAAATATAAAAAACGAATGTCAGAAGGTGTAATACTACTTCCATTATTCCGTGTCATCAACATTTTAAATATTGTAATATCTTCTGTTTATTGAGATAATATTTTCTCAATGATAAAGAAAGTGATAGCCGAGGGCCGTAGCAGGTATCTGTTCAATCAGAGATAAGCTACGAAACTCCTGAGCCATCTTTGTAACGGTGACCGATTGGATTAGCCAGCAAAAAAGACTCTGTTCTCTGCTTTGAAATCACTTCCCCTTGGTTCGGAACCATTTTTTAATATATTTTTTATATGTGATATTATTATTGTGTATTGATGCTCCACTGTACAAGCACGAAACTTTCTAGACAAATTCTGAGCCGAAAGACTCTGACCATTGGAGCTGTAGAAGAAAACTATTAATACCATTGATTTTGAGAAGAAATGAGGGCTTGGAACACTGGTATATATTATAGTATTCTTGGATTTCTTGTTCCAGTACGATCTGCGTTGTTCATATTAACTTTTTATTGTAAATTCAACTACTTGCAGTCAATTTTAGTTGAGAATATAGATAATACTTTCACTCACTTTTGGCCAACCTCTTTCCAGTCATGGAGACTCATCATCAAAGGCCTTATTATATTAATTGCCATTCTTATTAACAGTATAAGTAATGACAAATAATTATAGTGCTATAAAGAAATTGTCTTAAATTGTCTATATACAGTATTAAGATAGATCAATAAGAAATCAATTATAAAAATGATAATTGCTTTAGAATAACTAGGATTTTATCTGATAATTCAATCCCTTCTCTTGAATATTTACATGTTGTAAATTATTAATATTTTTCTTTTATTCACAATGCAATTGTTAAGCTCTTGGATTTCTTGTTCCATAACGATCTGCGCTGTTAATATTAACATTTATTGTGAATTCAACGACGTACAGTCAATTTAAATCGTGAATATATAATATTCCTACTCACTTTTGACAAAAGTTTATGGGTCATGAAGACTCATCTTCAAAGGCCTTTGAAGATGAGTCTCCAGGACTCGAAAACGTTTGGTCAAAAGTGAATAAAAGTAGACTATTATTTATTCTTAATTAAAATTGACTGCAAGTCGTTGAATTTACCATGAAAATTCAATAATTATAGTTATTTTGTTTGTTTGTTTGTATAATGGTAGTTTAGCTGAAGTTAGGGAATTGGGGTGGTGTAAGTAGAATGGAAAGGAACTAACAGAATCACAGAAATAATCAAAAGCTTCACGATTTCTCTTCCGTTTTCAGAGTAGAATTGCGATGAATTAACGAAATGGATTTTTTTTTGTAGATTATGTCTTGGAGACTCCAGTTAAAGAGTATAAGACAAGTCAGATTAACAATCATACAAACTTACACACTAGTTACCATAATTTATTACTATATCATTTAGTTAGGGTGAGTCTGAGTGGCCGTAGCCGAGTGGGTTAAGTGCTGGTTTGCTAGCCCAAAGGTCCCGGGTTCGATCCCAGTTCTGGCCGAAAGATTTTACCTCGGGCCACTCCCGTGTTTCGGAGGCCACGTTAAGCTGTCGGTCCCGGCTGCCTAAAAGCAGTCGTCAAGTCACGTCAGAGGCCCTGAACTTATTCAGGTGCGACCTGATAACTCTGAGACCAGACCTGAGCCAGCCAGGTCACACGATATTTTTATTTAGGGTGAGTCTTAATTTTGATGTGAAAGGAACTATTGTACACTATAAAAAGCTTTATAATAATAATAATAATAAATTTATTTCTCTCAAAAAGAACATTACAATTTTTAAATAAAACAGAAATAGTTACATATTAAATAATACTCTTCATTAAAAATTTTTGTTTGAGAAATTAGGTACTCCCGAGAATTCCTTTATGGGAGTTACCAGCTGTGAAATTTAAATACATTTTGCAAACATGAAAACAAAATTAATAAGCTACATCCTAAACTCGTAGCATTAATAAATACATTTATATTTTAAATTGAAACAAAACTTACAACTCGTTTTCCAATCAAGTTAAAAGGAAGCAACAAAATTAAGTTGAATGATACAACACTTATTATACTTTATGTACTACAGTTATATGTTTTCATTTATTAATTGAGAGATCATACTTTACTTTCATCTTAGATTCGCAAACCATACCTCCACATCCTGTCTTTCCAATAACCACTTCTTTAACATATGTTTGAATTTTCTTGGCTTTTCCTGTCCTTTTATATTATCAGGAATTATATTAAACACTTTGGGGGCTATATATAAATAAAAATGTTTATAGATCTCCTTTTTCGGTCTCGGTGTAACTAAATTGCCCGCAGATCGTAGATTAAATTCTCGGTCTACAGTGTTCATATGCCCACTTCTAAAAATATTATCAACTTAATATTTTTTCAGTTGTATTTAAAATATTTCTATATTTTCATGACTCTTTAAAAACTGCGGTAGCTTGTTGTGAGTATCCTACCAATATAACTATAGGTTTTTGTTTGAATAAGCTACTATTGTGACTCACCAAGTGATAATCTCCTCGGCTTCTTGTATTATAATCGTCTACGTCAAGATATTGGTTAATAAACCAAAAGCTTCTAGATTTCTGGATTTCTTGTTCCATAACGATCTGCGTTGTTAATTTTAATTTTCTATGGTAAATTCAACCACACTTGCAGTCAATTTTTAATTGAGAATAAATAATAATTTTACTCACTTTTGGTAAAACTCTTCTAGATTTCTTTTTCGTTCTCACTAATTATTCAAAGTAGTCTATCAGACAGTACACAGTAGCCGAATTAAAACAGTAGATAGCCTAAATTCAACGACTTTCAGTCAATTTTTAATTAAGAATATGTAATAATTCTACTCACTTTTGGCCAAACTCTTCTAGATTTCTCATCAGATCTCATTAATTATTCAAAGTAGTCTATCAGACAGTAGCTGAATTGAAACAGTAGATAAACCCGTACGAAATAATAAACTATAGCTCATTTAGGTTGAATGTAGCTCATCTTGT
Organism: Conomelus anceps; assembly: GCA_948455865.1. NCBI lineage: Eukaryota > Metazoa > Arthropoda > Insecta > Hemiptera > Delphacidae > Conomelus > Conomelus anceps. The sequence continues at coordinate 7,417,962 of OX418218.1, read as the reverse complement.
TGAGAGAATGAGCCTCAAAATACAGAGTATATTAGCAAGGCTCACCGAAATGGCTGTTAGAGCACAGAACAATCAGCTAAATGAATACATTAATTACGTAATTGCGTTCTTTAATTAAGGTAAAGGCTGCTATCACGGTGAAGTGGAAATTTGTGATAGGCTACAGACTGAGTTAAGCTGCTTCATGGAGATTACAGAATTTTGTTTATGTAATAATATATTCTGAATTAACTTTACGTCACAATAATTAAAATGCTGCCGGCGTAACTCAGTTATTCATTAATGACGTGGTAACTTTATTCCTTTGACATTGTCCATAGCTGAACTTTATTAATCTTTCCGACGCAAATTAACAGAATAAACTCTGGACTTTTCATTTGCTATAACGGTAATTGATTGTGATTTAAGTAGCGTCGGATTTTCTATCAATATTCTGGTGCTCCAAAATTACGATTTTAATTTCGTAAACTGAAGTCCATAAGGTCCGCTACAAAACACTATTCAAACCAAAGTAGATTTGAGTAATAGTCTACCTGATTGAGATCTTCTTTAATAGTCTAAAAACAGCATCATAAAACGGCCGAAATTTGAAATTAAAATGTGCGATTTCAAAGCAAAATTGGAGCAGAAATGCATTGTTGTACGAGTGAAACTTCGGATATTCGGATAAAATTGAGAATAATGTAATTATTTTGTTATTGGTTACAAGTTTATTCAGAATTCGAGTAAAATAACTCGAACTTTATTCCTTTTTGAAATTTTTAAACTTTTGATTGAAGCATTCTATCAATGAGAAGATTTTACATGGTAATGTCATTCAATTCTTCATAACTTATTTTCTCAATAAAATGCTTCCTTTATTGAAAGCCTAATCAGTTATCAAAGGAAAAATTACTCTAATTTAATTTCAAAAAGCAGTGACGTAACCAAAATGGAGCAGTTGTTCCAGGAGAGCTTCAGGAGTTCTCTTCGTCCCTCTCATTGTCAACAACAGGGAATGCTCAAATTTACAAAACTAGAATGGGAAAAACAATGCATAAATTGACAAAAATATGAAGGAAAGGCTACACATGTAATTTGAGAGTCGTTTATTCATCTAGTGAATTACATTTCCCTTAGTGATTTGTCACCTGTCATAGATAGTATACTCATACTCATTTCTTGATATTGTCAGCTACTCTTGCAAAATTCACTATATTCCAACTGTGAATTGTTGAGTCAGAGTCAAATCTATTGATGAACATAAGCAGTTAAAAAAAGAATGTTTGAAGATATAAACTGATAAGTAATATAGAAGCATTTTTTTTTTTTTTTGAGGATGAAGCCCACATAGGTCTTAGACCTGTGCGTGGGTAATGAGTTGGATGATGGTGATTGATGAGTTGGACCTACAGTTTTAGGTGGGTTCCGAACCACCGGGAAGTGATTTTACAGCAGTGAACAGTGTCTTTTTTGCTGGCCAATCTAATCGGTCACCGTTACGAACAGGACCTACGAGAACGCAGCTTATCTCTCTGATTGAACAGATACCTGCTACGGCTCGCGGCTATCACTTCCCTAATTGAAGCAATGCATGAGTTAATGGATTCATGCAATTTCCAATTTTGTTTTTCACTGCATTACATCTCAGCTCTACTCTTCAGGTAGGAATAATAATAATAATAATAATAATAATAATTATTATTATTACTATTATTATTGTTATTATTATTATTATTAAAATTATTATTATTATTATTATTATTGGCGAATTCACCCTTATGAAAGACAATAAGAAGGGTCAAATCATTTTTCTCTCTGTTTGCCCAGACGTCTGGCATTCGTTCTGAGAATTTTTATTATCAATATTATTCTCTCTGATTTGTGACACAAAACAGAGGCATTTTTATTAAACACATTATTATTATTCTGATTGTTCCAATCATCCTATGTCGGTACATGAACAGAAGCCATCAGTTCAGTTTAGTTTCTGCAAACGAACGAGAGACAGAAATCTTTGCAGGCATCGTCCAATTAATTTGTAGCTTAGGCGGTCGAATTCACATGCATTGACTTGGCGGTGGTGACTCGACTGCAACTCGGACTCACAGCAATCGCAGCGCTTAGAAGATTATTAGTGCGGCTCTGGTGTTGGATGTTCGAGAGAGAGAGAAACAATGAGTGAGTGAGAGTGTTGTGTGCTAGTGAGGTGTTTGCGCTTGTTGGAGTGTCAGTGTGGTTGGGAAGGCGCTAGGAGTTGCAAGGAGATGCCGATCGATCGGAGGTGAACTGGGAAGGTAGGAGTAGATAGGTGGAGGCCGTGGTGCTATACAGTCGCGAAGGTGCTGCTGATGTGAGCTGTGCTTGCTGTTCCGGGCGCGGTCGACGTAGAGTGAGAACGTTGAGTGTGAGAGAGCGAGTGAACAAGAAAAGTGGTCTCCAGATCACGCCCTCCGTTTGCTGGGCGGGAGCAGGAGAGCGGTGATTGGCGGTTGGGCGGTCACGTGGTCCGTTGCGCGGTGGACTTCTGCGCAAGGGTGAGACGTTGCTACAGCGCTCGCGCTCTGCTCTCGGCTCGTTTAGAAACATGTCGACTAAGTATATTTTTGTATGTGTTTTTGAAAAAGTTTTAGGAGGGATTTCGGCGCGCCCGACGAGGATCAATCGAGGGTTCTTATTTAATGCAGCCCGCGGAAGCTTTAAGCTGGCGCTCCCGTAACAGGCTTAGCTCTTGTTTTATCCGTTGTGCGTGCGCGTGAGAACTACGAGAGGGGTGGCGAGGGGCAGATTCCACGACGACTACGACGACGAGGAGAAGAAGGAGAAGAAGAAACGGTGGTGACCGACTTGGGCGATCCGCTTCCTGCCAGCGGCTTAAGGACTCGGTAAGTGCTTTTTATAGACGCTGCCAATTCATCAGCGGCGATCTTATTATTAGTACGGCGCCCCGGACAGATTAGCGGAGGCACCGGTTCCGGAGTGGAGAAGCCGAAGCCTCTGGCGTTGTCGACAAGAGCGGCTTTGCTCTCTAAGAAGATTAACGGCGACGAGCCATCCCTTTTTGTGTGTGCTGGTGCTGAGTCGGGCTGCAGCTAGTCTCGGCGAGCCGTGCACCGGGCCGGCAGTCATGCGGTCGACCTCCGCGATCCGTGTTCGTCTTCCTCCTCTTTCCCATCCGGTAGTCTCCCTCGGGAACGCCTCCAGTCGGGCTGTCAGTTTTGCTCGTGTAGCTGCCATTTGATAGTCAGTGTTTGTGGAGTATCGATTACAGTATCTGTGTTTGTGAAATATCTTTGTGGAGTAGCTCTTTTACCCACTGCTAAAACCCTGGAAGGGTTAAATTTATCGTCTGAAACCTATAGTACCTATTCGGGGTTGAAATGCTACTTCACTCAGTGTTATAAGCTAGGCTAGGTTGAAGTTTTGGGTAGTCGGTTTTATTTGTGGAATACTGCTCTTTTACCCTGTGTTATCATCTAGGCGGGGTTAAATGTTAATGTCTAGTTATCTTCTGAAACTATAGTACCTATTCGGAGTTGAAATACTCGTTCACCCAGTGCTATGAGCTAGACAGGGTTAAAGTTATGGTATGAAGTCAGTTTTGCTCTTGATAGTCTGTTTTATTTGTGGAATAATGCTCTTTTACTCAATGTTATCAGCCAGGCAGGGTTAAAGTTATCGTCTGAAAATATAGTAGCTATTCGGGGTTAAATTTAAAACCGAAAGCTGCTACTTAGTAATCAATTATTTCAATGGAGAATGTTTAAAATCAGTTTGTATTTCTTAATCTTGTAAATCAGTCACAGTTCCCCTTATTATATCTCTTTCCAACCGAAAATATAGAAATATCCAGTGTTATCAGCTAGCTAGGGTTAGAGTTATCGTCTGAAACTTCACCACTTATTTTAGGTTAAAGTGAAATTGAAAGTTACTACTACATAATCCATTATTTCAGCGAGGAATAATCAATTGACCCATATTCCTAGATCATGTAAATTACAGTAGTTACAGTACATCACCATGACATTTTGTCTACAGCTATTGAGGAGTATACCTATATATTGAAACATTGTCTGAAACATTGAAGCACGTATTTATGAACGTATTCAGTGTCTCTTGACTCTTTGGACTCTTGAAATGCCTCTAATCTGAATACATTTCAAGAGTCAAGAGATACTGAAGGAACGTTCATAAATACGGCCCTAAGTCTATCAATTCGGGGTTAGGTTCATGTTTATCAAAAGTTACTGTTTATTTCAATTGCTACTAATCCATCGCTTCAACTAAACAGCTAAGAACGGTTAAAGTTTGCCTTATTGTCTGAAACTACAGTACCTATTTGGGTTTAAAGTGAAAATATAAAGTGAAATGAAATTAAATATGTATTGTTCCTTTACTAATACAGCAGATACAAAACATCCAAGCAGCACAATAATTGAATATTTGAAATTAAAAATTATATATAGTTCAAGTTTCTACCAATTCATTATTTTTATTTATTCATTTATCATCTGTGTACATCATCTCAGTACTGTAGAATAAAGAGGAAACAAAACGCTTTATAGATCAAACTGCTTCCTCTTCTAAATGTCAATACAGAAATGTCCAAATAAAGGTTATGTCTAGAAGTCAAAGTCTCATTTTAACTAGGAATGATCAATTATCCCGTATTTCTTGTAGATATTGTATTGTCTCTGTTTTTAAAAATGGTGATAACCGTTGGAATGTAATAGATAAATAAATCAAATACTTTGAAATTTTGTCCTCAGCTATAGGTCGTGTTCCTCATATCGTCTGAAAGTAAAAGTCTATCTGTTCAGGGTGAGGTTCGCTTTTCATTTCAATCGCTATCAATCCGTTGTTTCAATTAGGAATGATCAATCATCCCGAATTTCTTGACCAAACAAATCATTTAGCGTTCCTATAGAAATTTTGAACTCACTATCTGTGTTCTGGTGTTCATGTACAACCACATTTCATTAGGAAATCGTCACTTATCCGTTTGAATAGAAATGACTAGTTGCGTTGTATTTCTTCAATTGTTGTTTTCCATTTTTTTTTTGTATTATTGCGTGTGAATTTATCTGCATAGGGTTGAGTGGTAGAGAGGACCAAGAGTCCTAACTCCACCCTCAATAAAGTCAACCAATCATCTAACTAGTTTTCTGCATCCGAGTTTCACTAGTTACTTTGGTGTCACTCATTATCTCCTGAGCTCTTGAATTACAGTTAGTGTTTGTGTATACAATACAATGAATTTTCACTAGATTGTGAGTTTATTATTAAATTTATTACTTAGACATCCCCTGGGAACTAGAAAAATTCTCGTTTCAAACTACTTTTTCAGCAATTGAATTAGTACTTTTTTATACTATATCGAATCTTCTCCTATTAAAAAATACCAAAATCAAGTTATAAGTACAAAAATCAAGGTATCGAATATTAAAGAGTGTTGTGGAAAGGGAAAAGGGAAAAAGGGAAATTGCAAAAGGCTACTATTGTATTTATTGTGTGTTCACTGTACAATGTTATCAATCATAGTGGAAGAATTGACAAACCATATTTTATGAAGTGCATTCCCCCTACATTATCTCTAATGCGTTCCTGATAATGAATTTTCCATCGCTTCCGAGTTCTATACCTGTATATGATATTCCATTTACACGGTAAAATTGATCGTTTAAATATTGTGATATTTAATGTCTCACAATGAAGTTTGTGGCTTGGGTATAATTATATGATAGGAGTTAGGCAGGGTGATAGTTCCCGCAGGGTGATAATGAGAGAGAGGCTTCATTGTAGATGGAAGGGAAGACCAAGGGACAGATGTTTTTGACAAGGTTTTTGGTCATAATATATTTTTTCAAAGTTTCTTGTATTGAATATTATTAGGGCTAAGGAATGTTATCTATTGCTGTGAGGAAATATTTGCTTCTACGATTATTTTGTGAAATATGGGGGTTCAAAGTTGACATTTTTCGGTTTTTGGGGGCAATTGATCTCACCTACGAGTGATTTTAAACTTTTGATAAATTTTCTGTAATTGAAAGATACATTGAGAAATAAAATGACATATTTTTACTCTAAACATGCAATTATTTTTTCATAATACATATTTAAAATAAATTTTGTAAAAATTTCAATTTTTCAAAAAAAAATTTTGAAAAAGTTTTGTTAGGTTGAAATAAAAATATATCATTTTATTCCTCAATATGTCTTCAAGTTATGGAATATTTATCAAAAGTTTAAAATCACTAATTGGTGAGATCAATTGCCCCCAAAAACCAAAAAAATTCTACTTTGAACCCCCATATTCAACAAAATAATTGAGGATAAACATTTTTCCTCACTGCAATAGATAGCATTTCAAAGCCCAATATTCAATACAAGAACTTTCGAAAAAAAAATTATTATATAAACCCTGCGCACAGCCATATTATCAAAGTTATAATCAATCTTATGAACTTTATTATGACAAATTTAATGCTCCTTACAGTTGATATTGCTCACTATATCGGTAATATTATCATTTATTTACAACACAAAACACAATAAAGTAAAGATACTACAGGCATAGCCCACTACTGCTTTCTTTACACATTTTTAAATGAAAATTCCAAATTTTAAGTTATGCTCAAATTAAACTAGGAATTTCACTTTGAATACAATTACTGATTCTTACCATGACAAAAATATCAATTTAGGAGCTCAATTTAAAAACGCAGCACTAACACTAACTATAGGCTACGTTGAATTATTGTTGTTTAAAGTCAAGCCGCGAATAGCCCTAATCCATTTTATTAAATATAGAAAATGCTCACATTTTTTTGTAGAAAGCTGTATCCAGCATGATTCGCGACTATAGCTTTCCCTATCCTCTCATTAGCAAAATAAACTGTGTAATGAATGAAATAAATGTATCGATTCGTTGTTTACTGGCTTCATAAACAGTCTAATAGATTAATTCAGAAGTATTTGTATAAAATTGATTGAAAAGTAGAAATGAATAATATTACTATCGGCCGGTCGCACGAAAGCCAATTAAATTTAATCCCCGTAGAATGACGTCACTCTACGGAAATTAAACATAATGGAGAGAATTTAGTTGCACAAAGGACAATTACAAGCGATAACGCCGATTAGGTTAACCGGCGTAAAATATATTTAACCGCCCGATCACCGATGATTGAATCTCACTAATGCCCGCTAAATTATATTTTATAGGTTATGTTTATTGTACCAGAACACGAACTGAAAATTAGGTCTTAGGTGTTAAAAATGTTTCAAAATGAATAAAATCTATTAAAAATATAATAATATTGAGATAGTTTAATAATGATTCAAATAATTCTGACTCTGTTCTCTGCTGTAAAATCACTTCCCGGAGGTTCGGAACCCACCTAAAACTGTAGATCCAACTCATCAATCACCATCACCCTCGCACAGGTCTCAGACCTATGTGGGCTTCATCTCCGAAAAAAAATCGCAATGAAATGATTCTAATTCATCTTTTTTCTCAACTTCAGATCAAATTACAGTGTAGCCAGATTGTGCCCGTTCAGTTAACGAAAATTAACTAATGGATCTTTGTGCAACAGAAATAAACCCGTTACACTTTTACGACGGTTTGTTAACTGGCATTAAACTCCTTATTAATTGGCTTTCGTGCAACCGGTCGCATGTTTCTGTTTCTCCTGTCGTTAGGTTATACTATACTAATTATTGGTAATTAGGAGAACTATTAAAATTTTGAAATAAAAAACCCGTAAAGTCCTGGATGCTTGCAACCTTCTTTTTTATGCCCTTATCGGTTTTAATAGATTCATCTCGCGTCCTTGATTCGGTATGTGTGTGTATGTATGCTTTATTGGTCCTTACATTCAAATTCAAGATAATTCAGAGTCTCTCATTCATGACTGATTTTTTTGATAATAAAAGTGAAATTATTATAATAATAATTAATAAAATAGCTAACCCCCAAGTTGTAAAAAGTGAAATAAAACCTATTGATCAAATTATTTATTCAGTAATTCACTAGTCCTTTGGGCTAGTTGGGTCAATTCGACCGAGAGTCATGTGTCCGGTCAGCAGAGGTTAGTTTCAAGTAGAGATTACCTCAAAATCCGCTCGAATACCAGAATAACATAGTTTTCAATCCACATAACACATTATATCACTTTAGTTCATATTTAGGTAGATATTTTTTCTCTTCTATAAAAATTACTTCAATTTCGGGAATTATCAAGTTTATTTACTTTTGATAGTCATGCTACTCCTGTCTTCCGTGTACAATAAGCCCTATGAAAATTTGTTCTTTGAACGTAATATACCATAAATAAAAACCAAATTTTAAATTGAATTTCTGAATAAACCAAAAGCTAAGAAAATACTCAAAAAGTATCATGAAGGTTTTTGCTTTTGGGTTATTTCATAGTTGTATTCTCAAATAAAGTAAAAACTTCTAAAACTCTATGATTCTTTCAAATGGAACATTTGTTTTTTTTCTGGAGGATGAAGCCCTCATAGGTCTGAGATCTGAGCGTTGGTAATGAGTTGGATGATATTCATTGATGAGTTGGACCTACAGTTTAAGAACCGCCGGGAAGTGATTTTACAGCAGAGAATAGTGTCATTTCTGCTGGCCAATCTAATCGGTCGCCGTTACAAAGAGGTAACATGTAAATGCAACGGAAATTTAGTTTGCAACGGAAAAATTGCAATTTTTTCAGAAGCTCTTATGAAATTAAATACAGTAGCTAGAAGAAGCTAACTAATTCCGGAGATTAAAAAAAGGAAAATAATTATTTCTATTTGTATCTCTGCCGAAGATTGGCAATAAAGTTGTATTTGATTTGACTTAATAAAAATATATTTTCGAATAGCTTTTATTTTCAGGAATAAACCATTTGTGGTAGAAAATGAATTACCTTAAATTCGCCATTATTCCATCATAATAATTATTCGAAATAAGCTACTAATAATAATTACTGATTGATGGCGATTTACCACATTTTTTCATGCTATTTTACCATTAGTAGGAGATCAGTAAAAGATTAGACGTGGTAGAAGCGGATTAGCTTGGATTAGCGGTAGAAGATTAGATCAGTAGTAAAATTCCATAACCATCATTAGAGAAAATCTATCAATACAAAATACCCCAATAATCCATTTATGTGCACTCATGTACTGTATATAGGTCGACGTTTAAAAATGGAAACAGTATTCAGTATAATAAACTTCATGGAGTGGCCGTAGCCGAGTGGGTTAAGTGCTGGTTTGCTAGCCCAAAGGTCCCGGGTTCGATCCCAGTTCTGACCGAAAAATTTTACCTCGGGCCACTCCCGTGTTTCGGAGGACACGTTAAGCTGTCGGTCCCGGCTGCCTAAAAACAGTCGTTAAGTCACGTCAGAGGCCCTGAACTTATTCAGGTGCGACCTGATAACTCTGACACCAGACCTGAGCCAGCCAGGTCACACGATATTATTGTTATAATAAACTTCATGAAGGTTTGCTAAAATTTTGAAAAACTCCTGTGATAATTCATATTTTTTCAAATTGACTTGGACAGTAACTAGTTTACATTTCCTACGTTTGTGAATGGTACAACGCGTAATCAGTGTTTGTGTTTATTTTATGCGGTGTATGTTCAATGAAAGTCGGGCGACAGAATCGTAGTTGGTGCATTGTGAAAGGGATAATAATTTTGAAAGTAACAACGAGTGACGTCATCAACGAATTGTCAATAACCAGCTGCTACTAATAAGGTTGTCAACGTGGCCAGTGCACTCTCAACCAGCAATCATTTACTTCATCAATGGAATTTGGTAAATACTCATAAGTTTATATTTTAAATGATGATGATGATTGATTGTGACGTGTGCAAGTTTGAAAATAGTAGTTTATGCGACGATTTTATTTTGACCCTCATTAAGGCACGAGTTAGATGTAAGCTATAACACGAGCGAATGTGAGTGTTATAAATATCTCACGAGTGCTTTAATGGCCAAATAAGATCGTTGCATACACTATTTTATCTACGACCACTAGTACACATTTAATTAAAACAATCTCATTTTACCTGTGACTGTCAGAGATACCTAACCTCTCATCTCAAATACGAGAAGTTATATTAGATTGTTAGGTTAAAGCAGCTGGTGTAGCAGTTTGATCAAATCAGCTGATAGTTTCACAATATTGAATTACGATATTGATTCCATCAAAAATGCTTCTGATTGGTCCAGAACCCGTGTTATAATGTAGAACCTGTACTATAATGAGCTCATTATACAACGGGTTTCAAAAAGCATTTCGAAAAGACAGCTGTTTTGGCATCAATTGTGAAACTGTAATGTATACATTATGACATGGTCGTAGATAAAAATCATTGAGCACTTTTTTCTTGAGCACAAGCCTTACATCCGTCTCGTAATAATAGAATAGAATTTTGTTTTCATTCACTGGTCATATTATTATTCAATGTATTTTACAAATTATTTAGTCGTTCAAAAACATCCATTCCAACAACTTTTTAAAAATATATATATAGTTTTCAAAATATATAAATGAGGTCTTTTAAAAAATCTCTGAACGTTGATTGGTCTCTGAACCAATATGAGATACAGAAAATAGAAGTACCAAGTATGAGTTAAATTTTCAATTAGTAAAGTTCTCGTTTTATTACACTTTGCTAATTTGCCACAAAAGTTGAATTTGGAAATCAAAGATTAGCTGTAACTCCGAGTGTATGGACTAACATTCCAAATAAATAAGAAACTTATGTTTTAACCGACTTCCAGACAGGAGGAGGTTCTCAATACGACCTGTTTTTTATGTTTGTACATCAATTATTCGAACACTATTAAACTGATGTCAATAGAAAACAAAATTAAACGAAAGATCATCATTCAGCGGTTGTCACATCCAAGTTTTGCAAGGATCGGCCCAATGCTTAGCCCAATATCGCACACAAAGGAGCATTCATGTCTTCATTTCAATTTTCTTCGAATAGGATAGTTTCACACATAACCGCCAGTCGGATAACCCGCTGTCGTTTACCAGGCCGATCATTGTATCATGGAGCGCTTCACATCTACCCGATTCTCGAAATCATATGATGTAATGTAATTACACCGGGTAAACGACATCGGATACCCAAAGCCGGTTATGTGTGAAACAAGCCTGTAATTTCCCGTTTTGACCATTCAGGTGAACGTAATGTGAATTAAGAATAAGATCAATATAATATTTCTGTTCATATAAACATTGTAAATAATTTAGTTCATGTTATGGTGTCGCAGGAATAAGGTTATACAGTTTTAATCATGAATTGGAGTGAAAATGCTTTTGAGATCGTTAATTTCAAAAAATAATTGAACAATATTCTTTAAAATATTTATTAATTTTTCAGTTTAGGTATATTCTGAAAGGGACCACATTAAAATGTCGAGTTAAAGGCCATTTAACTTTTAAGAACTTTTAAGAAGCCTTTCGCATTATCTTAAATACGAAGGTCTGCGTTAAGTAGACAGTTGAAGAATTTGACTTGGTTTATTCACTTTTTTTTAGTAGATTTTGAGTTACTTTAGTTTATATGTTATATTGATTTGCAAATTTGATAAATATCTCATAATGTACCGGTACGCTATAAGAAGTTTCTCATGTTTTCAAAGTTAAAAATTCAACTAAAAAACTTAAAACAAATTTTAAAGAAACCGGCATCAACGTAATGTTACTCAAAAATTAAATACTCATGTACTCAAACATTTAATATAAAGTATTTGCTAAGACAATTTCAAATTTAATACGAGTAATCTTTTTAAGTCGGCGCCAAATATTCTATGAACTTAATAAGACATTCTATGTTATATTTTACAGCATTATGGAAAATTTGGCGCCGAAAAATTAAATTTCACGGCTCTTAAATCTATCATATTCATTACTATCACATCATATTCTATCATAACATAACAGCTAGGCTACTGTTCATTTCAGGATTAGAAGGATAAGTGAGCAGGGTAATGATTACAAAATCCAAGATGGAGACCATGCTACGGAATTGTAGTGTCTTCGGTTGTGTCTTTTCATTGTTTTTTATTTATGAATTTCACGGTATTTCTCTTTCAACTAATTCTGAGCCACATATAAGGTTAAATTAAAGTATTTATATGTATCTATAAAATACGTAGGCTACTGTATATTCCACAAGTTCTGTTCAGTATTAATCGAAATCAGACCTGTGTAATACATAATACATAAGTACAACAAGTGAATTGTTTCACAATACGACTCTGAGTATCCGAAACCCAATTATCTGAATCGATTTTTAGCGAAATGATAAAAAATAATTTATAAAGATGCATAAAGTAGAATGTAGTGTTGTCAAAAGACTGTCACATCATATAAAGAATATACAGAGATGCAGAATGTAATAAAATCTGTGAAATGTGTCATTTTCTCTAATTAATTCAGAAACCCTAAGGAGGAATTATTTGATCCAAGTAGGATTTTAGTAATTTAGGTTAGAAAAGTTGCACAATAGTATTCAAAAATAGACAGCAGTAGTATATTTAAAAAATGTTTCAGAAACCCTAAGGAGGAATTCTTTGATCCAAGTAGGATTTTAGTAATTTAGGTTAGAAAAAGTTGCTCAATAGTATTCAAGAATAGATAGCAGAAGTACATTTAAAAAATGTTTCTACCTATGCCAGGAGCGAAAATTGAAATTTTTCAGGTTTTTAATACAGATTCTGCATTGCAATAACATTGGAAAAACAGGTTGGTTTTTTCAGAGCTGCTAGTGATAAAAGGTTCTTGTGGTCTACTCCATGTTTCTGTGTTTTAGGTTCGATTTATCGATATATAAGAATACATCGATATATAAGCGGTGTTCTTATATATCGATGGTTCGATGTTTCTCAGATACAGTAGTTGATACCTGAAATTTGCAGAATAGCAGTAGCCATTTCTAGTGATGCTTGTAGGTTTGTCATTCTGTCAAACAGAATGACAGCTATTTTAAGTTTCTGACAAGAAAAGATAGAAGCGTCAGCAAACTAATTAGAAAGTGGACTAATTAGGTAGCAAGAAACGTGCAGATAGTGATCGAGGGAATAACAAAAAAATAGTTGGGTCCCCTCGAGTGGTTGGGATTCCATTATCAGCAAACACACGGATCTCCTCCTTCTTTCTTCACTACTTCCAATCCCAGATTCCCCACTTCGTTCATTGGTTTCCCCGCAGGGGTAGAACCTAGAGCACAATAGAGATAGAGTTACTGGACTTTATATACAGAACAACCAACTGTTATGAGTATCCTACACCAATGAAATAGAGTTGTGAAATAATAATAGATAGTGTATAGAAGTGAAAGGAATGCGCTTTCCTTGGTATGATACAGGGTAAGATTTTTTGTTTTATTAAAACATTTATTTGGATATTAAATTTTTGTTGTGAATTTAACGACTTGCAGTCGCTTTTAGATTGTGAATATATAATAAATATATTATATATTGATGAGTTGAAGATTAGGCCTCAAACAGGGTGACTATAGCGATTGGGAAAACCGGGAAAAGTAAGGGAATTTTAAAATTCTGGAAAAGTCAGGGAATATAAAAAAATATCGGGAAAACTTCGTAGTAATTATATACCTAATAATAATTATACTAATTTATTATAGAAACCCTCACATGAAATGCTTCAATATCGAACTTGAAATGCGTTTTTAGATAGACAACCAAACAAATAAGGTAGGTAGGCTAACACACATAAAATTGTTTTGATTAGTCTATTCGCTAAGGTCTTTTTGTTTTTCATATAAAAGCCAAATACCCCTGATTCACTGACTCATTCATCAGCGTTTATCGATAAACACATGGCTAATTAAGTTGAAATTTGGTACACATGTCCCGTTGGGGCTCTAGATACATGCTAAGAAGAATTTTAAAAAATTCCAAAAAGGCAAAAAGTGAAAGTTAAAAAAATTATACAAGAGTTCTGAATTGAATAAATGTATGATACCGTATGAGCCCGTATCCATGACTACAGATGATCAACTTACAAAATTGCTCGATGGATTCACGATTTTGTACGAATTTTAAACCACCCCCCTGGCTAGACGGTTAAGGCGAGCGAAGCGAGTCACCCTGCTCGAAGATGAGTTTCAACAACTCGAAAACGTTCGGCCAAGTGTGAGTAGATTTATTACATATTCACAATCTAAAACTGACTGCAAGTCGTTAAATTTACAACAAAAAATTAATATTAACAACGTAGATCGTTATGGAACAAGAAATCCAAGAATTTATTTGGATTAGTCAATTTTTCAATGGACATTACGAATCTCGAAAATTTTAACGACCCACGAGTGAAAAGTAAATTAGGATCGTTGCATACAATATTTTTTTATCTACAATAAGTCATGTCTAATTTAACCTACCGAATTTAATCTAATTAAAAAATTTAATTAACCTACTTAAAATGAATAGACTTACTAATTTATTTAACTTGAAAAATCGGATAGCCCAAACTAGCATAACCTAGAATGATTTCTTGATGTTGACGTCGGTTGTGGAATTGAAACTAAATTTATTTTCGAAATGTTCAGATCAACTGATGTGACTATTCATTTCAACACTAGGATTTTCAACTAAATCCCCCCCCCCCCCAACTGGATTTCACCCAAAATAGATAGCAATGAATGAAAAAAACCTCAATTGTTCTACCTTTATTGTTTTCAATTCACGAAATTGGAGAATTTCTAAATTATTATTGGTTTAGAGTCAATGGTGACTCCGACTCAGGTTGCATAGCAGCTTCATTATGCAAGTGGTTTGATAATGCATGTATAAAGTGAGCTATAATGATGTCAAATTCTAGCCTCCATTGATTAATATAACGTAGTCGTAGATAAAAAAATATTATATTACACTATATGGCCAACTAACAGTACATAATTATTAATATTACAGTAGGCTACATATAGTTTTGATTAGTTGTTAGACGATATTATGAATAGCTGGGTGTATCACTTACGGCCGGTTGCACGAAAGCCGATTAAATTTAATCCCCGTAGAATGACGTCATTCTACGGAAATTAAAGTTAACGGAGAGAATTTAGTTGCACAAAAGGCAATTACAAGCGATAATGCCGATTAGGTTAACCGGCGTAAAATATATTTAACCGCCCGATCACCGATGATTAAATCTCACTAATGCATTTTAAAGGTTATGTTTATTGTTCCAGAACACGGAACTGCAAATTAGGTCGTAGGTGTTGAAAACCTTTCAAAATTAATAAAATCTAACTTATTAAGAATATTGAGATAGTTGAATAATGATTCAAATAATTCACAATGAAATAGTTCTAATTCATATATTGTTTTTCTTAAATTCATAATCAACTGTGATGAAATTACAGTGTAGCCAGATTGTGCCCGTTCAGTTAACGAAAATTAACTAATGGATCTTTGTGCAACAGAAATAAACCCGTAACACTGATGACGGTTAGTTAACTGGCATTAAACTCCTTATTTGATTGGCTTTTGTGCAGCCGACCGTTAGAGTATTTATAAAAACTCAATTTTTAATTATTTAAAAGAATAATTAAATAAAAATTGTTCCCTTTCAAACAAGTTTCATCTTTTAACTGGGGAAACACATTTGCATAGCCAACCTATAGAGCTAGCTTGAAATGAGGAGAATATCTGTAGTTGGTTTTGAAGCAACTGACAATTTAATAGCACTTCCAGGAATTCGAAATTAATATTTTTTTTTGCTGATGATAATTCCCACATCATTTTGAGACTTGTGCGTGGGTAAAGAGGTGAGTGATAACAGATAGATGCCAGACGGTGGAGCGGGAATCAAACCCACGACCGCTGAAACGACAGCAAGAGAATATCTTTATGAGAACCGAAACTTTAATTATGAGAATATCTTTCCTGTGGCGAGGGGTTTTCAGGTTATTTCTTATTCATTATCATTTACTTTTTTATTATTCAAAAGAATAAGTTGAGGAATAACGATTCCTTTGAAACAAGTTGAAAAAAAATTATTGAATTGAGAAAGGTTTCATTCTTTCACCAAGTGGGAAGGAGTATTCGCATAGCCAACTCATAGGGCTAGTTTAGACTGAAGGATATTTTTCTTGTACTGAAGTTTTCGCTTTATTTTTAACTCGATTCTGCTCAATTCTTGGAAGAGTCACGATGACATCTGGGCTTTCACCTCTACTGAATGGAGAATGTTTCGCACCCAAACAATAGCCTATTGAAAAATATTATATTTATTCTCATCCTTCACAACTTTACCTTCAGTCCACTCTACCTTCTTTGTCATATACTCGTAGACAAAATGTAGACCTGCATTTTGAACCAAAACGCATCATTATTTCAACCACCTTTCTAGTGTTTGGGGTAGAAAATAGTAAACTGTTTGGCAGTAATAAAAAATAACATTCCCGGTAATTGAAATTTAAATTAGAAAATGATTACTGAATATTTAATAATTATATTGATTGATATTAATTCTATTGAACTTGAGATATTAAAAGTTCAAAATCAATCAATTTATTTACAGTATCATTACAACAAAGGTCCTCCTAAACCAGTAGGTTTTTCAGGAGGTGCCATATATTGATTTAATACAAGTAAAAACTATTCTTGAACAGACTAAAACGTCAGAATTTCCAAATAACATAACCTTCAATCCACATGACACAGTGAAAGATTATAAATTACATTATGAGATATTAAAATACACAATTCACTACCAGTGGATATCAATTTTTTATTTATTGAGATAAAATTACAATGAATACAAAGATGCAACAGACTTAAATCTAAAACTGCTCTCTTCACAAATTTTGAGTGTGCTATATATTGTCCAAGACAAGACTGCGCTTGGATGGGCGACTGCGCTTCAATGGCTTGATGTAATAAGCTCTATTATCACTTAACCGGTGGTTCGGAGCCCACCTAAAATAGTAGGTTCACCATGTTTTCCATAAGTGCGAAGTGGAAATACCCGTGAGGGTCTCTCCACCAATAAAACCCATCCGCTCATTATTTTTTTACGATTCAAGATTCCCTGAATCAGGATTTAAGTACTGTAGTAAATAAAAGAGAACATTTTAATAATTATTTATAAAATAATTTAATAATTATTAATAAAATAATTCAATAATTATTTATTAAATAATAATTATTAATAGAATAGTTCAATAATTATTTATAAAATAATTTCCCTAGCAAGGGAAGTCTGATTCTCCTGCCATCTGTGTTCCATTACTGTTTATCCTTTAAATAGTTACTGACGCCATTTATCCAGTTCACTGGTCAAAGATGAAGAAAGAAGAATTACAAAAACTGACACTCCAAGAGCTAATTCGGTTGTAGTGCTGCTACTCGTTGGCTTGTTTAGCTAGTAAACTCGCCCAATCGACGTTCAATCATGTCTATAAAATTTATGACTTCGTGTATTAGGCGTTCTGATTAGTAGTGATGTTTTATGATGTAGTACATATGTGATGAGCACAGGCCTACATGTCGAATGATGGATGAACATGATGACATGAGCCTGTGTGTCGGTCTAGGCGGGAAGTAGCCGACATTGGAGCGGAACCATTCGGTAATCCGGATATGGCACTCAGCGACTTGCAAAACAGCTTAAACGATTACCATTACGACGTGTCAGATGATAGAAGCGTGCCCTGTCGGCGAATCAACACTTATTCATGCTAGGTTACAAGTAATGCACATGTTGTAGGTCAACGGAAGAAACCCCTTTAGTTTAATGATTAGTTTTTTGCACTTTTAAACAATTTGAAACCAGTTTAACTTCCATAATAATCTTTTCTCTTATTTTCTTCATGTAAATTTTGTAATTGTGATTTTGTTAAGAGTGTATTTGTATTATTTTGAGGATAATAAATTGATTGATTGATAGATCCAATTTATTCGTCTACTACTGGTTTAGTCTTGTTTTAATTGTCTCGACAAAAGAGCAGTTGTTTTGTCTGAGATGGAATTACTCAGGGCGTATATAAGGGAAGGGGTGCCGGGCCCTCCCTCTAAATGAAGATGAATTTGGTTAATAAAAACTTTTAAGCACACAAATTTTTGTTGCCAATAAATTATTCAATTCGCTTAAGCTTTTTAAAAACAATATTACAAAAATACTACGGAATTTGTCAAATAATCAACTAAATTAGGATTTATTTGGTAAAACAAACTTTCACACATCAAACCTGTGTTGTCAATTATTCACTTTGTTCAAGCTCTCTAAAAATAATAATATTACATGAATTTGGTGTCATTTAATCTTTGAATTTCCCAAATTTTCTACTAAACTGTACTAAAGCAAGGAATGCTGAACTTGTTATTATTGGCCCTGGCCGCCCAAATTTTAATTCGCTACTGGATTAACTTTACATTAAAAACGTGTAATTTTCAATGTCTACTCTGCTATTACTCTTATGTAGAAGATAACTGTGAGTTTTCCCAATAAGTATTTGAAAAATATCCTGCAGTATTCAAGAAAGCAATATCTTTCGTATTCGCAGGACCTGCACTTATAGACCTCGGCTGTATTAGTTTAGGTGGGCATGGCATACTAATATATAACGGTAAGTTCAGTGAGGAAAGCAATCACAAACTACCTCACTTCTCGTTTGTGTAGTACGCTCTTTGGACTAAAACAACGTTGAGATCTGAAGAGTCACCTAGTCTTAATCGGCTATGGTACTATGGCACTAATATTTTATGTATGTACTACGGTACATAAAATATTAGTGTAATTCAGGTACTTTGAGATTGAGATTGGGGATGCTAAAGAACATGGACATTGGATGAGTACAATCACAAACCTTGGTGGTTCTGTTTGCGTTTTAACGTATATTCCTGATTACAGCTCTTATCTAAACATTATCTAATGTAGGAACAAGAAATTTTTAAACTATACACTAATCAAAATGTATCTACTGTCAGCTTCAAAGCCACCTTCAGCTTTGAAACTAGCAGTTTTTTAGTGAACTTTCAAATTTGACCTAATTATCAAGTATGCTATATTATGTTATAACTTCAAATGATTATAGAGTTAGTGTTTAAGGATTAGTATTGCTGTGAGGCTGTGTACAGTATTCTAGAACCATAAAACTGGTTTATTGGTCTAATACCTTATATTATTTATATAGTTCATCAGAATTTTACCATATTTTAAATAAGATTCCTTTTTGCAACTAATAAGAATAACTTTCTACATTAAGTACAATTTGTTGTCACTAGTATGATAACCTGATAACAAATTTAATCATGATCGTCACTTTAAACTAATTAGCCTTTATCGAGTCTGGTAAGTAGGCCTTTACAAAACCGTGCTTCTATGACTTGGTGCTAAAAGCATTATTACCACCTACACGGTGGTTCGAAACCCACCTAAAATGTAGGTCCACCCTGCTTTTATAACATGGCTCCAACGGCAAGGCTTATTATTATTATTATTATATAACAATTTCACTTTTGTTGTTCAGCATAGAGTAGCCTACTAGAAAACATGAAATTTATGAAAAATACGAACAAACTCCCCTGTCCTGGAAATAGACGAACAGAGTGAAATAGTGGAGAGAAAGGAGGCGATTCACATTTTTAGAATAAAAGAGTCGTAACGTCTGTTCAGGTAGAGCATTCCGTGGGGAGGTGTGAGGTTCCAAGAGGTCTGACAAACTCAAAAACTGATTGGAAGTGGCTCATTCAGTGGGTGAAGCCAAGCCAAAGAGGTTCTTAGGTACAAACTACCCATGTCGAAAATTTAGTGAGAGCATCGACCGACGATCCTTCTTTTGTTCTACAACAGACATCCTGTGCCTTGTTTCAATGTTCTCGGAATGTAAACCGTCACCTGGAAATAGACACATACTATTGAATTTAGGAACACGTGTTTCTAACTGTCCTCTATACTAGGTAGGAGACATGCAGTCTGCACAGCTACCTGGCCGTTTATAGCCTCGGGTGATGAAACATTCGCATGTGTGCACTTCTGAATCGGAATGTGAGATAATTTATAGTATTTATAATCGAATGTACAATCATTTATGTTGCGTACTTCATGAACAGTAATTCACATTCACTTGTACCCTATTTCTAGCTAGGGAAAGTAATAGTCACAATAGTAGCTTATTCAAACAAAAACCTAGTTATATTGGTAGAATACACGAGCTACCGCAGTTTTTAGTCTTGAAAATATAGAAATATTTATAACAAAATTGAAAAAATATTTAGTGAAGCTTTTTATAGTGTACAAGAGTTATTTTCACATCAAAATTAAGCCTCACCTCAACTAGTTGATATAGTAACTAGTGTATAATATTGTATTACGCATAATAATTATTGATCTGACTTGTCTTATACTCCTTTACGTCTCCAAGACGTAATCTACAAAAAAATCCAATATCCTATATTTGGAAGTTAAGAATGTGATTATGTGATTTTGTAGTTCGATATTGCTTTTTCACTTGATAAGTGGTTCAAAACCCATCTAAATAGTAGGTTTACTATAACATAGCTCAAATGGCTTATTATTAAATTTTTAAGTGAATTCAACGACTTGCAGTCAAATTTTTATTAAGAATAAGCAGAATTTACTTACTCTGTAGGACAAACGTTTTCGAATCTTATAGATCCATTTTCAGAGGCGTCCTCCTTGATCATCGATGTCAGTTTTTTGGTTAGAAGAATTGTGGTTTTTGTAGAATGTGATCAAAAAGTTTGTGTGATTTAAAATTTAGTTGTTCATTGAGGATGTTTTGTTATTGTGAGTGGTGTGTTTGTATATTTCCAAGGTAACAATTTATTAATTGTTCCAAGGTGTTGAGTTCGTGCCCTTTAGATTTTATATGATTGTAGAATGTGTAGGTTGGTAGTAATGTCAGTAAAAGTGTGACCAGTTTGAATGATATGGTCGGCGAAATTCGAATCAGCTTTTGACGTTAACGCTTGAAAATGTTCCTTGTAACGTTGTTTGAATGTGCGGCCTGTTTGTCCTACGTAGAATTTGTTACAATCAGAGCAGTTCAGTTTGTAGATCCCTGGGAGATCTTAATATACAAACACACCACACACAATAAACAAAACATTCTCAATGAACAACTAAATTTTAAATGACACAAACATTTTGATCACATTTTACAAAAATCACAATTCTTCTAAGCAAAAAACTGACATCGATGATCAAGGAGGAGGCCTCTGATCTATAAGATTCGAAAACGTTCGGCCTACAGAGTAAGTAAATTCTACTTATTCTTAATAAAAATTTGACTGCAAGTCGTTGAATTCACTTAAAAAGTTAATATTATCAACGCAGTTCATCTTGGAACAAGAAATCCAGGCTTATTATTTCAAATCAAAATTTATTAAGATTCTTCAAATACAATTATAATTACTATTATTGTTATTTGATAATAATTACTGTAATATTGAGAATATACTTGCCTAGTGAATTCAACACTTACTTATTCGTGTGATGGTCATTTCGCAACCTTGGAAAGCTTCCTCAGACACGGCTGGAGGTCTCAATTTATTTTCACGCGTTTACTTATTTACTTTTTATTTCAATTGAAAATCAGTGTATTTCTCCAGCAACTTCCATTTATTTATAGTTGAAATAACCAAAAAGTAAAAAAGCATTACAAAAATACTAATTTGATCCAATATGATACATTGTGCACTATTTAAAAATACATTTCAAATAACTCACAAGACAAACACATAACTGCGAAATAGCTATAAAAAAAGAAGAAAAAACAAATATTTAATATAAAGCAAACAATATATGGGTCCTCTGATAGATTTAATGGGTAATACAAAACGAATCTTAAAATTATTATTCCAAGTAGTAATGCTCACTTCGATGAATAATAACTACAGTACTATAACGACAGGTTCATTATATCAGACATTCATTGTTTTTTTTTTGTACTCGTATTTTTTTGTTATTTAATATTTTTGTTAATAATATTTTTATTTTTCTGTATTCGTTTTGTACTCTAAGTCAAAACGTGAGGTTCCAAATTCATTTCCACTACACTGTCTGTTAAAATAAAATCAACATAATTATTATCACAAATTTCGCTCAGAGTGGAGAGGTGCCATGAGTGGCTAAAAATCATTTTCTGATTAATTTGAATGCTGGCACGAGGAAAATAATAGGAAAGCAAACGTTGTGCTAAGCTTGGCCGTGGGCGATGACTGGTTGTTTGAAAACAGCAGCAATACAGAGCCAGCACATTATGTTATTTGGCGTGTTTGTTTTTCATTTTTATAGAGCGGCCCATGCTCTCGGTCGCCGTGTTTGTTGTTTGATGCTGGATTTTCTCACTGGCAATCCGGCCCTGAGGGCCACTGGGTCCCTCACTGCCACGCCATCAAATTCATTTCCATTTTACCTCCATCAAAATAATCGGCCCTCCGCACCCCCTCACAAAAGATACAACACTCTACCCCTTGTCGACAATCGTACTCACCCTTCTTACATATAACCCCATTCAAAGCTGGCTTTACTTCTAGCGATGATTGCAACAACTATGCTACTATTGGGTGATTCACAAAGACCGCCGGTTTTGATATATAAAATTAAAAAATGTATTTTTACAAAAATTGCAAGTGCAATACATGGACACATCATCCGATTTTCCATCATGACTACATCATATCTAATCTTTCGATTTTATGTATGAAAAATAACTTTGGACAAATAATCATCTCCACCAATCCGCTACCATAAATTAAATATGATAGCTTCTTATTCTTCCTCCTCCTTCTCCACCATCATCACCACCTCCTCCTCCCCCTTTACCGCCTCTTCTTTATCTTCTTCTTTTTCTTACTACTTCTTCTTCTTCCTGTTTCCTTTTCTCTATTTTCTTCGTCACCTTTTTCTTCTTCCTCTTACCTATTTTCCTTCTTCTCCCTTCTATTTCTTCTTTCTACTCCTTTTCTCTTCATCACCTTCTTCTTTTTCTTCCTCTGTCTACTTCCTCTCCTTCTTTTTCTCCTTCCTCCTCCTCCTCCATCATCATCTCCTCCTCCCGCATCACCTCTTCCTCCCACTTTACTACTTCTCATTTTTCTTCTTCTTTTCATCATTTTTCTTCTTCTTCCTCCTACTACTTCTTCCTATTTCCTTTTCTCTTTTTCCCTCCATCTACTTTCTCTTCGTCTTTTTCTCCTTCTTCTTCCTACTCCATTCCACCTCCTCCTCCTCCATCATCACCTCCTCCTCCCACTTAACCACTCTTCTTTTTCTTCTCCCTTCTGTTTCTTTTTCTCTTTTTCCTTCTTCTCCCTCTTGTTTCTTCTTCCTACTTCCTACTTCCTGCATAGTGTTGAAATTATTGTATTGTGTGAAGGAGGCAAAATGGGGTTACACCTGTTGTCTCCATTAATAAAATTATTTATTTATTTATTTATTCTCTCTTTTTTCTTCTCCTTTTTTTCTCTATCTACTTTCTCTTCTTTTTCCTTCTCCTCCTCCTTTACCATCACCACCTCCTCCTCACACTTTACCACCTCTTCTTTTACTTCTTCTCATTTTCTTTTTCTTCTCCCTCCCACTATTTCTTCTTCTTCCTGCTTCCATTTCTCTTTTTCTACTTATCCTCTTTTTCTTTTTCCTTCTTTTCTTCTTTCCCTCCTTTTCCTTTTTCTCCTTCTCCTCCTTCTCCACCTCCTCCTCCTCCTTCTCCACCTTCTCCTCCTCCTCCTGCTGTTTCACCTTTTTCGTTTTCTCCTTCCTCCTCTTTTCCTTCTCCTTTTTCCTCTCAATGCAATCCTAGAACAGTCCAATGACTACATAGTAGCTAGTTGACACTGCAATGATCCCAACCAAATTCGCAGCAGGGAGATGACAAACGTGAAGCGTATGCCGTCTGCCGGACGTAATTGAGTACAAACAATGTTACGCCCGATATTTGCGCAGTCCTCATCTGTTATCCCGTTAATATATAGATATATATACTTAACACATAGATATATATACTATACAGGATAGCATTGGCGTTTTTAACAAACAGGGAGCGTGTCAGTGGCTTGAGGCGGTGACTTATAAATCCTGGAAGCTGTGAAAGAGCAGCCTATTCCCCGGCACTGGGAGCGTGTGTACCAGCTAATGGTCTAATTCAACATCAACAAGAACAACCCCAGTTCGCATCCCAATCAGTCGCTATTAGCCGTTGCTAGTACACGCACGCACCCGCACACACATCTTCGATCACCACCCTCGTTATTGACATTCATGGTCATGGGATATTTTCCATACCATTAGCATAAACTAACTATAAACTAACACTGGATTGTTATCGTGCTGTACACACGTTATTTCACTTACTCAGCAAAATATAATCATTTAAAAACATTACACAAACTGTGATTGTGTCAAACCAGGATGAATTTTAAATTTTATCAAAATTTTAACTGTTCTGCTTCGAGTGAACTTCAAAATTGATCGCTATAAGTGAAATGTAACATAATATTATTCTTTTTTTATTGAGTGAAGTTTTCATTGATTCTAAATTTGTTGTTTTTGGAGGATGAAGCCCACATAGGTCTGAGACCTGTGCAAATATTGAATATTATGAGCTCTTTCTAACTGTTCTGCTTCGAGTGAACTTCAAAATTAATTGCTATAAGTGAAATGTAATTTTATTATTGAATAAAAATTTCATTGATTCTAAATTTGTTGTTTTTTTTGGAGGATGAAGCCCACATAGGTCTGAGACCTATGTGTGAGTAATGAATTGGATGATGGTGATTGATGAGTTGGACCTACAGTTTTAGGTGGGTTCCGAACCACCGGGAAGTGATTTTACAGCAGAGAACAGAGTCTTCTTTGCTGGCCAATCCAATCGGTCAAAGTCTATAAAAACTTTTTTATCTCCAGTAACCAATATTATGGTTTCTTTATTAATGCCTTCCTACTCGTTTTTGAAGCCTCATTTACAGTCTCAAGGGGGGGGGGGTGTTGTAACCCGGAAGCGATAATTATATTTTATTCTAAAATTACATAATATATTTTCATCCAAAATTGCATAATACTATGTTGTACAATATTGAGAGAAAACAAGACATACTGATTTCAATAAGAAGTAAAGACAAGAAATACATTAAAAAAAATTTTGCGAACCATGTAAAATAAAAATAATCACGATAAAAAATAGCAGTCATATTAAGGCATTCGTTCTCATGGGGCCTGATAAGTTATTTTTATTTTATTTTTTAAATACATTTGTATTTTTTGGGGGCCTATGCTGGTGCGGGGCCTGGGGCGGACCGCCCCCCCTCGACGGTACGCCACTGGGCCAATCCAATCGGTCACCATTACAAAGATGGCCCAGGAGTTGTAACCTCAGAGAAAAGCAAAATAAGTCAAAATTTGCGAAGAGAGCAGCTTTGGACCGTTTCGTCTTTGCATTCATTGTATTTTTATCTCTATAAATAAATTATTGATTTTCATATGACTATCATATTATAATAAAGTCTCTTGTTTGGCTTCTTGACTTTAGATTGCTGTAAAAGGCTTAAAATATGTATAGGAGCTGGCTTGTATAGCTTGTATATGTATAGGAGCCTCTATAGGAGCTGGCTTGCCGTAGTTTCACTATGGAATTGTCAATAGATTATGAATCTAGGCAGTCTTTCAAAATCCATTGAAAGCTGATTTTAAAAATGGTTTCATTGCCAATATAATTAAGATAATTTCTCAAGTCTTAGTTGTTCTTGTTCAGTGCATTTTAATTGGATGAAAATAGTGCATTCATCTATTAAATTGGCCGATTGGCCACAACGCTAAGTGGTATGAGTTCCAAATATTATGAATTTATTGTTAAATGGAGAGAAATATATTATAAAGAAAATAGCTATCATAAAAAGAAGAGATTTCTACTTTCAATCATTTCAATAGTCTATTAATGACTAAATAGAAAAATTAAGTTGTAAAAATGTTTATAAAATGTTAATTTTTTTTTTTTATAGGATGAAGCCCACATAGGTCTGAGACCTGTGCGTGGGTAATGAGTTGGATGATGGTGATTGATGAGTTGGACCTACAGTTTTAGGTGGGTTCCGAACCACCGGGAAGTGATTTTACAGCAGAGAACAGTGTCTTTTTTGCTGGCCAATCTAATCGGTCACCGTTACGAACAGGACCTACGAGAACGCAGCTTATCTCTCTGATTGAACAGATACCTGCTACGGCTCGCGGCTATCACTTCCCTTATGATGATTGCCCCTTTGTGAATTTGCCCCTTTCATGATGATCTTAGCAGAAAATTCATATTAAAAGGTATGGTATAGGTATAGAACTATATTACAGTATATTGTAGTATAGTTATATGGGTATAGATAATCAAATAATTCAATTGAGGGTAATAAATATTTTTATTACAGAATGAACATTGGCCAAGTGATGTCTAATCATAAGCTATGTATGAGTAACGTTCTATATGTGATGATACCGTTCTTGACGGTAAAACAAGAGTTTTATCACGGCAAAGTCTCTCTCTATCTTTATTAATTAAATAGTAGCTTGTTGAGAAGAGAAATTGAAAAAGCTTCTTGATTAAAAGAGGAGATATCTCAATCTTCAAGAGTTGTGATTATTATAGCTAACTTCTATATTGCTCTGCGAGTCTCAGGTAGACCAGTTGTGTTGAGCCTGTCAATTTTGATGTTTTTTTGAGGATGAAGCCCACATAGACGTGTGAGTGGGTTGGATGAGTTGGATGATGGTGATTGATGAGCTGGACCTACCGTTTTAGGTGGGTTCCGAACCACCGGGAAGTGTTTTTACAGTAGAGAACAGTGTATTTTGCTTGCCAATCTGATTGGTCACCCTTACAAAGATTGCCCAGGAGAACGCAGCTTATCTCTATCTGATTGAGCAGATACCTGCTACGGCTCACGGCATCACAAATGAAATGAAAAAATCCTTTATTAGGCGGACTTAAGACTATAAAGTCATCTCTATCACCCAACCTTAAGGATATATTCCCTTATTATCTTATATAACCTTAACCTTGAAAAACCTTAAAAATATATATTGTATTTCATGATATGAAATGGTAGATTTCTCTCGGAATTTGGGCATCTCATTACCCACACTTGCATCTTACTTCTATGGGAATCAGCCGCAAAAAAAAGATGTTTTTTCGAGAATTTGATTTAAAACGGAGTCATTCTTCTCCCCGGAGCGTAACCCTCGCCATAGGAATATTCCATTATGAAAATCATATAAATTCTAGGTATCACCCTCCCCGAGATTCCTGCCTGTATCATAATCATACGGAAGGGCTGACAGGCAGCTGAACATTCAATTTATGAATAAATTGTACTGCAATGGCGACCGATAGAAACAACGAAAAGGGGCTGGAAATTGAAAAGGTGGGGCCAGAGCAGTTGTCGACCAATAATATTATAAGAGGGGTCAATTTTCAGTCGCAACTGTGATATTAATAATCGTTTGGGGTCCCGGCTCCCAGCCTGTTACTCAGGAATATGTGTGCAGGCGTTTTTTATTCATAGCTTGCTCGATGAAACTAGGGTGTGACGATGAGTGCATTGCCAGGGAAGTACTTCCCAGCTAAGTGACTACGTAGGAGATTTGGAATCAGCGTCAACTTTAGTAGGAAAATTGATCACTTGAAAACAAGTTTTGGAATTGAATTGCGATGTACGAGTGCCTTTTTTTAAACTTTGATGCGGCATAGATGGAAGAACAGGGAACAAAAATAGATTTGTATCACCGAAATATATGTACACTTATGTACGTTGCGTTCCGTTACGTTGCGTTACTCTAACACCACACCTGAGCCAGCCAGTTCACTCAATAATATTATTATTATTTAATTTAAATTTATAATAATTATTATTTATACGTTAATATGGGAAGTGATAGCCACGAGCCGAAGCAGGTATCTGTTCAATCAGATAGGATAAGCAACGCTCTCCTGGGCCCTCTTTGTAAGAGGCCCTTTTGATTGGATTAGCCTGCAAAAAATCACTGTTCTCTGCTGCAAAAATCACTTCCCGGTGGTTCGGAACCCACCCAAAAATGTAGGTTCATCATGTTTCCAATAGCATGGCTTAAGCGGCGAGATGGAACTTACCCATAAAGATCTCCTATAAAAGACATACCGATTGGAAAAAAGTCACTGTTCTCTGCTGCAAAAATCTCTTCCCGGTGATTCGGAACCCACCCAAAAATGTAGGTTCACCATGTTTCCAATGGCATGGCTTAAGCGGCGAGGTGGAACTTACCCGTAAGAGTCTCCCCACCAATAAAATCATAATATATTTAATTAATACAGTGAAATAATAAGACCCGCATGGACAAAACATCCTGTGCACAAGGATATAAATAATTATGTAATTAATATTAATTTTGTCATAGTCTTATATATTGTATATTGCTTATATATTGACAACCATAATGCAATGGCCAAAGGTCGAGTCTTCGAAAGTTTTAATTCTATGAAAACAATAATTTCGAATATCAATATATTATGGTATTAATAAGGGGCTATTAAATAATAATTTATTTTATGGCAACCATGAATTTATGTTTAATTTAGTATCTCATGGCTATCTACGGGATGGCTATTTGGTAAAGAAAGACAGACAATTCAAACTTTTTTCATCGATTCTAGAGAAAGTTTCGACTAGTGTAAGAAATGATGCACGATATTATAGTAATAATACGATGGGTGCATTATTATTTACTATATAGTGCATGTAATCTCAGAAATCGGTCAATGCAGAAAAACCTTTCCCTTGATTCTGAAGAAAGTTTTGACTATTGTAAAAAAATGTCACACGATATCATAGTAATAATACGATGTGTTTTATAAATAATACGATTATTTTTTACTATATAGTAGGTCTCGGGAATCAGTCAATGCAGAAAACAAATTAGTGTTGCCAACGTTTCTTTATATTTACTGACGTCATCAGTGATAAACAAATAATTCTTACCGGTACATTCTATATTAGCATTGTATTGGATTTCCTTTTTTTTATTAAATTCTTTGATTAAATTTCAATTGTACATAAACGAACACACAACTCACAAACAAACCTTAGGTTAATGTGAGTGTTGTTTAAAAATTTTGATGTTATATGATTTTTCTTTGTATGCTTTGTATTGCTTTATTCATTTGTATACTCATGTGTTGCATCAGAAACAAATAAACTCAATTCAATTGATTACATCGATGATAAAAGAGGTGGCCTAGACAGGGCAAGAAACTTGAAAATGGCGCATCAGCCAGTGCCATACACCCTGAATCTGGACACACTCCCCATGACTGGAACAGAAACTGAAAATAGCTATTTGTGTAACTAGAGTGCAAAATGGATTTTTCCTACAGTGCCCCAAAAAAGTGCCTGTTTTTGGACTAACTGTAACTGTAGCACGCAAAATAGTCTATTCCTGCACCAGTGCGGGAATGTACTTCTCCGCACTCCAGATTTGCAACCTAACAACACAAAATAGTGAGCATGTAATACGCAGGTTCCCTATTCTGCATTCAAAAATAGGTTGGCTACTCTGCTTCAGCTGCGAAATAGTCGTTGTAGTTGTTGTTGTTGTTGAAATCGATTTGATTCGAAGATAGGTTATGTGAGGAATTGTGAGGTTATGTATGTCCTGTTTTGTTCTGTTTAAATTACTTTATTCATTACTGTAGGAAAAATTTAATGTGTAATATGAGCGCAAAGTATTGTTTCTGCATTCGAGAAACTTGTTTCGAAAAAACTGTTTCTCTCGATGCAGAAAAACGCTATTTTGCAATCTAGTTACACAAATAGCTATTACCGCACTGGTGCAGGAATGGACAATTTTAGTGCTACAGTTAGTGCAAAAATAAGTACTTTTTTGGGTCACTGTAGGAAAAGATTATTTACTTTACCGGCTGAATGTTATTTTTGGGAGTTGAATACAGCAGATATGTACGTCGAAATGAAGAACATTCCTGTAAGTTTCACACGTATTGACATCTCAATGAACAGAGCATGCGCAGTAGAGGTGTCGATTGTTTGAAGAAGAATGGCAGCAAACGAGGCTATAAAGAGTGTTCTTGAAGTGCCCAGCAAATAGTACTTCACAATACACCACACTCTCTTCAATGCTTATGTAAGATTTCATGAAAGACTTCATTGGATGTAGCCGTGCCCAAAATACTGCTGCTATCTGAGCTTTGTTCAGAGGCTGGATTTCATTGTAAAGCTCACCCCGAATGTAAAACTCTCCCCTGGTCGCCCCCTCAATGTCACCCCACCAAACGTACAGCACATACACATGTAACATCTTTCCTCATTCAGGCATCTATCTTCTCCAATTCGCATCTCTTAATTCACAGTGACTTGTTCAGGTTTATTCTTGATAGTTGACAAAGAGAAATCCTCCCAGAGAAATTTCATTAAACATCTGTACAACTATAAAGGTAGGAAATGATTGATCTATTGAAACACTGAATAAGACTAAGAATTGGAATGGAAATTCGGAAATGATTGAGCTATGAAATACTGGATAAGGCTAAAAAATATTCAATATGGCTGTAACTACGGCGGTTTACTCGGCAGTTACCCGACCCTACCACTTGACTGACCAAAACAAACTTTACGAAAACAAAATTTTACGAAAGAAGTAAAGCGTACATTTAGAAACATTGTTAGGCTATGTTAGGTTAAATCGTAAAGTTTGTTTTGGTCGGTCAACTGGTAACCAATCTGTAACTACACCGACCTTATAGAGACATTGGACGTCTCGCTCCTGATTGGCTAATCGGTCACCCGTCATTCGGTATCCAAATTAAGTGCTGGCTACAGCAACTGAGATCTATCTCTTTACAGGCAATGTAGTTTGTATTATGAATCATATGATATTCCGTTGTATTTAGGCTACGTTGGCGGAAACTCGAAGGTTTACTCGTATACCATGTAGTCGGAGCCATGCAGTCATTTCGGAAACATGTTTGTAATATATAACTAATATTTAGTCTATATAGGTGAGCAATCAAATAATAATTATGAATTGGAGTAGTATTATGACGGCTGGAGGCAATGGCCTCCGATAAAGTCTCTGTAGCTGTAACATTGAAATACATTACACTACATTCCTGATGTAACTCTTGCTAATTTACTTTGATTCTTTTTTAAAGTTGAGTTTATTTATTTTGGTTTTACAGAAAATATTATCTGTTTTTCATAAGCATCCGTTATCTACTCTTTAAAAGGTTTAAATCAATTAATATAATAGAATTCTCAGAATGCTATTATCCAAAAAATCGCCGGTCCACTCAGTGACGTAGCCAGGATTGAACTTCAGATGGGGTTACCAGGGGGTGCTGTGGGAATGGAATCTTCCCCCAGTTGACCGGGTGGGGGGGGGGGGGAGTCCGGGGGTTTGCCCCCCGAATTTTTAAAAATATCTATCATTTTTATAATGACTTTTTGAGCATTTTAAAGTAATTTTTACTTGGATATTTCAATTAAAGCAATTGTTAATTTAGATGAAATATATCTCCAATCCGAAAGAGTCAGTGACAGACACCACTCGAAAACACTGCATTGCCACATTGCTCACTAAACTATAAGAAACTATAAGAGCAGAGTAAGAGTATGTCACCATAATAGCATTGTTTACTTTTTGCGATTCCCTTGACAAACTATTGTGAAAAATAAAACAAAGGTTTATTTTTGTATTAACTGTTTTAATTTGATCTGTAGTTATTAGTATTGTGAAAGATGACTACAACATTTGGGGGGGGGGGATGTATCCGATATGTCCCTCCCTGGTTACGCCCCTGGGCCCATTGGCCCAATGTTTTGGACAATATAACATATTCAAAATTTGTGAAGAGAGCAGTTTTGGACTTGAGTCTGTTGCGCCTTCACATACATTTTAATTTTGTCACAATAAATAAACATTTTTTCCTACAGTGACCCGAAAAAGTGCCTATTTTTGCACTAACTGTAGCACGCAAAATAGTCTATTCCTGCACCAGTGCGGGAAAGTACTTTCCCGCACTGTAATTTACTTTTCCGCACTCCAAATTTGCAACCTAACAACACAAAATAGTGAGCATGTAATACGCAGGTTCCCTATTCTGCATTCAAAAATAGGTTGGCTACTCTGCTTCAGCTGTGAATAGTTGTTGTAGTTGTTGTTGATGAAATCGATTTGATTCGAAGATAGGTTATGTGAGGAATTTTCAGGTTATGTATGCCCTGTTTTGTTCTGTTTGAATTACTTTATACATTACTGTAGGAAAAATTTAATGTGTAATTCGAGTGCAAAGTATTGTTTCTGCACTCGAGAAACGTTTTTCACTCGCCTTTGGCTCGTGAAAAAAACTGTTTCTCTCGATGCAGAAAAACGGTGCTTTGCAATCTAGTTACACAAATAGCTATTTTAGTGAATCAGTCAACTTTCCAAGGTGTTCAATACATGAAACATTTACAATCAGACAAGAAGAGAATCACGTACACTACACAAAAGATATAGACTGTAAAGATATAAACTGATATAGACTGGCGGAAATAATTCAAGGATATTAACAATTGTTGAATCAAAGTAGATGGTAATAAATATCGAATTGTGTTAAAAAAATTTGGATGTCATTCATTTAATTCTGGCATCTCTGTTTCTTACTACAATAAGCAATAAGCATACAGGAAAAATATATAAAAAATAAAATAAACAAATAAGTAATCAAAATTTCCCAATCCATAATCTGCTGTCAATAATCGTATCCCGAAAGTCTTCAGCACATTTGATAGAATTAAATTGAGATTTCGTCATTCATTCCAATATTTATATAGAATATTATCTGTTATTGAGGAATCTAAGTAGACAAGAATAAAACTCTTCATTCTGGTATCTGTCCATAAAGAGCGATTATTTGAAGGTATCATCACAACCTAATTGTCACAAATATGTTTGTGGTGACAATGTTTACTGCATTGTGGTTTCCATATTGCATGAATGAACAATACAACTCGGCTACACGTGATTGATTTTCGAATGCAATTACAACGGAAGCATCCAACTGTGAAGCGTTAAAGAGAAGTGGATAGTTGTGGAGGAGTCAAAGCCCCATTTGTAGGGACATGAAAGCAGGCTGCCGACGTGAGAGTGAGAGAGTGACCGAGAGAATTGTGAGAGAGAGAGTGGCTGGAGGAGGATAGTTGGTTGTTTAGTACGTAATTTGATGTTGCGGGTGTCGGGGGGGGGGGGGGGGGGGGGTGAAAAGAGAGAGAGTGAGTGAGTGACGAGATTGAATTCGTTGCTGTAGAAATAGTAAGAAGCCTCGCTCCGATCCGACATTTGGCCGGGAATAAATCCCGAGGGATTACAGGGCGCCCATGAAAGGGAGCAGCCAAGCGAGAGTCCTCCAGGAGAGTCCTGAACGGCCCTGGCCGGGCGAAGCGGGGCCCCATGAATAAGACCGAGGGTGTTCTTGTACAGCACGCCGCGCTAATCCACCTACAATATAAATGTACTATTTCTTATTGCTAACAACAGTTCAACGATCGCATGCGTGCACTCTCTCAATCATTCTCTCTTTCTCTCACCCACACACATTCTCTCTATTGTTCTTTCTTTTCTTCGCCGTATTTGCTTGCTCGCTCCACAAACGCAGCGTTCGCCAGCCGGTGGTTCGCACTCCCACGGTCCATTCTTGTAAACACTGCTAGTAGAAAACATCTTTTGAAACTACTAGTGTAGTCTATTCAGTAGTTCAGTGTTGATACATGTAATATATACTAATAAATATACTAAACATATTAATATATAAAATAGTCGTTAAGTAACTTCGGAGGCATCTCTGACGAGGAGTTATCAGTCTGAAAAGGAGCAGGATGATGATAAGGAAGATAAAAAAGAAAAGAAATAAATTGAGAAGAAGGGGCAGGAGCGAAAAGAGGAGGAGAAGAAGGAAGAAGAGAACGGTGGGGATGGTAAAGAAGATAAAAAAGAAAAAAGATGAAGAAAAAGAACAAGAAGAAGGGAAAGGGGAAGAAAAAGAAAAGAAATAAAAGGAGAAGGAGGAGAAGTAGGACAAAAAAAGAAGAAGAAGGAGGAAGAGGAGAATGAGTATGATAAAGAAGAAAAAGAACAAGAAGAAGGGGGAGAAAAAGAAGATAAAGAACAATAAAAGGGAACTGAAAATGAAGAAAAAGAGAAAAAATTACAAGAAGACAAAGAAACAAAGAATAGCAATGACTCGATGAAGAAGAAGACGGCAAGAAGAGAAAGAAAATAAAAAGGAAAGGAAAAAGAAGAGGATCTACCAAGATGAAGCTATTAAATTAACTTTGGAAATTTGGAATTATCACTACAGTGGGGCTACTGAAACATAAATAATTATTGAAAATAAACTTTATTAGTGAATTTAACAATTACTTATTTGTGTAGTTAATTATACGAATAAGTTCGTGTTGAATTCACGAGTAAAGTTTATTTTCAATTTGATTTGATTTGATATTTGATATTGATAGCGTCTAATGACCTCCTCTCAAAGGGGTATAAGGACTTGTCAAATAGTTTAATAGTTTACTTAACAAATCTTAAAATCTAAATTACACTGAGCAATTAAAGAGAAATTCTATGTTTATACATTTTACAGCTCAGCAATAAACATCACGATTATAATAGCTGAAGTTTTCCTGAACTGAGTAAAAACAATGAGCCTCCAGTTCCGACTTCAACTCTACTTTTAATTTTTTCGGTGGTATTCCACTTATTGATGCTGGCAACGCATTAAACAGATGCAAACCAGAACTTGTTATCCCTCTTGCATATAAAGTCGTGCGATGTACTTCATCTCTGAGTTGTCATCTCTCAATAATTTATTATTCATGTTCAAATTTAATATCAATGAAAAAGTGATATGGAACTAAAAAAATCAAACACTAGTTCTTTTAGTACTATATACTACAGTATATACTTACATACTGCTATAGTACGGTACACTTATTGTACTGTACTTGTACTTATATTATTAGAATTATAATTATTATTAGAATTGTACTTATAGTAGCCTACTTATTAAAGAATACAGAATGAATTATGAATATGGTGTTGATCCAGTATCAATTAATTAATAAGCTGAGCTTCAAAATTATCAAAATATAATGTAAAATTGAGCATTTGTGAATTCTAGTATCTATTTTCCAAAAACTATCATCCTTCAATATTTATGAGTTAGTTAATGTAGCAATAGTTTAGTTTTGTAGAATTTCGTTGACGTAACAATTTTTCCAGACTCTGGGAGTGTCCATGTCTTTAATGGGAGATTGCGGGCCATATTTATGAACGTTCCTTCAGTGTCTCTTGATTAGAAGGATTCTTGAAAAGCTTCTAGGATACAGGAATTTCAAGAGTCCCTCGAGTCAAGAGACACTCCATTAATACGGCCCTGCATTCCTCTTACTTACCTTGATATTCCACTCAATTTAAAACTTTTACTATTGTGGATACACAAGAAACAACTTAAATATTTATTTTTGAAGGAGATTGAATTCAATGGTAATTTATATTATCAAGACGCCTGAAAGAAGGAGAATGAATTCAATGATAATGTATATTGTCAAGATGCTTGTAAGGAGAATGAATTCAATGATAATTTAAATTTTCAAGACGTTTGTAAGGAGAATGAATTCAATGACAATGTATATTTTCAAGACAATTGTAAGGAGAATGAATTCAATGATAATGTATATCTTCAAGACACTTGTAAGGAGAATGAATCCAATGATTATGTATATTTTCAAGGCGTTTGTAAGGTCAATGAATTCAATGATAATGTATATTTTCAAGACGTTTGTAAGGAGAATGAATTCAATGACAATGTATATTTTCAAGACAATTGTAAGGAGAATGAATTCAATGATAATGTATATCTTCAAGACACTTGTAAGGAGAATGAATCCAATGATTATGTATATTTTTAAGGCGTTTGTAAGGTCAATGAATTCAATGATAATGTATATTTTCAAGACGTTTGTAAGGAGAATGAATTCAATGATAATGTGTATTTTCAAGACGTATGTAAGAAGTGTCCTCAACTCTTGTGTAATATTTATTTTTCAGGTTGCAAGCCGACTCCATGTGGCCCAACAGCTTGTCAGGAGGGTAAGAAAGCTACACCGAGACCTACCAATTAGCCACTTCCTATCAAAAATGCTTGTAGATTTACATAAATTACGGTAAGTTCCAGTTATACCGTTAATCAATTCCCAAAACAATCGAAGGATAATAATTCAGCGTTATGAAACTGACACATTCAATTCTTCCAATGCATCTTCAACTACTTAAGAAAATCACTATCATTCTTACCTCGGAAAATAAGTTGTTCACTTTTTTTGGAGGATGAAGCCCACATAGGTCTGAGACCTGTGCGTGGGTAATGAGTTGGATGATAGTGATTGATGAGTTGGACCCATAGTTTTAGGTGGGTTTCGAACCATCGGGAAGTGATTTTACAGCAGAAAACAGTGTCTTTTCTGGCCAATCTAATCGGTCACCGATACAAAACGGGACCAACAAGAACGCAGCTTATCTCTATCTGATTGAACAGATACCTGCTACGGCTCCCGGCTATCACTTCCCTATCACTTAATAAATAAAAATTTAATCTTTAATTTAAATTTAATTTTTTTTATTTTTTCATTAATAAAAATAATAAAAAATTGACTAAATTATGTTGCATGAAATTGATTCATTTCTTAAAAAAGGTGGTTGAGTACTCCCCTTAATTTTTGTACAAATCTCTGAAACAGAATTTTTAGCGATTGAGATATTTTTTCAGTTTTTTCTCAGAAATTGTCTTTTAAGGCTTGTTAAAAATCCTACAAATTTTTGTCTCTATGTGTAAATAATGAAAATAAATTGAGATGCATGAGATTGATTCATTTCTTTTGAAAAAGGTGGTGGACAACTATCCCGAAAATCTTTGAAGAAGTCTCACTAAAGCCAGATTTTTAGCAATTATAGACATCTTTTTATACCCTTTTTTCAGATATTGTCTCTCAACCCTTGTTGTAAATTCAAAAAATGTTGTATCAGGGTATAAATGTTATAAAAATAAACTACTCTCTTTAAAAAATGAATTAAGAGGCATGAAATTGATTCATTTCAGACGTAAAAGTTGTCACTCATCTAAAACTGTAGGTCCAACTTATCAATCATCATCTAACTGTAGCCCAAGTAACAGGTCCCAGACCTATATGTGGATTTCATCCTCAAAAAAATTATATTATATACATAAACCGTCAGTAGATATGTAGGGGTGGAAATATTATTTGGCTATTTTTATCATATCTAAAATTCTGATATGATAAAAATACCCAAATAACCTTTTAGAAAATACCCCTTAAATAATTAAATAAAGAATTATCCCATATCAGTGATAGATGAACAATGTAAGAAAACATTCCCAATTATTAAACGTCCATTGTTTGTATTTATGACGTTCCTTAAGTGTACTTTGACTTGAGAGACATATACCTATATAAATATATTACATCTCAAGAGTCCCTTTAGTCAAGGGTAACTGAAGTGAAATGAAAATAATTAATTTGAAGACACAACAAAACTCAAAAATAACATCGCAATATTAGCATATTTATATATTATTTACCTATATATGCTTTAATAATACTTTTCCTAAGTTACCAACCATAATTGTAAGAATGACTGTTTTTGAAGAATATGTAATAAAGTATATTGACTATTGGATATGTAGTGGAGATATTATTTGACTACTTTCATCATATCAGATTTCAAGTTCGTAACCTTTTAGAAGGATAATTATCCCATGAACAATGTAATAAAACATTCCAAGTTATTAAATTTCTACATCCATGTTATATATATATATCTGTAGAAAACATTCCAAGTTATTGAACGTCTATATCTATATTGGCAACTACTTGGCGGTTAATATGAATTTTGGTAGCGTGAAATGAAGTAGTAGGGCGAGCTGCTTTCATCAAAAAGTACTGAATAGTTTGGCGAGGGAAAGGGAATCCTTGTTTAGGACAGAGAGGGGGGTTGCGGTGTTTGCTTTTGACTCCTATTACATTCTGCGGGGGTCGTTACAGAACTGGAGAGCTCCATTCAACGTCGCGTTAATATCGTGTGCTTCATCTTGCCCTGTTGAAAGAGAGACTCTTTTGAAAACCGCATACCAATAAGTGCCCGTCCACCCCTCTAGACAGAGTACAAGCAATGCAAGAGGCCTCTGAGAGGGTATTAGAGCGTGATCCAACAACCCCCCACCACCATGCTACCGTCGTTATCACTTCTCTACTATCACTAGACGCTTCTTTTGATTTTGAGAGTTATAGTTCACTGGTGAATATTGCACCGACTTCGCTTGACAAAAATGAAAATTCCGTACTTACTATGTCTAATAATAATTTTTATTGTTGGATCAACCTTATTAGTTGCTTGTAAGTACATTTGGGGATCTAAATACAGTATAGATAAATATCAAATACAATGAGAAATTATAACTGTACAACACTATTAATTATTTCACAATACATTTACAATAATTTACAACTTGATTTTATCTTGGAACTTTCTTACTCACACGTACAACCTCAAACATCCACAGATACATACAAACAAACTTTCACATACAATATAAATATAGCTATTTTAATAAGATTAATTTTTGTTCATTAAAACACTTGATTTTCTTGAAAATGGACTCATCATTTTAAAAATCTTGTTATGCATAGGAAATTTATTCAATGTACTGGAAAACAGCTTTCTAACAAGTATTTTGGGGATGGGTGATAATCAATTTTGCTAGGCTACCCCAAAAGCTATTATTCAATGTATATTTTTTATACGGATGCATTTTTATCAAATAGCTTCAGTAGGTAGCACATTTAGTAGATAGCTTCACTATCAACTCTGGGAAGAAAATGAATTGAAAATGAATCACCAATTGAGTAATATTTGAAAATTTTGATCGGTTTTGGTGCAATCTCTCACCTCAGAAGAGTAAAAACGTTTTTTGTTATCAGTGACTACTTGCATGAAGTTTCAATTTGGTAACTGGCAGAAAATAGGAAATATTTTACTAATACAGTAGCGTTTGCCTATATTTATCTTCCTTCATGAAAAATTGTTCAAAATAGAAAATAGCTGCATCTGCTCACATTTGATTCGAATTAAACTAATATGAGAACAAAATTAAAGTTATTACACAAACAAATCACAGTTCAGTAGAATATTTTATGGTTGAGAATATTTTTTTAATGCTCATTAAAACTAGTCATAACTAACCGTTAATTTTATTCTATACTCTTATACACTAAATACTTATCTACCAATGCTTGAGTTTTCCAAGGATGACTCTAGCTCTCTACTCACTAGTTTTCGCTTTTTTTAACTTTTTTCACTTCACAATCTAGTTTGTGAATATGATAAAAAAGTATATAGATAAGTCAGATCAATAATTATGCGTAATACAATCTTGTACACTAGGTATCATAATTACATTCTTGTTAAAAAAAGTATATTTTTTGTAGATTACGTCTTGGAGACTCCGGTTATGGTCCGGTAAATGTCCAGTCTTGGCAAATCAGGTGCATTATAATAAAACAAATTTTAAAACAAAAAATAAATAAATAAATAAACCGACTTAAATGAAATCCGACTGAAAAATTGAATGCTCATGTACTAAGAGGTTTGAAATAAATTATTTACTTCAAACTGAGAAAATTTCAAATTTAACGCAAGTAACCTTTTGAAGTCTGCGCTAAATTTTCCATGAACTTTTAAAATACAACACAGAATTTCTTATGAACTTCATAAAATATTATGCCGACTTCAAAAGTTTACTTGCGTTAAATTTGAAAATTTCTCAGTTCAAAGTAAATACTTTATTTTAAACTTTTTAGTGCGTGAGTATTTAATCTTTCAGTAGGACTAATCTTTTAGTCGGTTTCTTTCTTTTTTTTTAATTGTGTATTTATTAAATTAGCAAATCAATATGATCAATAAAATATATAAACTTTAAGAAAAGTTAATAAACCAAGTAAAATTCTGCAACTCTCTAACGTAGAATTTTGCATTTAGGAAAATTATAATAGCGAAAGGCTTCATAAAAGAGAAATGGCCTGGAGTATAAGACAAGTGAGACCAATAATTATGCGTAATACAATCTTATACTCTAGTTACCTTAATTACATTCTTGTTGAAAAAGTATATATTTTTTGTAAATTACGTCTTGGAGACTCCGGTTAAGGAGTGAGTATAAGACAAGTCAGATCAATAATTATGCATAATAAATCTTATACACTAGTTACCATAGTTACTATATCAATTAGTTGAGATGTGGCTTAATTTTGATGTGAAAGGGACTCTTGTAAACTATAAAAAGCTATATCAACTAAATAATATTTCTTAAATTGCTTTTTTAAATGTTTCTATATTTTCAAGACTCTTTTAAAAACTGAGGTAGCTTGTAGTTTCCTTCCAATATAACTAGGTTTTTGTTCGAATAAGGTACCGTCACATGGGGATATATGGAACAATATTTTTAATTTTCATTACTTAAAACTTCAAATAAGTAAAGAAAATATTTCAAAACAAGTTCTTTTAAAATGAGATACTCAATTTAGCTTGAATCATAGGAGAAGAGATCAATTTATAATATTCACATGTTTTTTTAAAAACATTTATTGCTGTTCCATATAACCCTCAGTTTGGGGTTATATGGAACAGCTTCGAATTCAACAGAATACCACTCTATTCCTGGTAAATTGTGGGTGAAAAATTTAATTATGAGACCTTTTTGATTCAAATAACTTTGAATGAATTGTCTCAATTAATTGTACACTGGTAAATGGATATCCAAACTCTGCTGCTTTTATAATGCTTCTACAACTTTATTTTCTTCATTTGAATTCAACATAGTTGGTCTCCCCAACCTATCACTATTCATACCGTCTGTAAATCGTCGTTTTTGGTACACCAAACCTTTCTGCTGCATGTGAGAAAGACATACGATTTTCTATGACAGCATTTAATGCCAATTCGATGTTATTGACATCGTAATTGCGCCGGTAAGCTGTTCCAGGAACGTGAATATGTTTTTGGGGCATTGTTCCATAAAACCCCACTAAAATACAACTTCTTAAAAAACTTCCTCAAAAACAGTAAACATACACTAGATCACAATAAAGAAACATAGGTTCTACAAAAGAGGTTTTGGCACACAAGACTTCAACAATAAAGATAACTATTTATCAGTGGTTACTTGATCACAGGTGAGACTATTTATGAAAAATGTTTTCCGTGTATAAGCTGTCATGAGAATCTCGACATTGGAGAATGATAAAAAAGTTTTTTGAAAACATATCATTTATTATTCTATGATTATACATTATTGAAGTATATAAGCAAATTGATAACAGTAGAAAATTCTTGAGGGTAGACCTACAGGTGGTAATTTTGAAACAAGAACAAAAGTTCCATATAACCCCAAGAGTTCCATATATACCCATTTTACCAGTACTATTGTGATTCACCTAGTGATAATCTCTTTTTGTATTATAATCGGTAGGTCAAGATCGCCACAACTTAAGCAAATCTTCCATAATGTTGCTTGACAAGACGGATGATCCTACTTATTTTCAGAATTTACTTCACATGACAAAAAAGAAAATTCTGTACTCACCTTAATAGTTAAGAATAGGATAAAAACATTAAAAACACCTAATTAAGAAATATAACCACACTTAAGCAAATATTCCATAAGGTTGCTTGACAAGGCTAAATATTAATTAAGAAAATAAATTCTCTCTATTCAAACACATTATAATAGTAGTATAAATATAATATAAATATAAATAATATAAATAATAATATAATAATAATAATATAAATAAATATAATATAATACATATTATAGTAGTAGTTTTATACTACTTATAATTACTGTTAATGTTTTTATTAAAACATGAAAAATTGTAAAGTTTTGGACGTCAGGTACAACAATCATAGAATAGGTTATAGAATAATCATGGAAGGTTGGCATGCGAATGAAAAAGTAATGCTATGACGTCAGCAAGCGT
This sequence comes from Conomelus anceps, assembly GCA_948455865.1. Taxonomy (NCBI): domain Eukaryota; kingdom Metazoa; phylum Arthropoda; class Insecta; order Hemiptera; family Delphacidae; genus Conomelus; species Conomelus anceps. The sequence goes on along the minus strand of OX418218.1, from coordinate 7,375,840 downwards.
AAAGTACTTTACCGCTTGCGGAGCAGTAAAGAGGTATTTTACAATTAGTTTTCAGTACGTAAAGAACTACTTTACGAGCAGTTGTAGGAAATAGTTATTTATGTATTAAGAGCGTGAGGCGCGACTTTATCGCTCGAGCCAAAACATTTACTAATACCTCTTACTAATTTAGTAATACTTTTACTAAAATACTCTTTACTCTTTACTAAATACTCTAAAATACTTTTACGTAATACATTTAGTAATACTCTTTACTAATTTTGTAATACAGTAATTTTGCGAGAGCGATAAAGAAGATTCACGCGCGAATTGCATACAATATTTTTCCTAAAACTGCAGTTCTGGATTCCAACACAATGAAAGCTTGTAGTTTGGAACATCACAGACCATGCGCGGATTTGATTAGCGTTCGCCATTGATGAGGTTATGTGAATTTCACGGATTCCGTGATCCACCAATGAGAAGGCATCAAAATCAAAACAGAAGCGTAAAGAAAACAGCTGGTGAGCGTAAAGTACTCTACCGCTTGCGGAGCAGTGAAGAGGTGTTTTACAATTAGTTTTTAGTACGTAAAGAATTACTTTACGAGCAGTTGTAGGAAAAAATAGTTAAGTTATAAAACAAAAATAATCGGTTCAGCTCTCTGGGCTAAGAATAACATAAAACCTACTTGAACTGAAAACGAACTAACGTAGAAATTGAATGATATTCTAACAATTTAAATTTTATTGAAACCGAGAGTGAACTCTATATTGATCAAACACACAATATATAATTATACTAACGGACTTATGAGACGCACATGTTTCGAACAGATGGTACGGAGCGAACTTTCTATTGAACGCCCTATCAAAAGAGAAAATATTCTATTTCAATTTGGCGGATTCGAACTAAAGTGCAACTGAGTGACCAGTCAGTCATTGACCCAACGAAGAGAGGTCTCTGTTTCAAGTAGACCGTTTTGCATTTGTTTGTTTGTCTGTTTGCAACGCATTTATGGCTGAACGTGTGGACCAAAATCATTGAAATTTTGCATTTGATCTTCCTTTAAAGAATGCCCAGCGAGGTATGTGTAAAGATTCTCGAAATTCTCTTGCATTTGAAGGATATTTGAAAGGGAAAAAAGTAAGGCTCTTATGCCTTCTTCTATAGGAACATATGATTTTTAAAATGAGCTTCTCCATCATATGCTATTGGAATCAGATACATAGATAGACCTCGGGCCTACAACTACATCACTTATACATCTGGTTGAGCCTTATTCATGTGAATTAAGTTATCATTTATAAGAATAACATATCCGTTTGAGAGAAACAAATCATTTCTAATATTTCTATTAAGTAAAATAACAAGTGATTACTAAGTAAATGATAAACAAATTGAATTAATATTGTATTATGAACTCATTCATCCGAATTCTGAAATTTAATTTGAGCAATCAGCTGTCTCAAAAATTGAAAACAGCCTTGTTGATGTGATGCAAAGTGATCTTTTGTGAAAAACCAGTACCGTAGTAACAAATAGATCATTTTTTAAGTGTAGAAGGTTTTGAAAAAAAATAGAAATAATCGTCTAGCAAGGTATACAACACCAGGTACGTCAAAAGTTATAGGAGCCAACTAATATAAATTAATATAATAACTCAAAACTTTGATCAAAACAGATTAGCCGGCAGGCTCGCTTCTTTTGACTCCAGTGGGCTTCACTCTCTGGACCCCTAAGGGGACAAATTTATACAAAATAAGAAAATTTTCAAAAAATGTCGTATTTTTTCCACGCTATACAGATAGCGATAAAAATGATGAAAACGTCAAATTGAAGCGTATGTTGGACAAATTCTATAACCCTTTCTTGGTACGCGCCTAGGTCCAAAATGAACATGTAACTTATACCAAATTTCAACTTTATCAGACACGTAGTTCTTGAGAGAGCTAAAAAAACTTCAAACTCAAGCGTATTTCTTGGAAATTTCAAAAACCTTTCTTAGAACGCTTCTAAATAAAAAACTTAATACCAAATTTACCAAAATATACCAAATTTTACCTTTTTTAGCTGAACAGTTCTGGAGATCACTTAAAAATGCTAGAAAAACGTCAATTTTCGGCGTATTTCTGCGAAGTTTATACTGGCTCACCTTCCCTTGACAAAAATCCACTAATATAAAAAAAAACTTAAAAAACACGTTTAAGTGGAAATTATGACTCACGTTATGGCGTGACGGCCGTTTCACTCTGATGTTAAGAGCATCGTCGACGACCCACAGAACACTGACGTCGTCTGACACGACCCACAGTAGAGTGACGTCGTCTGACGATGCTCTTAACATCAGAGTGAAACGGCCGTCACGCCACAACGTAAGTCATAATTTGCACTTGAAAGTGTTTTTAAGTTTTTATTATATTAGTGGAAACAAGATGGATCTTCAACATCATAATTTCTAAAACACTAAAAAACGCTAGAAAACCGTCAATTCAGGCGTATTTTTGCGAAGTTTATTCTGGCTCACGGACTTCCCCTTGACAAAAATTTCTAGCTACGCCTATGTAGTCTGACCTTCTCCCTTTCCAGTTAGAGACATGGCTTTCCTCCATTCTCTTCCTCGATTGTTTTCGTTGTTATTTGATGATCGTTATACCCTGGAGGTATTTTCACTTGTTGTTAACTCGAAACGCGATATCTTGAAAATAACCTTTGCAATTGTTGAAAGAGGGGATACAGGAGTGGTTGTTTGTTGTATAGTTCACGCCCGCTGTTATTGGTTAGATGAGAGCGAGGGAGAGAGAGATTGTGTGTGTGTGTGAGAAAGAGTGAGAGAGTGAATGAGAGGCGAATACAATTATGTTTATAACGCCCGTTTGATAGACAAGTTGACGTAGCAAAGGTTTTTGACGACAGTTCTGTGACGCTGATTCTTTTCAGTGGCGGCTTCGGGGATGCGCAGATGTTCGTAGAATGTTTTGTTTGCCGACACTGCGACAGTGACAATGCCCGATCTCTGTGCCGAATATAGTATAAGTTTCATTCAGCAAATAGTAGAGGACGGAACAAAGTAGCAGTGCAGCTCCCACTGCCATTGATGATGAAAAGCCTGTGCTTTGTGCGGCTACACCTATCTGCAATTGAATAACTTCTGCTTTCTCTCTTCGTCGGCCCATTGATAAGCGATTAAATTCACCCCTTCTCGCTGTTCGCTCTGACGGTTTCAAACTGTTTCTATTTCTGTGCGAACAAGTCGCGGATGCAACTTCAGCCCTCGTTTTCTCACAAAAAGGTGGAAAAGAAACGTTTTCAAGATGCTTTATAGTTCCTGTTTTGAAGAATTTTCTAATATAATATTTATTTATCACTTATTGGAGGAACCTACAATGATTATGATGCAACAGACTCAAGCAGAAAGCTGCTCTCTTCTGATATTTGTAGTCATCTCCCACAAATTCTTTCAATTTTTTTGCAAGCAGTGTCCTTGTTTTGGTTGAGAACTCTTTTTTTTTGGTACTGCATCTGTGTTTTCATTTTATTATTACCTGCATATATTCTTGTATGAGATATTTATATTGACAATTAATTTTTTTTCGATTTTTTTTTATTTGAAGAGTGCTGATTGATTTTATCGTTCATGTGGAGAATCTTCCACATTTGGCTCGGGTAGCGCAGTTGGAGTGCTTGTCTGTGATTAGATAAGCCTTGCTGGCCTTGTTTCCTGCAACCTTAATTTTGAATCTCATTCAGCCATGGATGTTTCTCATCATTACCCACGCCCAAATCTTTCGATTCATGTGGCATCATCCGCAATAAAAAGTTTCTAAAGAATCACTACTTTCTTCACTACTTTTTTAAAGAATCGATACTTTCTTTTGGTAAATCAATATAACATTATATAATATATGAGATATAAGAGGGCTGCTCTACAGAAAACAAGGATCATTTTTTTATAAATCAATACAACTAAACTTCAGCATAGAGAAAATAATCCCAATTCTTGAAAATTTTCATTTTTATATTTGGAGAATCGCGAGTCTATCAAAGCTGTAAACAGACGTCAAATTTATTTATGAAATGCTGCGACCTGTTTGAATACCGTTAATCCGCTTGAGTCCGCTCACAGCCAATCCGATTACCATAAACAACTGCTATATCTTCAACAGCAGAAATTAGATTTCATTGGTTCAATAGTGTTCGCAAATCACTCGGTAGCCTAGGCAATTCAAGGAGGCGTTAATCGTAAATGCATCTATAATATCTCGCGATATTGTGATAATCTTCTATTAACTTCCGTAGAATCAAAATATTTCTAAAACAAACATTCTCTGCTACATATTATTGTTTTGAATCGTTTGTGATCCAGGCTAATTATAGATTGTAGCTTAGGACTTGGATACAGTTTTGAGATTTTAATAATATTTGATCATCTAAATCGTTTGTTTGACAAATAGATGTTTCTCGTGAATGAAAAGGAATTTATTTATTTATTCGCGCATCCCAAATAAGCGATCCCAAATATGTATCAGGCGTAAATATTTATGATGTTTGTATAATTTTGTTATACTTAATTGGCCGTTACATTCAAATATCTTATTACATTTCTAATTCAGGATAATTGAAAGTCTTTCATTTAGTATTTATGATACGAAGATAAATAGAAAGTGAATACTTTTCTGTACTTCATCAAACATCCGATACTCCACATTTTTAAAGCCCGAATAAGAACGTGTTTCATGTGAAAAGTTATCAAAATTCTCAATTTTATAGTGATTCAGCCAATGTATCGGATGGGGTACTGTTTATAAAATTATGACGAAATTATGATTATTTATCAAAAGCATAAATAAGGCTAGAGTGAAAGTTAAGATTGAACATTAGAAGTTATAGTGAATAATATTATATAGTTATGCTGAAAATCCTCACTCCTTTCAATATTGTTATTCCTGATTGATGATCGCTGATCAAGAAACTTGTAAATTTGCATTTATGGAATAATCAAATCTTAGGTGTGAGAGTTGGATAGAGAATCTGTAATAGTTTAAAAATGATAACATTAAAGGGTATTCATTGAATCTTTCTTGATTCAGACCAGAGCGTTACTCTGAAATTATTATGAAACAAAGTCACAAGAAATGTTCAATAAAAAATGATTGGAAACGGCAGATAATTAAACATTTTTGAAGCTTTGGAGACAACTAGGTTGGTAAGAAAACTATTCCATTACTAGTTTAAATGATCAAATTTATTTTAACCAATTCAACACAACTAGCTTGGTTTCATCATAATTCTGACCTATATTGTAATCGCGGTAATTTCCTATTTTTCTCGGTAGATGTTGACTGCATTTCAGTGAACTTCAATTTGTTAATTAAAGCCTACTTGTGTATTGCTCTTGTTTGTTGCTTTCTATGTGTTCAGTTTTTTCGTTCTTGATTTTGACTCTTATTTCTACTTGTTACTCCTCCCACCAATGGGCGAGTCTTGTTTTGGCTTTCAACCAATCACAGACCTCCAATGAAGGTCAGCCTATTAGAGAAGCTTCCTTTCTCGGCCAATAGTATCGTACTCTGTTTAGTTTAATATATTAAGCTACTCTCTACTTTAGTTTTAGTTTGAGATTGATAATGGTGTAACACCGAAACTAGTATCTCACTATTTTCAATAAATGTGGTTGTGACAACTTCAAGTCTCATAATTCATTATGGATATCTTCCACGATATCACCTTCGCTATCAACTTCAAGTCTCATAATTCATTATGGATATTCTCTACTATAAAGAAAGTTAAAGTAGGAGTTCGACAGTATTTAACGTTATTTATCGGTGCAACCTATGATTTTTACTTGCAACATGCTCAGCGAGAAGGTTGTGTTTAACACCATGGAAGAACACATTGTGGAATGCTGGAAGGTGGAGAAGAATGTCATTGCCTCTTGTGGAGAGAGGTTTGCGGTCGGGAAAGCATCCTTTTCTTTGTGGGGCTGATGAGTGAGAGTGTGGTAAAGAGCAGTGAGAAGGTCTCGTCCCTTCCGCAAGACTAGTGGCTTTCTGCAAGCATCGAGGGTCGGCTTCCGGATGATCGAGCAGGCTAATTGCCTTTCTCGCATCATTCGGCAAGCTCAAAACCCCAACCACTCCTCCGCCCAACCAACAATCACCTCCCCCACCCTCACTTGGGTGCTAAACGCACAACTGTTAAAGAGCAAATAATGAGCGTACACGGTACGGCACACAGATAGCGTCTGTCAAGTGGAAACCGCGCTACTTTCCTCGGGAAGCAGTTGGAACTTTCAAGCCCGCTTCAACACTCTTGTTCTCATCGCTTCAACAGAAGTCCATCGATGTGAGCCAGCTCGGATCTTTTTGTCCATCAACCAACAAAAACTTAGTTCTCTTTACTTGACCACTAGACTACTACCAAAGAAACGTAAGAGCTCTCTCAATTTCCTGTGCTATTAAACGTGACAACCTCAACATTTTTATTGTGATTCATTGCAACTTGAGGTGAAATAAGTTTTGTTCATCTCAAAAAAAGCTTCATCAATTGTGCTGCTTTCCAAAACTCTCTGTCGAATGATTGACTTGGACGCAGGGAGTAGCTCAAGTGGAAAAAATCGATCAATTTGTTGAAAAATCTATCTAAATTGCTTGATTTTTGGCTCAATTCATTATTACTGTTATAAAATTTTTTGTTATTCCAATAGAGAAATTTTGTTTAATATTAATATCAATGTACGCATTTTTGTCATATACTGGGGGGGGGGGGGGGGGGGGGAATCACAGCCACCACAAAGTCGCAGCCTTTGCTATGAGTAAGCATGCTTCATCTGTGTCAAGAGGTGCCCTCTGCCGTTATTATGAAATTTGTTTTTTTTTCTAGTAACTGACCATAATTTATGTCATTCAAATCAATCAATCAATCAATTTATTTACAGTATCATAACAACAAAGGTCATCCTAAACCATTAGGAGGTGATTTCAGGAGGTGCCATATATTGATTTAATACAAGTAAATACTATTCTTGAACAAACTAAAAAGTCAGAATTTCCAGATAACATAACCTTTAATCCACATGACACAGTAGGCTACAACACTAGTACATTACACTAACGATTTCACTTTAAAAAAGATTATTTATTATTTGATTATAAAAACTATAAATTATAAATTTAGCACTGTTGGGAACGACCGAAAGAGCGAAAATATTAAATTTAGTTTAAAAACTTGGAGGTCTGTATTGTATTGGTATTGCGAACTTAGTTGTGTTCGAAATTAACATGTGATTGGCTAAAAATATGCGACGATCTATTTTCGTAATATTTCATTGGAAAATGTTGCCACATTGTTCAGTGTGGCTCCTATTTTAGCGCGACTTGATGACGTAAGCCGGCGATGCTTTGTTATTTGGTTGGCTGGAAGTAATGTTGCATGTAACTTTATAGGTTTTCCCACTGTGGTGTGTATATTGTAGCCTATGGGTTCATTGGTAGGACACCTTTTGTTAGGACCATTACGTAACGGATCGATTATCATTCAGCTCTATTCTGACACAGACTTATTCCTGTCACACCTATAACTTATTTTTTAAAGGAAGCTTACCCCGATGTGAAAGTGAAACAAATTCCATTAGGGTTGAGTATTTCTATGATGGTCAATTTTTTCATTAAGTCAATCTCGTCGGAGATCTGTGTATCGGTTTATAATTCGAAATCTAATAATTTATTTTGGGAAATCAACACTACGGATAAGCATGTTATATGATTTCATGTTTGCATGCCATTCATCACTAGCAGTTCTTATATAAAGTAGGCCTATATCCTACATTCACATTGTAAAAAAAACATTCAACAGGGTTGTTGTTCTATTAGATCAGGGGTCTCCAAACTACGGCCCGCGGGGCAAATCCGGCCCGCCAGTGTGATCAATCCGGCCCGCGACAGCTCATAGAGTTTAGTTTAGAGTTAATATCATTTCCTAATAATAATTCCACTATGCACTTTATCAATACATCATTTTTTTATCAGATTTAGCAGTTATATGTTTGCTGAAGGCGCATACTTGACGACTTCAGTACTTCAGAAGTTATAGAAAAGTAGTCCGCTGGCTCGCTTCGCTCGCCTTAACTGGACCCAGTGATGGGAGGAGATAATTTATATAAGATTTAAAAAATTATCATTTATTGCGCCTTCTGAAATACTGAAAGCTTAACTTGGAACGTATGTAGAGTTTTAAATGAACCAAACTTTTAAGACCACATGGTTCTTGATAATACAATGGATTGGCCAGCAAAAAAGACACTGTTCTCTGCTGTAAAATCACTTCCCGGTGGTTCGGAGCCCACCTAAAACTGTAGGTCCAACTCATAAATCATCATCATCCAACTCATTACCCACGCACAGGTCTCAGACCTATGTGGGCTTCATCCTCAAAAAAAAAAAAAAAAAAATCCAGATGGGTAGGCTAATTCGACATCTTATTTTTAAAATCGAATTCCCTAGAAGTTTTGTTGGAAAATAATATCGCTTAATCATAAAATAACCAAGTTATTTCACTAAAACCTTGAAAGCCCCTGTTTTTATAGCCATTTTTGTGTATATTATGAAATATCACAACAATTACGGCAATAAAAAAAAACATGTTTTTCAGCCCTTTTTACATAAATCATATTCAATTTGCCACTTTAAAGAAGGCCCTGGAGATTAATGATTGAGTAAATTGATTGGGATAGTTGTCAATTTTATTAATCGTTATTTTTGTATCCTTTGTCATCTTTGATGAAGAGAATACTTTTTTCAATGTATGGTACAAATTTCTCTAAAAATTACTCTTCTAATAAGGTACAAGTCCTTGCTTATAAGTGGAGGAGGAGGAGGAGGTGGATGTTGAGGAGGTACTGGAAAGGTGTGGGAGGGAGAGTAGGATGAGAGGAGGAAGAGGAGGATGGGAGGATTTCTCCTAAAACACTCTATAGATAGTAGAAAACGAAAACGGTTGTGACCCTCGGAACCTACTGGGGTAATTATTTTGGCCCGAAGGCTGAAAAGTTTGGAGACCCTCGGAACCTACTGGGGTAATTATTTTGGCCCGAAGGCTGAAAAGTTTGGAGACCCTCGGAACCTACTGGGGTAATTATTTTGGCCCGAAGGCTGAAAAGTTTGGAGACCCTCGGAACCTACTGGGGTAATTATTTTGGCCCGAAGGCTGAAAAGTTTGGAGACCCTCGGAACCTACTGGGGTAATTATTTTGGCCCGAAGGCTGAAAAGTTTGGAGACCCTCGGAACCTACTGGGGTAATTATTTTGGCCCGAAGGCTGAAAAGTTTGGAGACCCTCGGAACCTACTGGGGTAATTATTTTGGCCCGAAGGCTGAAAAGTTTGGAGACCCTCGGAACCTACTGGGGTAATTATTTTGGCCCGAAGGCTGAAAAGTTTGGAGACCCTCGGAACCTACTGGGGTAATTATTTTGGCCCGAAGGCTGAAAAGTTTGGAGACCCTCGGAACCTACTGGGGTAATTATTTTGGCCCGAAGGCTGAAAAGTTTGGAGACCCTCGGAACCTACTGGGGTAATTATTTTGGCCCGAAGGCTGAAAAGTTTGGAGACCCTCGGAACCTACTGGGGTAATTATTTTGGCCCGAAGGCTGAAAAGTTTGGAGACCCTCGGAACCTACTGGGGTAATTATTTTGGCCCGAAGGCTGAAAAGTTTGGAGACCCCTGCATTAGATCAATCATTTTAATCAAGTGAAAGCTGACTCTACAATATCAACAATGATCCAAAGGTGATTAAAAACCAAAACCAAAGTTATTCTAATATAGTAAGCTGGTTTGGCTTATTAATTTAAATTTTAGCGTTAAGGAGCGATTACAAATAATAAGACTTGAAGTTGTCACATTCCACTTCCGAATACTTAGATGAATTCCTGAGATGATTCTTGATAGTAATTATTATTATTATTATTATTATTATTATAACAGACACAGGTATTGTACGCCAAATAATTTACAGAAATAGGTAATAATATCCAATACTTAATATGAATTGGACGTTACGTAAATATGCCCCTCCTTTCAAATATTCCCGCGATTGCGAGATCTTCCAAAACTAATAATAATAATAATAACAATAATAATTTTTTAATAATAATAATAATAATGGTAATAATTGAAGTAATTAAAGAGGAAGAACGAAAAATTATCAGGAAAATTTAGGAGCTCGACTCACTGAAGAAGGATACAGGCTGCAGACAATAAACATAACTGAACGTTTCTCAAGCATCGAAGTTGACATTCGGAAAAGGCGTATGAAGATATGAAGTTCTTCGGACATCTCAATAGGTAACCTAATAACAGACAAATAAAACGGATAATTGAATATGCAACAAAACTCAAAATTTCAACACCTTGGTTAGACGGAATTCATAAGGACATGACAAAAGCCAACATAACACAGAGATTTTTGAAAAAAAAAACACATTTAGACACAAGGTAGACAATTGGAAAATTACAAAACAGCTAAAAGAAAAGCAATTCAGACCTAAGTACGCAGAAAACGCAAAGAACGCAAAAAAGCCTTTTCAGAAACGATGAAGGCCTATTGGGGTAATAAGAAAAACGAAAGGATTACATGACTGAGTCTTTTGCTTGGGAGAATTCGCCAATAATAATAATAATAATAATAATAACAATATTGTATAATTGTGTTACAGTTGCAACCCAGATGGGGAGTTGGCGTTCCCCCCCTTCAGCAGTGCATGTGGCACAGGGGCGGCGCCCGGCATGGCCTCCTACCTCAAGTCTGCTGCGCCCTACTCGGTCAACGGCATCGGCCTTGCCATGGACTCACTGCACTCTTCCATGGGCTACCCTACAGGTTGGTACCCTACTAATACTCAGGTATAGCCCACGTAACTGGCACATGGAAAATTTCAACTTTCGTTGCACCTATAGATGTTACAAATCCTCGAATTTTGTATCTGCCCCGAGGGCTTCCCCGTTTTTTTTTGGGTTTCCAAATCTTTCTTGCAGTTTTGAGACCCCGTTATTATGTTGCAATAACATTTATACATAAAGAACACGCACAACCCTCTTTTGTTGTTTTGTGGTATGTTTTTTTGGTATGTTGCTGTTATGTCTTAATGAGCATTAAGCATGCCTACTCCCAGGAAGTGGCTGAAAGTGGCCAAAATCGAAATATGTCCACCCAGGGTCCTCCGCTTTTTCCGTTAGAAATTTACAAGTACTAAATTTGAAAGCCCTGGATCCTAGACACATTTCAACTTTTCCATCACCGTCTTCAATGGTTGAATTCATGGGAGCCTTACTGCTTACCGATAAATGGAATTTCACCGGCAACCAAGGAATCTAATTTGTCTGATTGGACAAATTCAAATTCATAGACGGTCAAAGACTTGAATAGACCAATCAGTTGCCTCAAATCAGGCGTCTGTTCTCAACAAAGTCTATTCAGACTCCTTATTCAAAATAAAAAAATGGTTTTCAGACTTCTTATTCAAAATAAAAAAATGGTTTTCAATATAAATCTCATTTTTTTTAGACTTCCAATGACTGATTCATCCATCCAAAACACAAGAGTATTGATTAGAAATTCTTGAAAAATTTGAAAATTTGTCTCATATTTCAAGGTAATCCAAGAAAACAAAGACGTGAGAGAACGACGTTCACAAGAGCACAGCTGGACGTGTTGGAGGCGCTCTTCTCCAAGACCAGGTACCCGGACATATTCATGAGAGAGGAAGTAGCACTGAAAATCAACCTCCCCGAGTCCAGAGTTCAGGTAAATAATAAATATATAGAATAATAAAGAGCTAATCTATCCAACTTACGATCTCAAATACATTTCCCCTCCATAATATCATTAATTGAACCAAAACTTACATACAACCTTTATGTGAGTTGGGGGGGGGGGGGGGGGGGGGCAGGAGGTCATGCCCCCCCCAAGATTGGCTAAAAATGGCAAAAGTGTGTGCATTGATTTTAATAATTGGACAAAATTTCCTCATGAAAATAACATAATAACTAGAAAACTTAGTAATGGAATACAGTACTTTGAAAGAGTATTAATTTTCAAAATGGCGGTATGCAGTGATTTTGGTAAATTTTTTTTCATAGGTTTGACTAGAAGTTTCCATTTTGTCTAGTATCGATACTGTTCCTATAAATTGTAAATAAACAGAAATTTATTAAGTAATTTAAACCTGTACATTCATATTTTAAAATGGATATTTTGTAACTCAGATAAAATTATTGGATCTGAGAGTTGCTAATCAAAATCAAGCTCTAATTATTACTCATCAATCACCATCATCCAACTCATAACCCACGCACAGGTCTCAGACCTATGTGGGCTTCATCCTCAAAAAAAAAAAAAATACTATGAATCATCATCAATAAAGTCATCTGAGCCTGTAAATTCATATATTAAAATGGATATTTTGTAACTCAGATAACATTCTTGGATCTGAGAGTTGCTAATCAAAATCTAATCATTCCTAAATAAAGCTATCTGAACCTGTACATTCAAACTTTGAAATGGGTATTCTCATACAACACTTTTGGATTTCAGAGTTACAAATCATAATCATGCTTCAATCATTCCTATTGTAAATCAACACGAATAAAGCCATCCAAACCTGTAAATTCGTATTTTAAAATGGATATCCTGTCAACTTCTGAAGGTAGAAGAGTTAGATACATATTGAAATAGATGTCTACATACAAAACGGACAAAGAATTGATCGGAATTCCTTGAATGCGGGTACAAGTGCTCAGATAACAACAACTTCGATTGGATACGAAACATTTCTGAGGAATGGATTTTCCCATGGATGAGGGTTGGCTATAAGGGAATGGAACGAGTCGCGGTGCGTGCTGAGGAGAGATTGTATCTGCTGGTACAGTCATCATAAGCATGGTGATGATGATGATGATGGTGATCATCATCATCATCATCATCATAATCACTACCACCACCACCAGTCGATGAAGGAGAGCCCTGCAGGACAGAGTAGTGTGTAAGGTGTCAGATTTTAGGGATTATTGTTATTATTTGGTTTATAATTGAAAGATGGCTCGACATGGGACGTTTACACCGTGCGCTGGAGCTTGGCGGCCGCTGCGTTTTATTATTTCGTTTTCGATTTCAGATGGAAGATTATCGAAAACTTGTAATACCGGTTCTTACCGATGCCGGTGCCATGTGCACTTGGGTGTTCTGCATTTCACGGACCCACGGCCACCATGTCAACGGACGCTGACGCGTCAGTGACAGAGGCAACGTCAGCCTGTCGATACTATCGCTAACATTCACGTCTGCGCTAATTCTTTCGTTCGTTCTTATCGGTTGTCACCTACTTACACCCTAACTCCATCGACTTCGCTCCTCAACTGCTCACCAACTAAGCTCCCCGTGTCTCGCAAAGTACTTTGATAACATTTTAAAATGAGTACTACATCTAGAAATACTAGAAAGCACTTACGAAGAATGATAGGTCCGTTATTATTGGTGATATCGTGGCTGTTTTTATACTGGTCGTTAGTTTTTCTCGTTGAGCTAATCAACTCGTGGCTAATGTTTTTGTGTTTCAAACTAATAGAGCTATCTAGATCTGTGCTACTGGAATTGTTTCGCTCTTAAACATTTCCAAACAAACTTATTTACATAGGTAGACATAGGTAGAATTTTTGTGTGAATTTAGAATATTTGAAATACTGTTTCTACAGTTCTAAAGTGATATGCTGTGTTATTTTTTTCTTGACGTTCCAATTCCCTGCTCATTGCCAGGACGGTATAGTAACTATACCGTCCTGGCTCATTGCTCTCTGTTTCACTCACTGACTGTGTCAGACTTTCTACATAGTCACTGGCTTACTGCTGATGTCACCAGGTCTGTCGCCGCTGTGACAGACATTGTATTGGATCATGTGCATCACTTAGATTTTCATCAGCGTATCTTATATCATTAAGATCATACAAATATCATCGTACATAATTTCTAGCACTATAAAAAATATAATCTAAATCCAATATAGTAGTCTATGTAAGTGATGTTAAAAATTTTGATACATATAGATCTTTTTTCTCCTTTTTGAATATGTGTCCATGCGTAATTTTATTATTTCATCTATGTATTATGGTTTACATGTTATCACGACTAGTAATATAAGTACCATAATAGATGCACAGAGATAAGAATGATTTTTTCCTTACCTTAACCAATTCTATTGTTACTCTACCTTTGTCCATAATAATTTATTGTAATGTTATCAACTCGTCACCTTCAACACAGGCTTATGCCTCTGAAGGAATATATCCTACATATCCATTTATGTTAATATGATGTATCATAAAGTATGGGGAATAAAACATTTATATTTATGTGGCTTGAAGGTTATGGTACGTTTACCAAAATATAAGTATTGAACATTGTAATATCTTTCGTTTATTGAGATATTTTCTCAATGGAAATGAATTAATTCTGATATTTAAGCGGATCCTGACATAATATCTATTTGAAGCTCACCTTTGCTGACCGACCGGACACATTGTCTCCCGTTCGATTGACCAAAGTAGCTCAAAGACTTTCAATTATCCTGAATTGGAAATTTAATAAGATATTTTAATCCAATGGCCAATAAAGCATACATTCTTGAAATCAATCTTACCCTAATAATATCCATTATACTGAGTGAGCTGCTTGAGATAATTGATTGCAGCCTATAGTTTACGCCAAAAAATAAAGCGGCTATAAAGAATTGCGGTGTTGTACGTTCGTGCCATGTTTACATTGCTGTGACAGGTCAAGAGATGAAGTCACTCGGTAGTAGATGAAGCTGTAGGTAGTTTACTTTCGACTTGGTAATATGGCACGATTAAAATTGTCAATTTGTGCATTGAGGTTGGAGATGTACCACTTTCAGCTGCTGGCATGGTCTCTTATCTGGCAACATCGCAATTTTCAGAACCGCTCTGATGGCATGAACTATAGTTTCAAATATAGGACTGGAAACTACCTATGTTGGACAATGTCATGAGAAAAATAGAAATGCTGTAATATGTAATCAAAAAGTGGTTTTTCGTCAATAAAAAATTAAATCTATGAAAGGCTTCATTAGTAGTATATTGCACTTTGCACAACTCTATCAAATTGTACTAATTAAAAACTCAATTAAGGGAAGTGATAGCCGTGAGCCGTAGCCTACTATATCGGGTTTGTCAGCTGCAAACTCCTGGGCCCTCTTTGTAAATCGATTTAAGTGTCAAGAATGGACGAATCTTTGTCCAAACTTCGCCATTTCATGTAACTTCATCACTTGTGATCAACGTAGCTTATATCATTAAGATGATACAAATATCATTGCACATAATTTCTAGCACTATAAAAAATATAATCTAAATATAATATAGTATCTATGTGATGTTAAACATTTTGTTTTTAGCTACCCAGCTACCCATATGCAATATTTGTAATTTTACATGAATAAAGAAAGATAAGATAATCTAAAATCGAATATAATCTAAAAGTGATCTTCATAAGGTGTTCTCTGCTGTAAAATCACTTCGCGGTGTTTCGGAACCCACCTATAAATGTAGTTCGAACTCATCAATTACCATCATCCAACTCATTACCAACGTACAGGTCTTAGTTCTGTGTGGGCTTTATCATCCGGAAAAAATCCAATACCTGGATACTGAATACGATTGTATTAACGATTTCAAGTTTCAAACACATATTATACCAAGCGGCAAGACTTGACACAGAGGGAGAATCATCATTTCCTTGAGGATAGTAAAATTCTGAAAGTAACAAATGGACGACCGAGTTCGTGATATGGAACAATGTGCAGATTCGGCCTCCCAGGGCGTGATCGCGTCTCTAAAGGTTCCCGGCGAGAGAGGAAGTGAGAAGACAGTGTTGCTCGTTCACAAAGCTCGATGTCCATTAGAAGTAATGAAAAAGCTTGACTTGATGTGGCGTTCGAGACGATAGATGGCTGCCTGAATTGGGCATCGGTCACAGAGTAGAGTGCAAGCAGTTAACTGTGTTTCTGTTGTGGCTTTTGACGGCATAAACTTATGCGTGGTCACGCGCTGCACTGAGAAAGCTAGGGAGCGCTGCTAGCAGCGTCCTTTCATCACAGCAGCTGCTAAATGGTTGCTCGCCTGTGCGCCTAGGAACTCTGTCTTCCTATCTGTGTTCTCTTTGGCTCCTTCTACTGTGACTTACTCCCTCTGGGGACAGTTTATGCTCTGGAAAAGCGAATTCAGCACTTCCTGTTCTGATTTTTTCAAGAGAATTCGACTCGTTTCTCATGAAAGAAGTCATTTTGACTATTGAATATTGATTATATATGCGGGAGGAATCCTGCAATAGGTAATAATGAATTAGTTGGGATATACAATTAAACGAAAATGAAGAAAAAGAATTGAATAATGCCTCAGAACAAAATTTGGAAATGAACTTAATTAAGGTTATGGTAAATGAACAAAGATTACTCAAGACAACGCTATTTATAGAGAATATAGATTGACTTTATAAATGTTCTAATTGCTTTCTTTGTGGTAATAAGACCACATTCATTCAAACAATGGTCACCATTTACCCTCTATAGTTTCATTATTCTACTAATTGCAGGGGAGCCATTTGGGGGGGGGGGGCAGGAAGGGTCGTAAACCACTAAGATATTCCAAAAAGGCAAAATATTGGCGGTTTATTATTAATATTATCAAATTGAGCAAAATTTATTTAATGAAATGACATTTAACTTGAAAACATAGTAATAATGAAGATTATCTAGATAAACCCGGTGGTTCGGAACCCACCTAAAACTGTAGGTCCAACTCATCAATCACCATCATCCAACTCATTACCCACGCACAGGTCTCAGACCTATGTGGGCTTCATCCTAAAAAAAAAAAAAAAATTAAGCAATTTATATTGTTTTTTTCCAATAAATGTGACCGATTTTTGACGCTTGACCCCTTTTTACCCCTTGGTTGAACTGAAATGGTGTTCCTGACTAATTGATGAGTCAATATTGATTGATTTTATTTACCTGATCTTAATTGAAAATATAGATTAACTTTATATGTACAAATAGTTATCTCTCAGATAATAACACCATGATCGTAATCATCTAACCTCTATCCGAAAATTGAAAACTTACATGAATAAAGAAATCCAATCTAATCTAATCCTCTTCACTGATCTACTAACAATAGGCGGCTCTGGTAGGGCAGTTGGTTGGAGCGCTTGTCTGAGATAAGATAAGGCTCTAGCTGGCTTCGTTTTCTGCAGCCTTGGGTTCGAATCTCATTCAGCCATGGGTGTTTCTCACCATTCACCTCATTACCCAGTGGCCGTAGCCGAGTGGGTTAAGTGCTGGTTTGCTAGCCCAAAGGTCCCGGGTTCGATCCTAGTTCTGACCGAAAGTTTTTACCTCGGGCCACTCCCGTGTTTCGGAGGAAACGTTAAGCTGTCGGTCCCGGCTGCCTAAAAACAGTCAAGTCACGTCAGAGGCCCTGAACTTATTCAGGTGCGACCTGATAATCTGACACCAGACCTGAGCCAGCCAGGTCACACGATATTATTATTATTACCTCATTACCCACGCACAAGTCTTCAGACCCATGTGGGCATCGTCAGCAATAAGAAAAAATTATGTCAATATTGTTTGATTTTATTCACCTGATTTCAATTGAGACTATAGATAAACTTTGTATGTTTTAATAAGCTTTTTTTAGATAATAAGACCATGATCGTTTTCACCTAATTTTATTATACTCTTTAATTTTATTATTCTACGAATTGATGAGTCAATATTGATTGATCGTATTCCATAGCTACTGTGGGGGCCAACTTTGGGTATGTAAATAGCTTACAACACAGTAATGGGATGGAAGAGTTGTTCGGTTGAAAAAATCAAGCCCGAAAATACCGGTTGGAGGGTAGATAGGTGATATATATATAATGTAGAAGATAGGTGAGATATATAATGGGGCGGGGGAGTGTGTGTCATAGGTACGCGCAGGAGCGCATCTTTAAAAAGGGGGTGAAGATTGTCACACAGGCCAAAACACACAGAGTCTATTGAAGTGTCACGGACAGCCATTGTGAGACAGGGTCGGCCCCAGGCTAGAAGTGGCAGGTGAAGGTTGATGCCTTCCAGATGCCAATTAGGGCTCTGTTGCTAATAGTTGCCGCTCTCAATCTGAAAGGCACCCTGTGTGCCTCTTTTTTGGAAGTTAGGACCCCTCCCCGTCACGCCCAGGTCGGCCCACAAAAACTATCGGCGTAATTCTTACGGCAAATACCCTTCCTCCCCCTTAAACATCTACCCCTCTCCAGTAGTGGCATTCCGGCGCCTTGTATATCCGCCTAATCTCGTTATCAGAATTAATTATAATCGCAACAGCCAGTCAACTCCTAATCTATACATATCTATATCTAAATCTTTATCTATATCTAACTCCCAATCGACAGATTCTGAGATACCTGTACTCCCACCACGCTGCCAACTCCAATGAGATTATTCGATCGGGCACTGGGACTTGCATATCCCATCAGATCA
Organism: Conomelus anceps; assembly: GCA_948455865.1. Taxonomy (NCBI): domain Eukaryota; kingdom Metazoa; phylum Arthropoda; class Insecta; order Hemiptera; family Delphacidae; genus Conomelus; species Conomelus anceps. Next base: position 7,357,269 of record OX418218.1, on the reverse strand, counting down.
CACTACTCCCCAAACAATATTGACTAATCTTATTGATTTTGATTCCATTATACGAATTTGGGACTGTATATAGGGAATTATACGAGTTTGGGATTAAATTACTACGAATATAGTATTGATTCCCAACGTATTTAAACTACAGTAGCCTACAGTAGCTTTTTCCCTTAAAATAGTTATTGCCATACTGGAACTTTATTTCTGACTACTCATGTGACACGGTAGCACAGTTGGTTAGAGCGCTTGTCTGTGAGATAAGGCTCTGGTTGTCTTCGTTTCCTGCAGCCTTGGGTTCGAATCTCATTCAGCCATGGATGTTTCTCATCATTCACCTATTCACCTCATTACCCATATAAGTCTTCAGACTCATGTGGGCATCATCCTCAATAAAAAACATATTTATATAGTGAGTGTCACCAATTAACAATTTTAAATCATCTGTCTAGTGTTAAGAATTTAATTTGTATCCTCAACGGATTGTAATGCACAAGTTGTTTAATTATTTATTTACTGTAATCTACTCGAAAGAATTAGGTAATCCCAATGTTATATTTAGGGCCGTATTTATGAACGTTCTTTCAGTGTCTCTTGAATCGAGGGATCTCCTGAAATGTGAAGTATTAGTGAAGGCATTTCAAGAGTCCCTCGAGTCAAGAGATGTGGAGTATTTGTATAGACTTTTCTAGAATCCCTCGAGTTAAGAGACACTGAAAGAACGTTCATAAATAATACGGTACTTAGTCCAGTCACGGGAGGCGAAAAAGTTACCCGACTGCCCGTTATGTGTGAAACTGTCCTATTCGAACAAAATTGAAATGAAGACATCGATGATTTTTATTTATTTATTCATAAACACACAAATACATATTATTTTAAAGATATTTTATAATTGCTCCTTTTCGTTTGATATTGGGCTAAGTATTGAGCCGATCCTTGCGAAACTTGGATGGGACCATCGCTGAATAATGTTCTTTCATTAAAAAAATGAAATCAGTTTGATTGAGATTGATAATGGTGTAACAATCGAAACTAGTTTCTCGAAGTTTTAATAAATGTGGTTGTGACAATTTCGCCTTTTTATTCATTAAAAAAATGACCCGAATTGCTCCAGCCGTAGAGTTTTGCACTTAGCAACACATTTAGCGATTAATTTCTATTTATATAGATTCGATCACTTATACAACCTGTCGAGAATATTATCTCCGGTATATTCGGCATATGACTGCAGCGCAACCAAGCAAATCCAGTAATCGCATACTAAGAGAGGGTAGTATTGTCGAACATAGTATAGTTGCGTTGAAGAAGCCTTTTATATGTAGTAGGGATCTGCTAGTCGGGAAATAGCGGTGTACTTTACAGTGTGGGTGCGTGTGGCTTTGGGGAGGGGGTGGTGGTGTTGAAGAGGGATGATATTGCAAGAGAAACAGTGGAGGAGGACGGTAGAAGGAGGAGGAGGAGGAGGAGGAGAAGGTAGTAGCAAAGCAGACAGTGAGGAGAAGGTGAGATGATCAATAACAAAGCGCCGAGTTAACGTTAACCTGGTACTGGTTGGGGGGGTTGTCAGGGGGAGGAAGGAGGCGATTTGTGGGGGAAGGGGGTTGCTTCGTAGCCCGACGCCTGCCAGAAATTGGAGCTACTGCAGCACTCGTGCAGCTTCTTGGCTAATTTCATTACTGTGACTGTGTCTTCTTGCTGCTGTTTTCACAATATTATTTTCTTAGCGTTTCAATTCTCAATGTACAACATAATAACGTTTATATTGGTATGTTAGGATGTCAAGTTCGTCCATATAATGAAAACATTGTAGATAATATATTATCTTGCCTAAGTAGATAATATTAATTATATATATATATATATATATATATGATAATATAAATGATAATATTATGTTGAATTCAACCCGACAGTGCCTCACTGCAGTTTGGCTACTCTAATTGGTCTCTGCATGAGAATAAAATTGCAGAGATCGTTGCTACAAGCAATCAAGGTTGATATAACTATTAAAAAAGGTGCTCATGATACAGAGGATGAAATCAACAAACAAGTCAGTGATAAGGAACGAGTAGCTGCAGCCATGGAGAATCCAAATTTAAGAGAAATGGTGGAGAACTGCATAAAAGAATACGATAATTGAAAGGTGCTCAAAAGTTTGAATGATCTTGTTAGGTATTATAGTCGCTATTTATATATATTAAGGTTCTAGATTATTGATAACATGTATTCGAAATTCCTGTGATAAGTCTCTCTCTGTTCATTCGTACTTTCTGAACTTTGTAATTGCAGTATTGAAATTTGCTCCTATGATTCTGTTGATTTACGATGATGGAGTCTGTATTATTGGTTCTACGTGTGTGAGGGGATAAAACGCACATAAGAATAAGAATAAGATTTATTTCCCAATAAAAACAAGAATACATCAATTTTAAATAAAGATATTAACTAAGATTCTAGACTATTAAGTTACCCATATTTCGACCCAGCAAAGCATAGCTTGAGCGCCAGACCGACCAAGGAAACATAAAATAATAATAACATAATTCTGAATAAAATGTTCTAATAATAATAATAATAAGCGTATGGCTTTTAATGGTGGGGAGACCCTTACGGGTTGTTCCACCTCGCCGTTTGAGCCATGTTACGGGGAACATGGTGGACCTACTATTTTAGGTGGGTTCCGAACCATCGGGTAAGTGATAATAAAGCTTGTAACATGAAGTCATTGAAGCACGGTCACCCATCCAAGCGCAGTCTTGAGCGGTCGTGACTGAACTTCACGGCCACTTGAACACTACGCTCACCGCATGACCAATCACCACCCTAATAAAATGTTCTGAATATAGATGATATGATAATATAGATAATATGGTATTGATAATATAGATAATAGTAGATTGAGGAAGGGCAGGGGGGAATCGTGTAGGAGTGACCAATCCTTAATCCTATTTTTAACTAAACCTCCTTTTTCCTCTACTAACACCTACTCTAGAACATGGCATGCCATAGTAAAAAAGTTTTATTTATTATATGTATCTTATTACCTGAATATAATTATTGAACCGCTTGGTTAAAATTCTTTGTATTGTATATTGAAAAATGGAAATAAAATTATTATTTATTTATATGTCGAACATCAATGTTCGACAGACATGTTTGGTTGGTGGAGACGCGGCTTTAGACATTATAATTTCCAATGTAATAAAACAATAAAATCATAAAATACATTGACAGTATCAATTTCTCGAAATAACAGTCTATTCGGGTACATTCTCTTATAACATTTTTCGTGTTTTATTTCATCAATTTGGTAGAAGATATAATACAATATATGAGAAGATTGGAATTGATTGACAGGCTTTCATAACAACTGAAACAATATTTAGTTGTTAAAGCTTTTTATATTGTACAAGAGTTCCATTAATTTCAAAATTAAGCTTCACCTCAACTAATTGATATAGTAATTATGGTAACTAGTGTATAAAATAGTATAACTGTTAATATGACTTGTCTTATACTCCTTAACTGGAGAATCCAAGACGTAATCTACAAAAAAAAACAACAAGGAATTGTGCATTATTGATCAAGTATGAGATTTTCCTGTGGATTCGTTCCCGTGCACAGGCAGTAATGCCCGTGTAGGAATTATCTATTTCGTATTTCTTTTCATCTTTTAGTGGCAGTAGTTTTTATTTATTTTATGGGAATGATCCTTTTTTCATTTTACACTTTTTACACCTTTTTACATTTTTCAAGTTGTAAACATTATTTTTTGTTTGGAATAAACCTGAATTTGTTTTGAAATTTATGATGCGTGTTTTAGGTGTGGTTCAAGAACAGACGAGCCAAATGTCGTCAGCAAGTGAAACAGCATCAACAGCAACAGCAGAACGGGGGCGGAGGCAGCGCGTCAGAGAAAACTGGAGGCGGCAGTAGAAGTCTTGGAGGCGGCGGCAAGAGCAAGTCAACAGCGCCTCCGGCCAAGACGCCGCCCGCTCCCGCAACGGCTGCCGCCTCTCCTGTGCCAGTGCCGGGGGCAGCTGCTGCCCCTCGTGATTCCCCCTACAAGCCGCTACTTACCGCCACACCACCTGTGCCCTCCGTTTACTCACCAGGCGAGTCCATCACTATGTCTAGATTCTTTCGTGTTTGGGATTGGTGGGTGGGGTGGCATCCTTGCTGGATGTTCATTTTTAGGAGCATAAGCTCCAAGGATACCAATAGCATTGTTAAACCTTATTTGAAATCCTGTTGGATTCCAAACCTCCGAAACCCATCAATTAGTGCTGGATTGTCACCCATCGCAGCAAAGTAAGCAAAGACTTACTGTACTGAGTTATATAGAAATTCATTTTTTAGTTCTCAGTCAATTGATGTTAGCACATGAAGATTATTTCAGCATTTTGCCGTCTAAATTTGGGTGACATAAGCCAGCAACTTACAGCTTGAAAATTATCATCATTATTATTATTATTACAGTGAAACTTCACAATAACGGACACCGTCGGGGCCTCGTAAAATGTCCGCTATTGAGAATTGTCCACTATTGAGAAAAATGTCAAATTAAATACCTATATAATGACGAATTTTTATTGTACAGTACAACATTACTACATAACCAAAAAATGAAACAAAATTACTGAAAATTAGGCACTGTAGAATATCTGTCCTTTTTTAACGATGAGTACTGTCCCACTTTATAATCAACGTTTTTTAAAAAAAAAATTAATTTTTGTCTGCACTTTACAATCTTTTTGAAAAGTCTTTACAACGTGCTGCTGAAATTCAGAAATGAGACGAATTCCTTCAGTGTCTTGTCTTTGAAAAATAATTTTTAAATTTCCTTACCTCTTCTGCAGTTTCCTTACTTGTAAGTGTTGGAATTTCAGCCATAGGGACACCATCACCATCGTCGTCGTCGTCGTCGTCATCATCATCGTCTTCTTGTTCTGTAGAATCAATTTCGGCTACAATAGTAATGTTGTCGATTGATTGTGCCTCCGAACACAAGTCGTTGTCAATCAGATTGTAACTTTCTGTGGATTCTCCAGCTTAGCTAGGTTATCCAGTTCATCAATCTCACTATCACAGCTGATGTTGCTTTCTGTGACATTGGCCATGCCAAACCCCGATTTAAAAAAACAATTTTTAACGGTAATAGTATTGACTTGTTTCAATGCTGACCGTATCCACTAATCCACAATAATGCGTCGAGAACGGTAACTTGTTTACCCAGTTCATCTCCCGATTCAGTATCTTCCATTCTTGACAGAATGTATCTAAGAACTTCTAAATCTAACTCCTTTCCGGGAAGTTGGGCGTCTATAGCTTGATGAAGAGAATGGAAATGTTCAACACATATGTTTACACAAGCCGTAAATAGATCGTGACTGTCCGGTATTGGGAAGTCGAATCATTTCGTGGGCCAAAAATTTGGTGTCCTCCGTTTTTAAGAATGTCCGTTATTAAGAGGTGATAAGGCCATTGAACGCCATTATGCATCGATCGGGGAATTGAAAAGTGTCCGCTATTAAGAAATGTCCGCTATTGGGAGGTGTCCGCTATTGGGAAGTTTCACTGTATTATTTTCTCTGTCTTGTATCTCAAGAACAGAGGTATTTATTAAATACAAAAATGAATTACAACAAATGATAAATACGTTCAATACGGTACTACACTTTGCTAATCAATTGTAGCATCCCACTATAGAAACTATGTGACTACAGTATAACCATAGACGAACCATCAAGATGTATAATACCAGAACCATCGAACCATTTATAATACGAGACGAACCGTCTTACTCCCCGATCTATGCTATATGATAGGGAACAGCGGTCTGAGGGGGGCCATGGGGGTCATCCCCCCGAAAATAGTAAATTTACTGATGAAGGGTAGGGAGGAGGGGCAATCTCGCAAACGGGGGTTAAACAAAACCCATTTGTGAGCCTCCCAAACTCCCGAGCTGGGACTGTTCCTGGTGAGGAACTATTATAAAAACTTTATTTTCATAGCCCAGTAGCCTAACTATGGGGAGGGGAATCTAGGGGAGGAGGGGAGGAATCAAATCTATCTTCGATTGATCTACTCCAGAGACAAGAGAAATTTTGGAATTTTTTACTAGCCTTGAGAGACAATTTTTGACAAAAGAGTCAAAGAAGTTACCGTATCTGGAATTTAATGCATTTGAAGAGGTGTTAATTTTTCAAAACACTTCAAGGGGTGTACCCCGAATTTCTTTTAAAAGATATTCTGAATTACGAGAAATTCTTAATTATGAGAACCTCAAGAGCACCATAAAACACCGTCATACAAACATGGAGAAAATAATTTCAGTTTTATATCGTAGTGGAAAATGTGACCAAGGCTTAAAGGGGAGATGATTGTTCTGGAGCTTGTAGCGCTACCTAGGAGCGTTAGATAGAACCTTGTAGAAGCTGCTTTGCTAGAAGTAGGAAAGGATAAAAGGACCCTTTCTGAATCTATACTGCGTATAACTCTAAAACCAGGGACTCACTTAATCATTGATCACCATTTTTCAAAAACAACTGAATGGATTGCAATGAAATTTGGAATAAGCTTCCTTATAGATGGCGGGAGCGCAGCAATAAATCTTTTGGAAATATTTTGCGTCTAAGGAAAATTAAGGACATTTTAAGGAATGAGCACCCATCCCTCTAGCTTAGGAATAGGAAACAGCTTATTGAGTTTGTTTTTTTCATAATTTGCTAACAGCTCTTAGACCTTCTTATTTACACTGCATGGGAAAACATTTAAAAAATGTTAATTGATATGAAAGTAAAAAGAAAGCCATTTTTGCCTTCTAATTACCTCAGCTAATATTATAACTCACAGTAGCCACTACTACAAGTGGTAGTTTTCAAAATTTAAAAAAAGCTATACTGACAAAACCGAGTCTGTCTTAATCATCTAAAAAATAAGGGTTTTAAGTAAGTCTTTTTAGCACGTGTTGATTTATATAATAATTTTTTCAATATGATCAGGGAAAACTCTTTTACAGCATTATTGAAACATATTTATTTGTTGCTATATTATGAACTTTATATTTGTTTACTATGCTAGAAGCAATTTTGCTACTGGATTAAGTTACTATTGGATTTTTCAATATGAAATGGAAAAAAGAAGAAAAAAAGCTGTTAGTAGCATGCTTTGATAGTGGCTTTTTACCTGGAACATTATTGCAGTAAAAAATAAATGAATAATACATAACTTAAATACTGTAAATAGATTCTCTCTTCAAACTATTTGGTACGCTACTAACATATACATAAAAATATTATTACTAAATGTTTGCAGAAAATAATACTAATGAACAATGATACTAAAAAATGAACAATATACTTTTTAGAATGATTGAACATGAAAATTACTCTTTGTTTTAGAACCTATCCAATGTGATATTGCATGGCGGTAACAATCATTAATAATTGAGAATTCACCGGCTTTTAAATTGGGGAAGTGTACAGATTTATGTGAATCAACTGTATGAAGATTATTGATGTAACTTGATATGAAACATTTTACATTTTTGTAGCAATATTCGCTTGTTTTGAGTGTTTATATTTCCAGAAAAAAATGTGAAATCAGTTCTTATTTAGTTATATCAATGTTTTGGGATGATAAGAATACTTTAAACAAATGAGGTTTTGATTTTAAGTTGATAAATCACATAGGGTTTGCTAATATTGTCACATCAAGCTTCAAAGGTTTGCTAGAGATATTGAAACATATTGCACCTAAAAAATATATTACAAATAAATCCAAGAAGCATATTTTTTGATAATAACATTCATCGAATTTTCGCATTTCTATTTCTTATTGCTGACAATATTTTGTGAAATTAGTTTATCAATTAGTTTACTTTTGTATACCAAAAGTCTTGAGTGCATTTGTTAGAATCAAATTGAGATTTTGAAACTCATTTCCATCTACATTGATTCAACAATAATTATTGTTAATAATGATAATAATATCCTTGGATTATTTCCGCCATTAATACATATTTTTAAATCTGAAATCCTTGTCAAGTACTCAAAAAAAAAAAAAAATTGAGTTTGCCAGAATTCAAATACCCTTAAAATGTACATGAATTCAGCTTGTAACAACAATAACAAGTCTGCACTTTCTTAACAAGCTGATTAATTTTTTGCAGGAATGACAAATACATTGATATGATATGATATGGAGTCCAGCAATAATAGACTCGTGTGTGGACTTGAGTCCTGCATTTTTATAACAAGCTGATTGGTATTTCTGCAGAAACGTCAAATATGTTGATATGGAGTCCAGCGATAATAGATTCGTGCCTGGACTCGAGTCCTGCATTTTTATAACAAGCTGATTGGTACTTTTTCAAGAACAACAAATACGTTGATATGGAGTCCAGCGATAATAGATTCGTGTCTGGACTCCAGTCCTGTATTTTTATAACAAGCTGATTGGTATTTCTGCAAGAACGACAAATACGTTGATATGGAGTCCAGCGATAATAGATTCGTGCCTGGACTCGAGTCCTGCATTTTTATAACAAGCTGATTGGTACTTTTTCAAGAACAACAAATACGTTGATATGGAGTCCAGCGATAATAGATTCGTGTCTGGACTCCAGTCCTGTATTTTTATAACAAGCTGATTGGTATTTCTGCAAGAACGACAAATACGTTGATATGGAGTCCAGCGATAATAGATTCGTGCCTGGACTCGAGTCCTGCATTTTTATAACAAGCTGATTGGTACTTTTTCAAGAACAACAAATACGTTGATATGGAGTCCAGCGATAATAGATTCGTGTCTGGACTCCAGTCCTGTATTTTTATAACAAGCTGATTGGTATTTCTGCAAGAACGACAAATACGTTGATATGGAGTCCACCGATAATAGATTTGTGTCTGGACTCCAGTCCTGTATTTTTATAATAACAAGCTGATTGGTACTTTTTCAAGAACGACAAATACGTTGATATGGAGTCCAGCGATAATAGATTCCTGTCTGGACTCCATGCAGCCCTGTATTTTTATAACAAGCTGATTGGTATTTCTGCAGGAACGACAAATACGTCGATATGGAGTCCAGCAATAATAGACTCGTGTCTGGACTCGAGTCCTGCATTTTTGTAACAAGCTGATTTGTATTTCTGCAGAAATGTCAAATACGTTGATATTGAGTCCAGCAATGAAAGAATTGTGTCCTGACTTTGACTAACATCAAATACGTTGATATGGAGTCCAGCAATGAAAGACTCGTGTCTGGACTCCAGTCCTGCATTATTTATAACGACCCAATTAATTTTTTTGCAGGAACGTCAAATACGTTGATATGGAGTCCAGCAATGAAAGACTCATGTCTGGACTCGAGTCCTGCATTTTTTATAATGACAATTAATTTTTTGCAGGAACGACAAATACGTCGATATGGAGTCCAGCGATAATAGACTCATGTCTGGACTCGAGTCACCACCAACGGAGCAGTGGGGGCTCCGGCTCGGGATATGCCAGCAGTAGCAGCGCCAGCGCTAGCAGCGCTGTAGTGTCAACCACGTCAAACAGCACCAACTGCTACCCACCGCCACATCACCAAAACTACACTTCCTATTATAGTAATATGGACTACCTGGGACCACCTACCTCCGCCATGACACATTCTCAACTCAATGCCGCTGTGAGTTATACTATTCTAAGTTATTGACATACAATATAATATCAAAACTGACACTAGGGAAGTGATAGCCGAGTGTCGTAGCAGGTATCTGTTCAATCAGAGATAAGCTACGAAACTCCTGGTCGCTCTTTGCAAGAGTGATTAGATTAGATTACTTTATGCATGGTAAGTTTACAACTTTTTTTTCAAATGTGCGCGTACATACAATATTTTAACATCACATAGCTAGTAGACCTGGTTGATACTATTTACATTTTGTTGGAAATATTAAAAGTGATCTAATGGGTAAAGCTAATGAAATGAAATTCTAACTGATGCATTTACATGAAAAGGCGAAGTTTGGACAAAAATTCGTCCATTCGAGAACTTAACCTTAAGAACATTTGGTTTCGTTATTCTGTTTATTTTTTCGTGACCGATTGGATTGGCCAGCAAAAGGACTCTGTTCTCTGCTGTAAAATCACTTCCTGGTGGTTCAGAACCCACCTAAAACTGTAGGCCCAACTCATCAATCGACATCATCCAATTCATTACCCACGCACAGGTCTCAGACCTATGTGGGCTTCATCCTCCGGAAAAAAACTATTCCTATTTAATGTATGGTTTTACTGACCGAACCTGGAGGAAGGCATTTCATGTCTGAGGAGGAGCTTTATCAGCCTGTCACCAAGGGTTATGTTTTGTTAAGGTTAGGATGAGCGGCCATTATGTAATGAAAAATGTGTTGGTCATTGAGTATTGGTTCTGTATTGTCAGTGGTGTTTGATTATTTCTTATTGTTCAAGTGTATTTTGTTTGTGGTTTTTTTGAAATGTGTGTAGAATTTCCAAGTTCATTCCCATTTAATTGTAATGTTTCCCATGACAAAATACTTGATGAACAATTAAATAACAAAACTGACTGAATTTCTATTCAAATTATGATTTTTACTCACTTATACTGGATGAATGCATTTCGATTCTGAGGAAAAGCTTCATCAGCCTGCCACCAGGGTTCGTGTTTTGTTGAGTTAGGATCATCTAAACTGACTTGGAAATTTTACACACTTTTCAAAAAACCCACAAACAAATACACTGGAGCATTATGAAATGGTCAGTGTCAACAGTGGTAACGGTAATAGTACTGCAATATTTACAATCTAATATCAAAACTGTATTTCTATTTAAATTATGATTTTACTCACTTATACTGGAGGGATGCATTTCACTTCTAAGGAGAAGTTTCATCAGCCTGTCAGAAGTGGAATGCATTCCTTCAGTTGAAGTGAGTGAAATTATAATTCAAATAGAAATACAGTGTCAGTTTTGATATTAGTTTGTTCATCAAGTATTTTCTCATGGAAAACATCACAGATTAAAAATTAAAACTCTACTTTTGAATAGAAATTAACTCACGTTATGGCGTGACGGTCGTTTCGCTCTTTTGTCTAGAGCATCGTCAGACGACCCACAGTACACACAGTACACATCTGGCGATGCTCTAGACAATAGAGCGAAACGACCGTCACGCCATAACGTGAGTTAATTTCCATTTAAAAGTGGTTTTTTTAAGTTTATATTACATATTAGTGGAAACAAGATGGATCTTCAACATCATACAAAACTCTAACAAACTGCACCCAAATAACACTAAAAAATTCGGTCTATTATTTCAAAATAAGATGTTAATTATGAAAGTGCTTCTTAGACCGTCACAAACCAAAATCCTATAAGCAACCATCATGCAACTTATTACCTTCGCACAGGTCTATGTGGGCTTCATCCTCCAAAAAAAAAAAAACACCTTGAGCCCATCAGGTTACAATCCAAAAACAAATTTGAATGTATGTGTGAAACAAATTCCCACTTATTCATCCATATAAACATAAGATACCTTAAAAATAAATTAGAATAACTGCAGCACTGGCTAAACACTTCTAATTGCAGCATTTTGTGCTAAAATGAGCATCCAAAAATGCTAAAATGCTAAAGCATCCAAATTGAGCTTTCAATTTCATAATAACTTTTAGCTTCTGAAAAACAAATCTGCTCTTGGAGGAGCATCAATATATTTCAGGGAGAGCTTAGAAATTGTCTACTCTAAAATAATAATATTAGTGAAAAAAAAGAATATTTGAGGCTACAGGAATTCATATTGTAACACACAAACTGATTGTAGTCTCAGTATTTATTTTTATTTATTTATTGATACAGTCAAAATACAACTTATTGCAAAGAAACAACAGGCTTTTAGCCCAGAACTATCTCTATCACAGAATGTTTACAAGAGTCCAAATAATTATTATATTTATGTTTAATATTTGTTATTATTGGTTATGTTTACGTTTTGATTGAATCTACTGGAAGAGACAATTACCAAGCTCACTTTAAATAATGAAGCACTTTGATTGGTTCTATTATTTTTATATCCTTCAAGATTTTTCTTTAATTGAATCACTGAAATTAAGACTACATTAACGATATCTGTCAGCTAATGAACAACCGCACATTGAAAAATATAACAATAACTCGAATTCTTTAAAAAAAACCGAACACAAACATTGCAGGATACGGTATTCTTTTTTTGAGACAGTAATATATAGACATAAGAACTGGGAGCAGAAGGGAGCAGAAGGGAGCTTGGCGGGCCGCTTAGCGCAGTTGGTTGGGGCGTCGCAACTTCAGCTTGCTGTCGTTTAAATGGTCGTAGGTTCGAATCCCGCTCCACCGTCAGGCATTTATATGAAATCATTCACCTCATTACCCAGGCACAAGTCTCGGACTCATGTGGGCATCATCAGCAATAAAAAAATAATACAATTAGTAGACACCCATTTTCAATTGTCTCATTAACTAACCCACTAGACTCCTGTCTAGTACCACAATTTAATAACTAAAATGTAGAATTAGGTGTATCAAAACTGGATTGGAATATCAGATTACGATTTATTATGGCCAAAAATTCCAGTAAGAATACTGCATGGTGAGTGCTGTAATATAAGGTAAACTAAAGCTAAGATTATGATGTTGAAGATCCATATTGTTTACTCTAATATAATAAAAACTTAAAAAACACTTTTAAGTGGAAATTATGACTCACGTTATGGCGTGACGGCCGTTTCACTCTGTTGTCAAAAGCATCGTCAGATGACCCACAGTACACTCTGAGTGTCATCATTTCCACTTAAAAGTTAGTGTTTTATAGTTTTTTTTTAAAGCTAAGAATTCAAATGTTCTTTATTCCTATTTTTCATACAAAAAAGAAATGAAATTTGAAATCTGTCGCTTTATTTTTTACATTAGAAAAGATTTTGGCCTATACATTGAAGATATTATACTAAAAAAAATTAACAGACCAAAGCTGAGAATATTGATAATCTAAGGCATAAGGGTTCATAATCTAATAGGTAAAGGTAAAGGCATAGGAATGTAAATGAAAATTCATAGGAATGAATGTAATGAAAAGGAATGTAGCACTCTCCATAAAAGAATCTGTGAACGAATCGTTTCAACTATTCTTGAGTATTTCAATGAATTCTGTTCGAAAATAGAAAATAAAAAAATAACTTAAAACATGAGCCAAGAGCACTTAACAACTGGTAAACTCTCCTCCGATATAGAATTAGGATGATGTGCCACCTATGCTATGATATAGGAAAAGAAGATAACTATTACAGAAGCAATTAAGAAACAAACCATACATTGAACAAAATCATAAAATTGGCCATGTGTATGAAAAATTAACAAATGACAATTCTATTCTTAATTCCCATAACAGATGCAAAGAAGCATGGACCGTGAACTCCTATAAAGCAATTCATAATAATTATTTAAGCTCCTATTATTTTAAATGCTCATTTTACTGACCTATATAGGTATGCAGAGCTCTCCAACAGATTCCCACCAAAACACCTCATCTGATTCCATGAATCTAACGCTGAACCAAACTAAAATTCTCTTGGAAAACAATTGATATTAAATTTTACACAAGACACTAAGTAAAAAAATATTGAGCCTTTCAATCATTGTCATTAATCGGATATAAGAGCATTTCCAGATTCCCAGAAAGTCTAAAAAAACAATAACCAGACCAGTACGGTATATAAAAAGTTCGACAAGAAAAATTTCAATATTAATCGTCCAATTCCGCTCGTTCCAATTTTATTCATTTGTTTATTCATGACCAGAATACAATAAGATACAACTGCTTTCGCTCACAACTGCTTTTTTCGCAAATTTACAACACTGATGAAAAATCCAAATGTTTGGTTATGCCAATTTTCCACAAGGAATTTCATTTTGTAGAACAATGACCAATAATTCTAGAATTTACATTTTTTAAAGAAGCTCTAACACAGTCCAACTGTCCAAAGAAAGTAGACATACTTTTGTCAAAAAAGGTAGAATATTGCACAACACTGTAGGTACCTGTTTTTTTAAAGCAATACTTAATTCAGCACTTTACAATATGTTTTAGGTCCAAAAAATTAACAGTTGAGGTTAGCAGTAGATAATGTAGTCTGGATTTCATGAAGAATTCCATAACAAATTACGTGCCTGTGCCAACCTTCTAGGCATATCTCAGCAAATCATTTGGCACCATCTCACATAATATACTGATAAAAACTAAGCTATTATATTGTTCAAAAATACATTGTAATTAACTAAAATCTTATCCAACAAATAGAACTTAAGTAGTAATAGTCAGCAATGCTTCATTTTTCAACAAACTCAAATCACACTTCACTATATAACAACCTAGAAATCCTCCCATTAAGAATCCAAATACGACGACGTTATCCTCTAATAATGATATCTCAAGCCAATGAATCCTGAAACTCTTAAACAAAATAATAATAAAATGCAGTACTGCCATGCATCATTTTGTTTTTACGTTTAAAATGTCCTTCAGACTATTTGTAATTAGTTTTCTTAATAAACTGCTCAAGGGAAGAATTTACAGAAGGCCTAACTATTGCAAACATCAATAAAGCTATTCAATTTTATTGAATACCTATTTAAATTATAGAATGCTATTTCCTAATTGAGCATCACACATTGAAATCCAAAAACCAATGGATAATTTAACTTTAAAAAAAAATAACAATGAAATGCAACATTGTCATGCTGTCACACTTGGTATGCTCAATATTCAGCATGATTTATGATACTGTTTTTACATTTGAAATATCGTTCATGCTATTTTTCATATATTTTTCTCCAGTTACCTAACAAAGCGGTTATGTATGCACTCATTATTATGGGTGCATAAATGATGATGTGTGCAATTTATGGATATTTTTTTCTGAAGAAATTGTTGATGATTTTTAAATGATTGAATGACACAAAATCTCGCAGTCTATTCCCATTTAAGTTTTTGACATTTTCTCCATAAATTTTCAATACAATATGGGCACAGAGATTTTGACTACACGTCCTTTAATATCTCCCAGCAGCCACAAATCATCATTTGTTATTGTTGTGGTTATCCATTTTTCGTGAACTGCAGTAGAACTATTCATATGTATTATCTTGCTGTGCAGAACTGACCTTTTTGAGTCGCGGCGGACGCGTTTCGAACTATGTTGTTCTTCTTCGGTGCTTGGTTGCAGACTTGGCTGAGTCGAACAACATAGTTCGAAACGCGTCCGCCGCGACTCAAAAAGGTCAGTTCTGCACAGCAAGATAATACATATGAATAATCATCATTTGTATTGCCAGTGGGAATAATAGACTTCTGAAGATTATTAAAATATAAACATCTTTAATAAAATATACCCTTCTGAAGCTGCTAATAAAAAGTTTCTAAAAAAAAAAAACTTAAAAAAAACATTTTTATTCCACGTTAATTCCACTTAAGTTAATTTCCATTTAAAAGTTTTTTGTTTAAAGTCTTATTATATATTACTGGAAACAAGGTGATCTTCAACATCAGAAAGTTTCTGATTATTTTTTCTGTACAGGAACATTTGAATCACTGAGAACATAAACTGCATACAGCTAAATTACCTCTATCATGTAATTCGCACACATATTATCCTCTCATTTATGACATTGCAATCTCTGATATTTTTCCCACAAATACTGCTACTTCCTTGCTGGCTTGTTGTTTCTATTGAACTCCACTAAGCAGCATCAGATACCGGTAGTTCCTCTTTGTAGCAGCTATACACTTCAGTTTCTTTTAATATAGCATTTTAATTATAATTTAAATAATTTTAATTATAACATTGTTATTTACTATGAGTAGAACAACCAAACGAACTACCTACACAAGACAAATTACAAAGTAATAATTTAATATCAAAACTGACACTGTTTTTCTATTTAAATTATGATTTTTACTCACTTATACTCGAGATACTGGCTTTTCATCTCTAAAGAGAAGCTTTATCAGCTAAGTAATAATAATGGAAAGCTTTATTCTACCCTGACAAGTCTCCTGAATGTTATGCTCCTTCCAAAGTATCACAAGTACAACGTTTTTGTTCTTCTAGAATCAATATTGTCAATAAGGAGGTGAAAGACCTTAAAAAACTGTGCTGGTGGGAAATCTTATTGGAGTGACAATGATAAGTACAATGAAACTACAACATTACAAATAAAAAACAGAATTTTTCAATTTCCCAGAGTGACATTAATTATTTATCATTATACATTCATCTATAACATTATTACATCAAATAACATTCATCTGTACGTATAGTTAATTTTTTTATTTTTTATCACCGCACAGTATTCCTAAGTAAAATAAAATTTCATCAATTTATAAAGTTGTACCTCTGATGCTTTGGAAGGAGAGTAACATTCAGAAGGTATTTTAAGGTAGAATAAAGCTTTTCATTTTTATGGTAGCTCATTTATAATACATCAAGTAAATGATAAGTTTTAAATTTGCTTTTGACCTAACTTGAGTTGTTTCTATTTTTGTTAAGGAGAACGGACTGGAAAGTTCATGGGTGAAAAGAGAAGATTCGACATCGTGGTTCTACAATTCGACAGGATGGGACAGAAAATGAAAAACAATGTTAGGCCTAAACTATTATTAAGAAAATTAATTTATATCTGGACTGTGGATTAATCAGCAGGTAATTGATGCTTCTATTTATTCCTTGACATTTCTCATTAGTTGACATTACCATACAGTAAGGCCGGGTTCACACGAGCTACAATCGCGCGATTGTAGCCAGAGCAATTAACTTAACGAGAGTTGCGCGATTCTAGTAGAGCACAGGATTGTGCAGTTCCCACGAGCTACACTTCGCTGCGATGTAGCCGGCCTGTAGCCGATTCGACTAGAATCGCGCGTTTGTAGCCAAAGTCATTACCGTTTTTAACTCAGCTAGCAACAAAAACATGAAATTTTGGATTTTTTAATTTTTAAAATCCTAGCGTATTCAGCTCACTGTCGTAAATACGTAGGAACTTTTTTCTAGCATGAATAATAACATTTTTATAGAATATTTGTTTGAACTGCATAAGTTGCCATTGTAACAAGTGATCCATGAAGGTCGATCTATTTTATAGCATAAAAATGTTAATTTTAGTGATAGGAGAAAAATTAAAGTTGGTTTGGATTAAGGAGGCTGATTACAGTAGCACTTTGAAAACTTTGAATATCTGAAATTTGTATGTTTTTTGTGTTTGTATTAGAAAAAAGGTTGGCGACATCTCTGCGATTCATAATTTATTGCTTTGGCGAGACTGTTGCCCGTTAGAATAATTGCTCTGGCTACTAATTGCTCTGGCTACAATCGCGCGATTGTAGCTCGTGTGAACCCGGCCTAAAGGAAGCTTAAATATTTCATAATATTGCTCAATGGCTGTTATATTTTGAAGCTATGGCTTTCTGTAACTTTTATAAAAACGTCAGCAATCTCTCATTTCAATTGGGACAATCAAATAGACAATTTTTATACCTGAAAATCAATTCCTAAAAAATTTATGAAGATCACAATAATTAGGCTAAATGTCTATTCTGCCAGTATAATTCTATTCTGCTTCTGTATAATTTACAGTAGCAAATCTGTTTGTATATCTCAAATTAGTGATATTTCTTCAGTCTCCTACAAGAACTAGGGCATCTTCTTACATTTTGATTTGTCATTTTCCTTTTATGAAGACATGCATAGTAGAGCTGATTTTAATCGATTGTCAGTGTTATTCTTATTTGCAAATTCTATGAAGAACATTGTTTAGAAATAATCGCATTTTCGTGATTATTATTGTAGTCCATGCCATTTGTAGTCCTGCAGCACATTCTATACCTCCACTGAACCTGGAATAATTTATTTGTGGGTATCTACTAAAACAATCAAATATGTCATATCCTAATTTGTCCGAAATTTGTTCACTTATACCTTCCTTGAAGACTTACTTGAGAACACTTCACGCAGGTTTTCCAGGTGTTCATTTAATAATGTTCTGTCACCTTTTTTTCTTATTACATTAAAAACAATTATGCCATTCTCTGCTAGTTGATTCATGATGTTTTATACAGTATATCTTCTTATTTTATGTAAGAATATAAGAATAATTATTGGATGATTATGATTATTTGCGTATTATAATAAAAACTGTTTTGTGCATTGTGCCTTTAGTTTCCTTTGATTGTAAATAAATGATTAATTGTTACTCTAGTCCAATATCGATTCAAGAATATCATTAATTAGAAGTACACTTTTTAAAAGAAGTACTAACATAACCCAAAAAGTAGACATCATTTTTTTTGTATGTATCGATTATGTCTATTGTTGATCTGTAATATTTTATGTTTTATAGACAAGGGTCTGAGACCTGATTCTCAAAAGACTAGGCTGAGCCAAGCATCATACAAAAACCAAACGAATGAATGAATGATTGTTGATCTGTGAATGGTCGATAGATATGATAAATATGGCGTTAGTTGTGAGAAAGAGTATATTTACAGCACAAGAATTTAAAAAAGCATTAACACAGTCCAGTAGTCCTAAGAAAGTGGACATAATTTTGAATTTTGTTAACATTATTTAGCCAAAATATAGAAGTCAAAGCATATTCATTCTAATCAATATTCAATAAATAATTACAAATCATTGTTGGTGTTTTGAAATTGATGTAATACATGTGGTGCTTTTTTCAGGTGGTCCTACAAAAGTCACAAAGGATAAGGAGTTCAATAAAATTTAAAAACTCATTTCTCTTGTGGTACCTACTCTCCTTTGAAGGATAACTTCTTCGAACTCAATCGGCAACGAAATAGGCCTATTGTATGTGCAACAGTGATAATGTGATGCGTTCAACAAAATTTAACCCCAAATATTGACTGATTAAATGATGTTGATGACAATGATGATCTCACAGTACGGTAGCCAATAAAACATTATTTGTGACAGTGTTAAGTCGACGAAAAGAAAGAAAACACAAACGATTTTAATTATTAGGCCTAAGAAAGATTATCATATCAGTTACTAGACTAGTGTAAGTTAATAGCGAAAGAGTAATCGAATAATACAAATAAATATAATATTTATTTATAGTGTTTTGTTGTTTGTGTGAGACAAGTCCATCAAAAATAACTGTACAAAATTTAAGGTGCAATAAAAGATGCAAGTGGCCTCAAATGTAAGATTGATGGTGTTCTTTTTATTACAAGGTAGATAAAACAATAATTATTGATAATATTGTTATTGCTTCCTTTCAATAATGTTATATTTTTTTTAGGATAAAGCCCACATAGGTCTGAGACCTGTGCGTGGGTAATGAGTTGGATGATTGCGATTGATGAGCTGGACCTACAGTTTTAGGGGGGTTCCGAACCACCGGGAAGTGATTTTACAGCATACTTGCTACTTGAGATCCTATTATTTTGTATAATTTTTGTCAAGTGATTTTCCATGATACTATAATTTTCTCGATTGCCACAAACAATAGGTTACTACTAGCTTTCAGAAATGCAAAACAATCCTAAGAAACAATCGTTATTGTATAATGATTATTATACAATAAGTATATAGGCATTATCAAATTCATTTCAATATTATATTTCACATTGTGATCACTAATGATACTCCAGATGAAACATTGTTATTTGTGGTAGAGGAATATTTCAAGTACAGTTTTCTTGAATAATAATACAATTATAAATTATCCCCTCAGTCCTACTATTTGTTCATTTTTATGCCCCCTCGTTGAAATAATTAGAGCCTCTTGCTGTCACTTTATATTGTGATAACTATACTGATACTCCATATAAAACATTGTAAATTGTAGAAAGGAATATTTTTTTTTTTTTTTTTTGAGGATGAAGCCCACATAGGTCTGAGACCTGTGCGTGGGTAATGAGTTGGATGATGGTGATTGATGAGTTGCACCTACAGTTTTAGGTGGGTTCCGAACCACCGGGAAGTGATTTTACAGCAGAGAACAGTGTCTTTTTTGCTGGCCAATCTAATCGGTCACCGTTACGAACAGGACCTACGAGAACGCAGCTTATCTCTCTGATTGAACAGATACCTGCTACGGCTCGCGGCTATCACTTCCCTATCCTTATATTGTGATAACTATAATGATACATATAAAACATTGTAAATTGTAGAAAGGAATATTCTAAGCACAGTATTGCAGAAGAATAGTACGCTGTAGTGATTGAACTTAGTATTCCTCTTGAAACCTCACATACCGAAGTTGAAAAAAATCCATCCATCAATATACCAATCCAACCCATCTTTCTTTATGTTTTACTTATTTTCTCCATATACGTTACACAAAGATTGGATTACAATTATTCTAAAAATTATTTTCTATATTCGATCATAACAGAATGTAACCACTTGCATCTTCTCAATGTACTTTGTAAGAAATTATAAATTTGTAAATTGTAAAATGTGAATAGATATTGATAAAGAAAATAATTTGACTATTCAATTAACGTTTCAATAATTGAGTGATCAGAATAAACATTGAAAATAATAATTTTCCAGTTGCATTTTTTCCTCTGAACTCCCATCAACTTATTATTAACAGATAAATTGAATTTTTAACTAGTTGCAAGAGATTTTCATCCTCAGAGTCTGTTACTTGTGCGTGGGAGGTGAATGATAACACAAAAAATGCCAGGGTAGGACAGGAAACGAACAGGTGATCAATGATTAAAATATTTATCTATGTGTTGGTATGGTTCCATTTCTTAACCACAAAAATTAAAATTGAACTAAAAAAACTCTTCTATGTGAAAATAGCCACTTACACATGTGTGAAAATTGTTTCGCTCCATTGTAAGAACATCATTAAACACTGCTGGTACCTGACAGTCAACTCAGTTGAGGTATAAATTTGGCTATAGTTATGGATGGATGATGAAGGGTTGTTTGTCTATCTTTATGATGAGGATGAGCGGAGTTAGGACTCTGTCCTAAAAAGGTAAGTGTAAGAATGGCCTTAATGGCCAAGACTTCGCCTCTTTGTGTAATTCATCTCTCAGATCCAAACTCTCGTTTACTTTTTTTACAGTCATATAATTTATTTCAGCTGTACAGTACCTTAAAATATATATTTGTTGTATTTATAATCTTTTCTATTCAGACTATTCAACCATTATGTTCACTTTTCAAAAATCACTGACACTTGAACTATGGGATCTGAGAGTTGCTAATATTAATAATACTTTTATCATTCATGTGGATTGTAAATTTACACAAATAAAGCCATCTGAATCTGAATCCTCTTCAATACTCAACCCTAAGAGTCTGATTTGACTGGGTTTCATTGAATTTTTTACTTTTCTGTGAGTAGTCTGATGTAACACTTTTGAATTAGTGTCTATATCACGGAAGGTGTGGTTTGTTAAAAGATATGTTTAGCGATCAACAGCGATGAACCGAGTGAATTAATTGTCACAGATGGAATAAAAATGTTTATTTCCTGTTTTCATAGTTTAATTTTGTTATTATTTTTTATTTAGATGGGTGCACATCGAAAAATGCTAAAAAAAAGCTATACAAGGCTAACGGTGACAATAGAATAGACTAATGAGAATTTCAAATTTGTTTATTCAGTCAGGTCTTAATGTGATATAATTATTATGCAACCCTTTTACTTAGGAGGGCCTAACGCGCTCGTACTTGCTTCTACAAAAAATCAACTTTGATAATAACATAACCATCGATTTCATTGAAAGCAAAACACTTGATTAAATTTTCTTTCCATTTTCCTCCCTCATTGAGTTTACCTCCCATCCTTGGGGACTTTTGGTATGTTATTACCCAAGATTAGATGATTTGGCGAATATTCACAATATAAGTTTTAGTGTTTATAGTGATTATTGGCGAATGAACAAATTCTCCATCAATTTTTTCTCTTGATAACTTGACTGAAATGTTTTTCCTTAACCTGGTTGCAGCTATTCATCACATTGCTATTATTATTAGCGTATGACCTTTTTTGGTGAGGAGGGTAGTTCACGGGTGGCTTTACGGGTAGTTCCACCTGTGCTTATATGTGTATGAAGCTACTTTATATGTAAAAACAAATGATATTAGCCAAAATCTTGACGTGCATGATTATAATACAAGAAGCCGAGGAGATTATCACTTGGTGAGTCACAATAGTAGCTTATTCAAACAAAAACCTTGTTAAATTGGTAGGAAATTCTACAATAAGCTACCGCAGTTTTTAAAGAGTCTTGAAAATATAGAAATATTTAAAAAACAATTCAAAAAATATTTAGTTGATAAAGCTTTTTATAGTGTACAAGAGTTCCATCCACATCAAAATTAAGCCTCACCTCAACTAATTGATAATATAGTAATTTATGGTAACTAGTGTATATGACTAGTGTTAATCTGACTTGTCTTATACTCCTTAACTGGAGTCTCCAAGACGTAATCTACAAAAAAAACCTTGCCGTTTGAGTAATGTTAAGGGGAACATGGTGGACCTAGACCTACTGTTTAATATACCAACTGTATAATAATATGAGTACTGTCACACTATCATGGAACGTGCTTGTAGCAGGGATACTGACAAATACTGATATGATCTCATTATTTCTCCCTATTGTAGAGATTATGCTCATCACAAGAAGAAAATTGATCAATGAATAGAAGTGAGAGTCGTATCTAAACAAATGCAGAACCTGCGACAATACATCTTTTTTTAAGACTCCGGTTACGAAGTATAAGACAAGTCAAGTCAGATATACAATATTACTCACAATATTACCATAGTTACAATTTAAATTTGTTAAGGTCAATTTTGATCTGAAAGGAGCTGTCTTATAGACTATAAAACGCTTCAACTATATATTTTCTCAATTGTTTTTTAAAAATTTTGATATTTCCAAGAATATTTAGAAACGGTGGTAGCTTTTTATAGAGTTTCCTACCAAATATTACTAGGTTTATGTCTGAATAAGCTACTATTGTGACTCACCAAGTGATAATCTCCTCGGCTTCTTGTATTATAATCATGAGAATTGATATTTTGGTTTATATCACTCTCCTTCACATATAATGAATGTAACTTCATACACAAGCAATGTACAGTAAGGAGATCTGGTCTCTGGAGCAGTGGTCTACATAAATTTATCCCATTTGCTCTTTCCATGTATGATATCTAACAGCTTTATTTTTTGGATATTAATCACCTTATCATACTAAAATAGCATACCTAATACATGGCATTGACAGATCATGGTAAGCTGTAAAAAGCTCTCTGTTATTTGAGCTCTGTAAGTTCTCTGTCATTAATCTAGCAAGCCGTATCAGAATAAAATTAATATCCTAGATAAAATTTTACAGCATCATCATATTATACATTATGGCACAGTGTATAATGAGTGTGATACATGGCTAGCACCTTGAAATACCCTACAACCCAATTACCTACCCTCCTAGCATCAATAGAAACATTGTGGGAGCGGCTACCTAACTTTGTAACTCATATTTTGGAAAAAGATACATAATCTCCAGATTCACTTAATCCACTTCCTGGGTCACAAACCATCTTCAATATTGCAGTGGAGATGCTTTTTAAGTATCCATCTTTCTAATTCTAAGAGAAAAAACCTTTTTATTTTTTTGGAGTGGAGTTTATTGGTCAATATAAATGTTTAGTGTAACCTCAATGTTTTGGACAACATAGCATGAGCTTTGTCTTTTGCATTTTCACTTCATGGTTATTCTGTCTAAAAATAAATTGATTTCTTTGTAGAAGTAGATTGAATTCAACTAATCAAAAGACATAAATTGTTAGATTATATAACAGTATTTATAACTGTGATATATTTGTTGATGATTACAGTTTTTACAGCTTACCGTACTTGAAATTAAACAATAGATAGGAAATATTTAAAGATAATATTTTCGCAATGAAATGCATGCATTTCCCATTGAATTTACTATATTTGAGAGTTCCCATTGTCTTGAATAGCAATATAGTTGGAATAAAGCCACATGCGAACTAACATGTTGAAGTAGAAGACATTTTCAAACTATATAACTTGATATTCTTGTAGAAGAGTGTTAATTTTAATAATCCTAATTCTGAACTCGCCAATGAACATAATTCTGTAGCCTATTTATATTTGTTTTGACATTGCTCATTCAACTTTGGAGGGTGATGTTAGTGAACGGTTATCCGTATCCTAAGTTATTTGTTGAATATTCTCAGTTTATTCATGATACTAAGTTATCTGGTGTACAAATAAATGATATTGAGCTGCAATTGTTTAATACCGGTAATTGACAATATTGAGAAAGGTAAGCAAGATACATGAAATGTATCCAAAATGAATGGGGCTTTATACAATGTAAAAGTAGTTCATTTATTTGAATTATGAACAATATATATATTTTTTTAAACATGTAGAAGCTCACTGAATCCTCCATGAAGAGCCTTATTGACATACAATAATTGAAATGTATAATGTAACAATATTTAAAAAACAGAAAAAGAGAAAAAATACAATACTTACAAATAAGATCAAATAACGGTATTAGAAGAGACGAAATTGAGCCATGGAGAACATAAAGTGTATATGAAAGTATATAATCACATATTATATTTAACCACAGGCATTGCTATTCAGGTGAGACAGAATAATCAAAGTGTGTACTATCATCCTAAATACTGTACTATATGAATGTTTATAAATGTGCTGCGTTGTAAATGAATAAGTAAATATTCATTAATTGATTACCACAAGAGAGACAAGGTAGGTGAGAGTGGAAAGAATATAGTAGAAATGAAGCATTACTAAGGTTGGCAACTCACATGTGAAAAAGTAAGCTAAGATACAGCGAGCGGTAAATTAATTCATCAAAACAAAATCTTGATAGGGTGTTTAAGATCCAAAAGAAAGCGGTTAGGTGTATAGAAAGAGTAAATAGATTAGATTCATGTAGGCCGTTGTTCAAAAGAAAGCGGTTTCCAAAAGAAAGCGGTTAGGTGTATAGAAAGAGTAAATAGATTAGATTCATGTAGGCCGTTGTTCAAGAGACTTGGTCTCCTAACTGTACCCTGCTTATATGTGTATGAAGCTACTTTATATGTAAAAACGAATGATATTAACCAAAATCTTGATGTACATGATTATAATACAAGAAGCCGAGGAGATTATCACTTGGTGAGTCACAATAGTAGCTTATTCAAACAAAAACCTAGTTATATTGGTAGGAAATTCTACAACAAGCTACCGCAGTTTTTGAAGAGTCTTGAAAATATAGAAATATTTAAAAAACAATTGAAGAAATATTTAGTTGATAAAGCTTTTTATAGTGTACAAGAGTTCCTTTCACATCAAAATTAAGCCTCACCTCAACTAATTGAAGTAATTATGGTATCTAGTGTATAATATTGTTGATCTGACTTGTCTTATACTCCTTAACTGGAGTCTCCAAGACGTAATCTACAAAAAAAATTACTGCTTGCTCCTTAGTAAACAGCTGTTTTACGATTAGTTTTCAGTGTGTAAATTTTTTTTACAAGCAGTTGTAAGACAAGAACGATTGTGTAAATAGTGCGTAAAATAGCACTTTTATCATACAATGTTTGCATTTTCTGAATTTCAAAGAATATTTTGGTTAATGTTATCCCTGGAACTCCTAACTTGGTTCTTGGATTTCTTGTTCCATAACATCTGCGTTGTTAATATTAACTTTTCATTGTAAATTCAACGACTTGCAGTCAATTTAAATGATTGTGAATAAATAATATTTCAAATAAAAGTGAGTAGAAATATTATTTTTCACAATTAAAATTGACTGCAAGTCGTCGAATTTACAATAAAAAGTCAATCCTTACTTGGATTAAAAAAGATAAGCAGGGATGCATAGAAATATCCTCTAATCACTAATTAGCTGATTATATTGAAAATAGGATAATAAATGTGACAAGTTAGTTTGAAGTGACTGACAATTGAATAAACTGACAAATATACATAAACAGAATTTATTAATTTCGAATTCCTTCAATTGCTATTACTTTATACTGAAGACTTCCGCAATGGCGGATATTGACAACAGCATTGAACAGCTGATGGGAATTCGAAATTAATAAATTCTGTTTATGTATATTTGTCAGTTTATTCAATTGTCAGCCACTTCAAACTAACTTGTGAGATACGAGCCGATATGGCCAAGTTGAAAATGAATGCTCCTGTGCCGAAGGGTCTCCATGGTCTAGTGGTTAAGGCGCTCAACCGGCAATTGAGAGGTCCGTGGTTCGATTCCCGGTGGTGACTGATATTTTTGTACAGTAGCATTCATCGATTCCCATCAGCTGTTCAATGCTGTTGTCAATATCCGCCATTGCGGAAGTCTTCAGTATAAAGTAATAGCAATTAAAGGAATTCGAAATTAATAAATTCTTTTAATAAATGTGAATTGTTTAAGATGAATATGGCCCTATACAATGTATATTCTCTTTATTATAATTTAAACAATAAAATCATTCATTCTATCACTAGTAGCATAAATAATTCAATAAAGGAAAGTTAACTTTTATTCAGTTCTGAATCCTTCAATTAACTAATATTTCGGTTTGAAATAATTGAAGACAGTGATTTTCTAATTAGTATGCATGAACAGGATTTAGAAACAATGTACAATATCATTGTGTAATCTCTTCTCTAAGCTTCTCCAACGTTAGTGGACTCTCCTGAAGATTGTTTAAATTATAGTGTCAACATCAGATCATGAATGAGTTTACAACCATGTATTTTAAACAGAATTTATTAATTTCGAATTCCTTTAATTGCTATTACTTTATACTGAAGACTTCCGCAATGGCGGATATTGACAACAGCATTGAAAAGCTGATGGGAATCGATGAATGCTACTGTACAAAAATATCAGTCACCACCGGGAATCGAACCACGGACCTCTCAATTGCCGGTTGAGCGCCTTAACCACTAGACCATGGAGACCCTTCTGCACAGGAGCATTCATTTTCAACTTGGCCATATCGGCTCGTAAGTCTTCAGTATAAAGTAATAGCAATTAAAGGAATTCGAAATTAATAAATTCTGTTTATGTATATTTGTCAGTTTATTCCATTGTCAGTCACTTCAAACTAACTCATGTATTTTAATTATAGAGCATATTGTCCAAGTTCCACAACCATATTGAGTTCAATTTTGTCAAAAATTAGAATTATTTTTTATTTTTTTGGGGGGTACTGCTATCATGGAATGTCTTGAATTATAATAAATATATACTCACATATGCGGTCATGCTCAACTGGAGCTTGCATATGCGTAATTCCCAGGTATTTTTAAAAAAATTATTTAATAACATTTATTATAATATACTGTTTTTTATGAATTATGTTTTATTGAATTATAAGTTGTATTGTTTGTTTCTGATGAATAAAAAAAAGTTAACCCTCTGGTGCTACTTAACTTCTTAGGGGTCGCCATGGACCAAGGCTTGACTTGTTTCTCCCATATTGAATTTCTCTTTAAAAATCTGTATAATAGAGATTGATTGAACTCAGCAGCATACTTAATATCAAGGCTAAAGAGAGTATTAGATCAGGATGGATGGTATTTTCACAGCTTACCATGGTTATTAATTAAAATCTATTTCTTTCGTATGAGATATTGTTGTCAGAAGGTTCTATAGATAAATAATTAAATGATATTTCATTAGAAACAAAATTTATCAATTTCGAATTCCTTAAATTGTCATTAATTTATACTGAAGTCTTCCGCAATGGCGGATATTGACAACAGCATTAAATAGCTGATGGAAATCGATGAATGCATCTGTACAAAAATATCAGTCACCGCCGGGAATCGAACCGCGGACCTCCCGATCATCAGTCGGGAGCCTTAACCACTAGACTATAATGAGTGATTAATTGATTGATTGACTGCCTTTATTGGGAGGGCGAAGTTAGGGTGCAGCCGGCCCTCTCTTACACTTAACCCTCCCATACAGTACTAACTTACATAGATAATATATACATGAGACAAGAAAAAACAAAGTTAAGGAAAAAAATACATATGATCAAACTTGTTGAGATAAAAAAGAAAGAAATAAACGATTAAAATTTGAGAAAATAGAACAATGTAAAACAAATGTAAAAAAACTTGTGCAAACTACTTAAAGAAAAATGTATTAAAAATTTGAAATATTTCCAGATACTTCATTATAATAAAGGTGAAAAAACAACACACACACACACACACACACACACACACACACCAACTGCAAAGTACTCATGCGTCCCTTGTCTTGTCTAGCCAAACCCCCCCCCCCCCCCCTCTATCCAGGGCAGCCGCGCCGAACCGACGATATTCCTCAATGACTGATATTTTGTGATAGTTTATTGTCATTAAACTTTTCAAGCATTAGTTAACTTCACAATAATAATGTACAATCAGTGGCGGTCCCAGGATTTAATTTCGGTGGGGGGGGGGATGACCACTGGGGTCTGGGTCTCCTCCCCCCCCCCCCCGAAAAAAATGAGGAATTTAAAGCCTAAAAATGTATTTTTATACGTATTTGAGCTCTAAAATATGCTCAAGCTAATAGTATTTATGTTAGCTAATAAAATAGTTTTTCATTTAAAGTTTATTGTACCTAGGTGAAATAGGATCCAACCATAGTATGTGTTTATCCTTTGATTTCCTTCAGCTACACAAAGAAAGTTGATTAAAAGTCAATGTGATTATTTAATGAGCTAATGAGCATGATGACAAAGTTCAGTCAAATAAACGTATAATGAAATAAAAAATAAATCAAGTGTTCACTGCGAATTTTTTCTTTATGGTTAAGCCCTATTTTTAACATGTAAGTTACGAAGGAATAGCCAAAAAATACTCAGATTGTTACACAACAATGTAATGTACATTTATTAAGTTTACAAGAAAGAATATCACAAATAAAAAATTAAGAATAATACAAAAACTATTGTGATAGTTTTTTACTAAAACTAAAACCTTTTTTAGAGGGGATCCATCTTGATATTTCGGGGGGGGGGGAGGATATATCCCTCCCATCCAGCCCCCTGGGACCGCCACTGTGTACAATACTTCTACAAGTATGTAACAAACATAACCATAACACAACACTTCATAACTTAGAAATGGATCGAACCTTCATTGCTTCCCAGGAATTCAGTGACCAGGCCTACATAGAAGTATTTTTAGTTAACCATTCTGCAAGCTCACGCCAAAATATAGTGGTGGGATATTCTTTAACATTGTCTGATAGCTTGTAATGCCTAAAACCAACAAACTCATAATTCTTCATAGATTTTTTCAATGTTGTCTAGGAAGCTATTCAATGTCCATTTTTCGAGCGCAGCCTACTGTTCAGAATTTCACTCCGATCTTCATGTGGGTCTATTCAAAAAGTATTGAGTATTGACATTCCCTTGTCTCAATATTTACAATCTGGGAATTTTTGTATGCAAATCAAAGGATGATTGAACAGCAGGTGCAGATACTCATAATCATATAGAAGTTCAATTAGAGTAGAACAGATTCGGACAAATTTTATCAACTGAATCTGAATTATTATTATTTTTTCGAGAAGAATATTTATTGCCATTTTTTCTATACAAAGTACAAAATAACATTATTTCATTACTTGTACATTAATTGAACAATCAGCAAAATTTTACACTCAATTTTACAGAATCACATTACACTGTATTAGTAAGAAGGTGTTCGGTTTCAGTTCCCTTCCTAGTGATTAAAAAAATGCTCAATCTCTCAACTTGTTCAGGAATAGGTTGAAAGGATGGATTGTGAAGACATTTTTGAATAGTTTGCAGCTTGCCTTGCAATTTGACTTGCAACTTTCCTAACAACTGTACATTGAAAATTTAAAATTTATCCTAGTATTTTAATAGGATCAAGACTGCCGTTCGTTATTACTTTCAAGGGTACCCAACAGCAAGCTCGCGGGCCTTCATTCTTTAACTTGTGCGTGGGTAATGAGGTGAATGATGGATAATACAATGAAGTTAGATCTGTTATAGATGGTGGTACCTATAGTTTAAGATGGCTCCGTACCACTAAGTGGGTGATGAAAATTAAGCCTCACCTCAACTAATTGATACAGTAATTATGGTAACTAGTGTATAAGATTGTATAATTGTTGATCTGACTTGCCTTATATACTCCTTAAAACTGGAGTCTCCAAGACGTAATCTACAAAAAAACAACATAATTTCACTAGGTCAGATCAGTTCCCACTGCCCTTCCTGAATGTTGTATACATCACGATATTTTGTCATGAAGTCCCACAATGTAAGTAATAAAAAATATTTAAAAAATAGCTGTAAATAGAATATCAAGTTATTATTAATTGAATAAAAAATCCTTTTCTTCTAATAGTAATGTCGTATAACAAATGAGTGACAATAATTATAGATAATGTTACAGAATAATAGTGTGATCTTTGGCATGTAGAAGTGATAAATAAAATAACTGTTAAGTGAAAAAAATATAAATAAAGTGATACCAGTTAAGAGAAAAAAAATCAATTTTATATTTTTAAGGGGAATTGTTTTAGTGGATATAAATTTTCTGAGTAAATTAACATCAATGTTTTGGACAATATAGCATAGTCAAAATTTGTGAAGAGATGAGATTTGGACTTATAGTCTGTTGCACCTCCACTTCTTTGTTATCCTGTCCGTAAATGAATAAACAAAAATCAATAGATAAACTCACGAGAACTACCATCTCTCAGTTATGGTAAATGTGAGAGACAGTTATGCTGCAGTTATTTCATTAATTTTTCAAAAAACGATGTGAACAGCATATTTTCCATTAAGCACGTGGATGTGGGAATGTAGGTGACTAGGTATCCGTGCTACTAACGGAAGTGGGTAAGGGTTAAATGCTGGTCCAGGGATGGATGAGAGGGGTGGTGGGGGATGCTGCGGCGGACGAACTCTCTAGAACATCCCTGTGCGCGTGCTTCATCTCCCGTTGCTATGACAACCGCACAACATTATCGCTGCGTCTCTTTTCCGCCGTCGTGTGTCGCACTCCAACGTCTGTCGACGTTTTGTCGACCAGTTTCATCTCGCGAGGCGACTGGCGCGTTGTTAGGAGCCACTTTTGTGTGAGAGCTTACACCTGACGCGTGGCTTCACTATTTGCCGCGTTCACATGTAGACATTTCATCGTGTGTAACTGGTGTGGTTCTCTAACGTTAATACCTCTTGTATTATTCTTAACACTTCATATTAACACTTGTTAATACTTCATATGTTATTTCATTGTTGTTATTTAAGGAGGATTTTTCAATTAATAAATTGATTAACTTTTTATCAACAATGAAATAATAAGCTAAAGGCAATTGCTAATGTTACATAATTTTGTGATATATGGCATGTAGAAGTGATAAATAAAATAACACTTGATAAGATATCAAATTATTCCAGGATTTCTTGCTCCATAACGATCTGCTTTGTTAATATTAACTTGTTATGGTAAGTTCAACGACTTGCAGTCAATTTTAAATGAGAATAAATTATATTTTTACTCACTTCAGGCCAAACGTTTTCAAGTCATGGAGACTCATCTTCAAAGGCCTCCATGTCTCGAAAACGTTTGGCCTGAAGTGAGTACTCGTAAAAATATAATTTATTCTCAATTAAAATTGACTGCAAGTAGTAGAATTTACCATAAAAAGTTAATATTAACAACGCAGATCGTTATGGAACAAGAAATCCAGGAATAATTTGATATCATCTTATCAAGCGTTTTTTTATTTATCTCTTCTACATGCCATATATATCAAAATTATGTAATATTAGCAATTGCCGTCACTCACTTAATATTTCATTTTTTGTTATTTGACAGAAATATGATGGATTTTTTATTCAATTTCATTTTATTAAGTGCTATTTTATTTATTTCATTTATCACTTCTGCATGCCATATATCACGCAATTGTGTAACATTAGCAATTGTCGTCACTCATTTGTTATTTCATTGTTGATATTTGACAGAACTATTACAGGGGGATTATATGTATATATTTTTAATTATGTATCCTCCAATTATTTATTAATTTTATTTATCACTTCTACATGCCATATGTCACACAATAATAATAATTATGTAGTCACATTAGAAATTGTCATACAAAATACACTTATAAGTTACAATACACTATACACCGGTACAAATATTGTTCCTCTCACATTAAACACATTACATAGTATAGTGTCAACTAATATAAAAATAGAATAAAATATAAATAGAATTAAAATAAATAGAATAAAATATAAATAAAATATAAAAAAATAGAATAAAATATACTTATACATGTGCAGAAGTTAGAAATTATTTCAATGAGTAAATAGCTTATCATTAATTCATCAGGCCTTGCCAGCTATAAAAGCATTTTTCAATCAGCCTTTAGTCCTTTAGTATATTTGAAAAATATTAACTTTTTATTGTAAATTAAACGATTTGCTGTCAATTTTAATTGTGAATAAATAATATTTCGAAAACGTTTGGCCAAAATTGGGTAGACGTATTATCTATTCACAATTAAATTGACTGCAAGTCGTTGAATTTACAATAAAAAGTTGAGTGTACTGTGGGTCGTCTGATGATGCTCTAGACAACAGAGCGAAACGGCCGTCACGCCATAACGTGAGTCAATTTCCATTTAAAAGTGTTTTTTAAGTTTATAATTAATATTAACAACACAGGTAGTTATGGAACAAGAAATCCAAAAACATGAAAAAATATCTATTGATTTTATCTCTCTCCGCTGAACCGGTAATGAATCCAATACCTTCTGTGCCCGGCCACAGCTCATAGCTGTTTTGAGCTATTAGAGCTCTGATTTATGTATAAATTACAAAACCTGTGCTTACAAATATTTGGACTCTTCTAAAAATTTGGTAATAGAGACAGTTTTGGCCTAAAGCCCTGTTGTTTCTTTACAATAAGTTGTATTTTGACTGTATCAATAAATAAATAGAAAATGTAACAAATATTCCCCTCATCTTTATTTCTTTATCTCGATTGGTTGAGTGGTAGAGGGGACTCTCAAGTCCCAACTCCGCCTAATAAAGCATATTTTCATTTCATTTCATTTCATTGATATGAATTTCATAAATAGTAAACACTTTGCGTTATTCAATTTAATAAAATAATAAGCGAAATTCAACATGAGTAGGTGAGGTTAGGTTAGGCCTAACTTATAATTTGCTTCTTTATTTTGTAGCCTATTTAATTTTGCTCATGAAGTAGTACCGACATTAAAGTTTAAAAAATCTTCATTCTCTCATATAGCCCAACTATATACAATAAATAAATTACACAACAACAACCAAATCTTGAAATCGTTCTCTAAAAGTGCCACATGAGGAGAAAATACTGTTGAAAAATCAATTTTTATTAGTATTTTTTGTTGCTTATGAAGTAGTGCTGTA
Organism: Conomelus anceps; assembly: GCA_948455865.1. NCBI lineage: Eukaryota > Metazoa > Arthropoda > Insecta > Hemiptera > Delphacidae > Conomelus > Conomelus anceps. Next base: position 7,323,724 of record OX418218.1, on the reverse strand, counting down.
GTTGAAGATTTGAAAAATAACAATACAGACTAAATTTATCCCATACAAACCTACTTAATGGGCTGTGCCTGTTGTATCTCTACTTGATAGCGTTTCTTGTAATACATGAATAAATAAATATATAAATAAATTACACAATAACAATAAAACCTGGAAGTCATCCAAAAGTTACCAATTGAGAGAGAATATTGTCAGTTACACTGTTGAAAAATTTTTCCAACGTTCATCTAGTATAAATTTGCTAACTCTGTATTGTTTTTGTGAATATTACTCTGTTTTTTAAGATCCCTGTGTCTATTGAATTGTTTAGTAGGTCATTGTCTATTATTTTCTTCAAGCCATGTTATCTTATTCTTGTGAGTGTTAAGTAGGTCGGAGATCTGTTTTGTTAATCTGGTGTTTTCCATTCTGTATATGTGTCCATAGAACTGCAATCTTCTTTTCTTAGTTACATCTGATATTTTTTCTATTTTAGAATAAAGTTCTTAGTTGGAGTTGGATCATTGTTTATATTCTGATTGTGTATCAACTTTTGGACCCAATATTTTCCTTAAAATTCTTCTCTCGATTATTCCTATTTTCTCTATGTCCTGCACTTTATGCAGCTCAAGTGTTTCTGCCGCATACAGGACTTATGGTCTAACTACTGTTAGTTAGTATCTTAGTTTGGTGTTCCAGGATAGAGATATTTCAATGTAGATGTTTTTTGTAGTATGGTATGCTCTTTCTATCTTGAGTAATTTATTTTCTAGAGCTATTTTTTCATTATTGCTTCCAGTCTATTTATTTTTATATTTATTTATTATCATTATTATTTTGGTAGATTACATGGAGACTCCAGTTACGAAGTGTAAAACTAGTCAGATCAACAATAATTTTACAATCTTATACACTAGTTACCATAATTACTATTCACAATCTTAACAAAGATAGAAGCAGATTGAACAATCAAGCAAAGATGCAATAGGCTATTGCCCACAACTAGCCTACTTTCACAAATTTTCAAATTGAGAAATCCAAATTTTAGGTAATGCAGTTCCCTACCATATAAAGCCCCCTTCAATTCTAAAGCGACTCTTCAATTCAATATCCAATCTTCAATCTCATTGACAATCCTGCCAAAGCTAGAAGCAGATTGAAAATAATAGCTTTGTGAGAACAGTAATTTGAATTTATCGCCCATTTGAAAATGGAGAAAAGCAAGAGTGAAGTGTTAGTGTCGGCCGCGGGTGCTGGTGCGGGGGCCAGGACTGGCTCGGGGGCGGGGGCGACATGTAGCTGCTCTGTGTCTGAGTGCGGGGGCCGTGGAGGCGGCCGGAGGCGGCTGGTGGTTGAGGAGGCGGTGGACTTGGATGTGGTGACCATGTGCTCTCTGCTACGCATCTCTTCTTCGTCGTTGCCTCGTCCTCCCGGATGCACCGGTGTCTCCCGGCGGTGCTTTGGAACGGTGAGTTGACATCACAAACTAATAAAATAAATAACACTATATTTTTCTTTATTCTTAAGATTATTAGCAGTATTATACTTTACATGTATTGTGATCCAAACTTAACACTAAACCACTATTTTCATCATTACTCTTAAGATTATTATACTTTACATGTATTGCGATCCAGACTTAACACTATAACACTATATTTTTATCATTATTCTTAAGATTATTAGAAGTATCATACTTTACATGTATTATGTATTGCGATCCAGACCAGGGGCGTAGTCTCAAAACATACCTTAGGCTAGCTCTCCTCGCAATTAACCCCCCCCCCCTTCCCATCCATAAATTACCCTTCAATTACAAAAAAAATTATATTGCATTTAAAGCCCAGATTTAACATTGCAAACCTTAACATAAAACATTTATTGCCAAAAAACTTCATTTTACTAGTCATTAACATTAAAAACTAATAACTTAGCTAGAAAATTTATAATAATTTAACTTTTTGCCAAAAAGGAGATTTTCTAATTAAAATTCTTACCTTGGATCTATCTGTACATGAAGTCAAGCCCCCTTCCTCTCTTGACAAATGTTTCTATTACTTTGGTGTAGAAGTCTTCTTGGGTTGTTTTCATTTTGACCAACAAATCCTTTTCTATTGACATAACTGCCAGGCTGCTCAGACGGTTTTGGGACTGGGTGGATCTTAAATAGTCTTTTATCCTTTTTAAAGCTGAGAAGCTCCTCTCTGGAGAAGCAGTTGTTGATGGCATAGTGAGGACAAGTTGTGCTAGCCTATAAACTTCAGCAAAAACAATATCCAGCTTCTCCTTCTTCATACTAGTGGTCAAAACATTTAAAGGCTTATTCCAATTCTCTTTTTCAGCATAAAATACTATTAACTCATTTCTAAGTTTGGCCAAATCAAAATGTTTAGCATACCTCTCTTTAAGGTTTAAGATTAAATTGTCGGGAAGCTTTTCATGAAACTTTTCGAAAGAACTGGAGTTCATTAAATTAATAAACTTTATTTGAGTTTGACTTTCAAATCTAGATTTTATTTGATGCATCAAGGTATCAATAATTTCTAAATAGATCTGTGAATGTTTGGACCTGATCTGATTTTGATTTTCTCTTCTTGATGATGAAGGACCTACTTCCTCACTTTCATGGTTCTGTATAGTTTCAAGCCAAACTTTCTCAAAACCCGAGTCTCTCTTTTTTTGTAATAGTTCAGAAAACTCATTAACTTTCCTGGTGCAATAAGATATGTCTAAATTCTTTGTTTGCAAAATATCAAAGAGCTTGTCAGAAAACAAAAATATTTCACTAAAAACATTGAGGAGAAACTTAGTTTCTAGCTTTGAGAGGAAACGTACGAATCCGGTGGCTTTGTTAACATCCTCACTTGTCCACTCAGATGGGTCTTCTTCAATTGACAAAAAAAAATCAATCAATTGTGACCTATAGTTTTTGACTGTGGTAACTAGTCTAGAAGTGAAATTCCATCTTGTTGGGGCTATACCAGGAAGTTTTTTTGTCATTAAGTCTTTTAGTGCCTCTGTTCTGTTTGTTGAGTGGGAAAAAAAAGCAGGAAGGCCTTGGAGAGTTATAAAAAATCTTTGGCATTCTTCAATATTCATGGTACTTTTTGAAAGAACTAAATTAAGTCTGTGAGCATAACAATGAACAAAAGTTGCCATGGGGTACTCATTTCTTAACAACGCTTGCAAACCACCAAGATGACCCGACATAACAGCTGCCCCATCAAAAGTGTCAGCTACAATTTTTTCAGAGCAGTTTAAATCACTCACAACCTCTTTCACTACCTTAAAAAGTCCTTCAGCTGTTCTGTCCTTGCTTACATCTTTAAAATGTAAAAATCTTTCTTGGCAAGCTCCATCTTTATCTACAAATCGTATAACAGTGGACAACTGACTTGTGTTTGAAATATCAGTTGTTTCATCTAATAAAATGGCAACAAAATCACTTTCAGAAATTTCTAGTTTTATTTGATCATGTACAACACCAGCTACACAGTTAATCAAATCATTTTGGATTTGGGGGGATGTTCCTTTAAAAACTGAGGATGTTTTCAAGTGGTTAGCTAATATAGGGTCATAATCAGATAAGAAGTTTAAAAGTTCTATGTACATTCCCTTATTGTTAGAACCATCAGACTCATCATGACCCCTAAATGAGCACTCCTGTTTTCCTAAAAATATTATGACATCAATCAACCTTTTCAAAACTGCCCTATTTTCTGTTACTTTTTCATTATGTTTCTGATCTGCTATTTTTTTTTGCAAATCTCTTTCACTATCTATTTTCCCAAACTTAAGTAAACAAGCAAATGCCCTGATGTGGCTGAGAGAGCCTTGGTGCTTAATACAAGCTGTGGTCAAATAATTCAGACCGTCAAACCCTGTCCTAATCCATGGGCCAGACTCAGTAGAAAACAACAAGCAAGGCCAGCAATATAACTTGTTTTTGGTTTGAGACCCAGTCAGCCACTGATATTTCTCATAGTTGTGAACATTAAAACTTCTAATATAGGAACGTAATTTTTCTTTGTGCTCAATTGTAAGGTTGGGAAGATTAGGTTGAGGCCTCCCATCTTTTACTATTTGAAGTTTCTCAGCATAGGTCCGTTGAGAGAAACCTTTCAGCAGCAAAGTGTTCACTACATCACTCTCACCAACACTCATTGTCACAACACAGACGCAACGTTCAATTAAATTAACCAACGTTCAATTAAATTAACCGTATACACTCAACAAATTAACTGAATACACTTAAAACATTAGCCGTATAACAATTAACCAAATTTATAAAAACAACAAGCTGCCGACAGATTGACCGAATCGAATCAAAACCTCAAACTGAACGCTAACTTGACCCATCCACTCGCTTCGGCTACAGTCGGCCGTGTTCGCCACTGTTCGGGCAAGGGCTTGCTCTCTCAAAGCGATAGCTCTGAGTCCAGTTCACTGCAATGAAAAACGAACCCACCACCACCCCAACTCACTCCTCCTGAGAGAATAACATTTCCGATATGGGCTGCTGGGCTAGCGCTGTGAATGAGCTAGCTTTGCGTATTTGGCCTCGTCGCGCCTCATCGTGCACACTTAATTTGATGTTAAACTTAACGCCACTACTGTTTTTCAACACTTTATACCTTCTTAAATATATATCTAAAAAAATATTTATTTCTTAAAACTAGTTAGGCTTCGCAGCTAGCCTAGCTAGCCTTGAGAATACGCCACTGATCCAGACTTAATTTGAAATAAAGTGAATAAGCCACAGTTATTAATCAGATCAAATAAAATCAATTTTATTGAGCCATAAAAAATGGATAAATCGGCCACGTCAATAGGTACAAAGTATATTACAAGGTACAATCACTAAAAATTAATAGTATAAGATTAATAAAGTCAAATATAGGCTACAACAGTTAAATGTATGTTATTAGACTGTTGGATGAAGTGAATTTTTCTCAATTATTATCATAATTGTCATATTCTATCTACTGCCTACTGATTGAAACTGGGTGGTTTTTTCATTTTTTTTTATATTTTCCAAAAATTGGTTGTTTTCCATTTTTTTTTTCAATGTTTTAAAACTGAAAGTTGTAGCCTACTTAATCTGAGATGTTTTCCACGACGCAATACTTGATGAACAATTTAATGTCAGAACTGACAATGTATTTCTATTAAATTATGATTCTTACTCACTTATACTGAAGATACTGGAGGGATGCATTTCACTCCTACATGCATCCCTCCAATATCTCCAGTATAAGTGGATCATATACAAATACAGTGTCAGTTTTGATATTAAATTGCTCATCAATTATTTCGTCATGGAAAACAATTCAGATTAAGTAGTACCATTACAGTTTTAAAACATTGATGAAAAATGAAAAACAGCCAATAATTTGAATTACTAGATTCTTATTACTAACATAATTTCTATCTCACAAAAGTTCAAAGTGCATTCCTATAATAAACTTTTGCTAACTGACTTTTCTTCTACACTCCAGTTTCTTTTGTAAACATATAACATTTCAAAGTAACTTATTCATAAGACTAAGCTCCAGTCTGACTCCAAAAATAAGACAACTGGAAAGTTTTTCTCCTGCAAGAGAACATTGTTAAAACTTTCAAAGAATCCCAATCTTCTGCTGTCCATTCGGACTGGAAATAAAGAATATTCTGTGCACAAAAACTTGGTTTTCTGTGAACTAGAATAACATTTATTTTTATGATAATTCTCATTGTCTCTATGACCCTGGAGGTACGTTCATGGATATTTATTTAGGTCATTTTAACTTCAAGCTGGATAGGAAAGACAAAGACAAATTCAGATATTGATATTTTATGGTAAGGAGACTCAAAGCTAAGGAAATTTAATCTTTCTTTCTTAAGCTTCATAACAAAAACTTTCAGGCGACTTATATGTATAATATAACGGCATATAATGTAATTTACATGGAATGCCATTAATATCTATTGAATTATTTAGGATGAAATTGTGTTTGCTTGTATGAATGGGCTTTCTTCCACTATTTCTTTCTGGGTTGTAATAATTCATAAGTTATTGAAAATAATTAATCTTGAAAAAGACTTATTAATCTCAGATGTCTTGCACACTAACTTACACACCCTAACCCATGCTGCTTGACTAAAATAAGCATTTTTAATCAAATATTTGATTTTAGGTAATAATCTAAAGGGGACTTAATATTAGCTCTCTTACGTACGTACGGTAACTAGCTTAAGTTCAATTTACTTTAGGTTACTTAACTAACCTCCTTTGAATTAACTAACTTACAGTATGTATGCTCTGTCTATTTGGCAGTTTGCAAAAATTGTCAGTTCCTTAAATCCAACTTAAATATTAAGCAGTATGGATAAAATTCCAACATTCTAACTAACTAACCAAAACTAAGCAACCAACTGAAAATTCTTACCTAATTACCTTGTACAGACTATTATGTCTTAAGCATTATGAAATAATATTTCTCAGAGGTTAAGTGCTAGTGGTTAAGACGACTAACCAGTAATTGGGATGTCCGTGGTTCGATTCCTGGCTGTGACTAATTTTTTTTGTGCACTATATAGCGTTCATAGATTTCCATCAACTATTCAATACTTTTGTCAAAACCGCCATTGCGGAAGTCTTCAGTATAATAAAATTGACAGCACTTTGAGAAATTCGAAATTAAATTATGCTCTGTCTATTTGGCAGTTTGCAAAAATTGTCAGTTCCTTAAATCCAACTTAAATATTTTCATGTACACCCTTAGCTTGTAACTGAATTGAAATCTGAGATGACGCATTAGATTACAATTCAGTTACAATTTCACAACATGATACAACAGTATACGTTTCAGTTCTAGGCAAAACAGAAGAGGAATATCTCTGTTTCACGAAATGATTCGCAAGTCATGATTTCTCTCGGGAAGCTCCCAAATCAAGAAGTGATTTTTCAGATAGCAAAAAGAATCCAGTGATGATAGCAGAGCTCATTCCTCATCAGTGAATCCGACGGGAACACTTTTGTTTTCACAGAAATGGAGGAAGCACCAACTGTTCCGTAATGAGCAAAAGGATTTCAATATTCTTCTTTTTCAAGCAGAAATCTATTCCAAAACAATGAACTTCTTTTTCGAACGCAGTCTTTGAATATCAGACAGTTCATTCTCTTCTGTGGAAAGCAGAACTTTTTCTTACCATTTCAATTTCAAATAGGATACGACTTTCATTATTGCTTCTGTCGATTCTACCAGGAATAATAAACTTTGCGATTGATGTGACATTCTCCTGGCTGACAATAAATATGGATAAATTATTGTCAGATAGTCCTCTTCCATTGAAACAATAGAATGAAAGAGCATCGAAATCTAACTGTTGATTTTTTTAAATTTGTTCAACATATTTACTACACATATATTCATATATATATATATATATATATATATATATATATATATTTATTTATTACACAATTTAATTTGATCAACATATTTTCATAACCTAATATCAAAACTGACACTGTATTTCTATTTAATATATGTTTTTCACACACTTTCACTGGAGATATTAGAGGGATGCATTTCACTTCTAAAGAGAAGCCTTTATTTTTATACAGAATGAGTAGCAGATGAGATCTGGTAACAGGAAGTTTTTTTTAAAGGAAATCACGCATTTAATACAAATTATTGATGAAATTGTGAATATGTAAAAGAGACCCAATAAGAATATTCAAAACAAAAAGTCTATAAATAATCAATAACGTTACCACATAGCTTAAATAATAAAAGCAAAAACATAAAAATAATCCCTTAGGTTCATATTGCTCGTATTGTCCTAATAACAGCTACCAAAAATACTAAATTAGTTGAACATTACATACTAATATATGACATTACTTAATGTTAAGCTGTCAAGTTATCACTGACTTTTACTTTGCTAAAATTCAAACACTGTTAAGTTGCTTTTATACTATGTAGGTAATACTTTATACAACAAAGTTTGATCTGATATCAAAAATGACACTGTATTTCTATATAATATATGATTTCCACTCACTTATACTGGAGAGATGAATTTCACTTTTAAAGAGAAGCTTCATCAGTCTCTCTGCTAATCTCTTTATTTATTATATCTTAATGTGTACCACGCCACACAGCCTCTACGTAGCCTCGGAATGCAAACTTTTTTCTTGCTTGCGACCTCATAGGATCATTCAAGTGTATACTTCAATTTCTTTTGAATTTGTTTCGAGCCTCAATCCTCTTCCTCCAATACTCCTCTTTATTCTGTTAGATCGTTATTTTCTGACTTCGTCTGAAAATCTCGGTGTTGTGTGATTTCTGGTTGCCTTAATTATGATAAATTTTTTATATTTAAAACTTCTTTAATTTTTTGTTTATTTTGTGCATCGCTGGTAGTCAATTCGAGTTCTGTGAGATCCTTTGAAATTTGTGTTGCATAAATTACTTGTTTTTTCTTGTTTAAATTTCTAGTCACTAGGTGTTTTAGAATTCTGTTGTCGGACATTCTGAGTATTTGGAGAAAGTGAGAGATTCTACGGTTTTTCAACCTTTTTATTAGTTGTAAGAGATTTTTATTATGTAATAAATGTTTTGTACTTTTGACTAATAAAAATTATTCATTCATTCTTTAGAAGTGAAATGCATCCCTCCATTATCTCCAGTTTAAGTGAGTGAACATCATATATTAAATAGAAATACAGCGTCAGTTTTGATATCAGATATAAGTTCATCAAGTATTTCGTCATGGTAAACATCTACAAACAAAGTTTGATAAACATTAAAGTTTTATAACAAAGCTGGTATATTCCATTGTTATCAAAATGCAAATCTCTTGATATAAAAATGAATAGCTTTGTGAAAAGTTATATAATAAGTTTATATAACAGTGTTTTGTTGCATAGTGTCAACGTACCCTTAGTTATAAGGAATGTAAACTTTTTTTAATATTGTCATGGCACATAATATTCTCACCGCTTTTAACCTAAAAATCTGTCTAAAACAATGCTTTACCATCAGTCAATTATATTGGGGATCCATTATTTGATTATCAACTTACCATAAATAATGTACATCAAGTCAACTTAATGAATAATTGTTTCCAATGAAAGTATGAAAGTAAAGAAAAAGAAATAAAGCAAAAAATATATTACAATAAGTAGTCTAGCATTTAAATAAAATAAGATCCTCTCAAATAAATAGATTTCCATCCTCTTCTCCATGAAATGCTGAATCTGGGACTCAGTCGATCCACAGATTGCCTGCTAATTTTGAATCAACTCTCAAATACCGCCAGAGCTCAGCAGCCAATCAGGAAGCAGCCTCAGTTACCGGCAAATGAAAAAACGCCGGCTTATCCTGAAGGATTTTAAGGGGAAGAAGGATCAAGGGTCAATGCTAGAGGACAAATGAGTTCAAGAAAAGAGCAGAAGAAATTTTATTACGTGCAGGGGGCTGAATTTTTATATCCTTAATTATTTGTAATTTATTCAAATTCTCAAAAAATCATCAAAGTGTTAAAAGTTGCCATCGGACCCCCTCACCTAACAAAGCCGTCAACCAGCCATCCAGTACCTCTGAGGAGACCTGATAGTCTCATAAAGACGCCGCCAATCAAATACTTGAAGGTCCTAGCCTGTTCGCCATTTTTGGAGTGAGTAGGAGACCACCTATAATCCGGAGGAAAGGTAGGATCTATAGACCTTCCACTACCACTACATCGCGAATCATCAGGTGATGAATATTTCAATAATTATTCAGTGCGTTACTAAATAGGCCTACGCGAGTGCATAACTTTATGAGCGCTATATTCCTAGATCAGGGTACTGACCCAGACTGGTCTCTATATAGAAAATGTCAGTGCTGCTTGGCCAAGCATAGGTTTATTTCATTTTCAATCTTATTCGTTTTCTCATGTTTTGGATGTGGCTAACCCACACCTAGTCGGACTTATAAATTTTGTTCCATCATTCTATGTCTAAGTTTACTGCTCACATATTGAGTGTGATATACATTATTTCTTTTTGCGCATCTGCCTAATTGGGCAATAATAATAAATCTGTGTAATTTCACCACCAGGTTTTTATTCAATAAATTACCTGTAAATCATTGCAGCAAATCTGGAGATTGTGAGTGTGCCAGTACCTAGGGTGTGTTTGACTGCGCGATACAGGTGGCGTGAGGCTGTGGTTGTGAGAATTGACATAATACAAATTGGTTTCCCAACTTGTAGTTCAGAGTGCAAGGATATACGAGTGGGGAATCATTCAAGTCCATGACCAGTTGCCATGCCCGCCAAAAATTCGTTGCAGACATTCATACCCTGGGTATATTAACTGTCACCGCCCAGTACTCTTGGAAACAATACCTTGAATTAGATGGTTCATGGCGCCCATATTTCATATTTCCACGATACCACGATATAATAAATACGTTTATGGTAAAGCAAACCATAACAATATATTCACCATATTAAAGTTGCTTGATGTTGATCAGCTAATTTATGGTTGTCGGTATGAAATTGTTTTCTTTAGTGTCTCTTGCACAGCGCATTTGTATGGTTTGTGAAACCTCGTACCAATAAACTGTCTGTGATGTTTTCCATGACAAAATACTTGATGAACAATCTAATATCAAAACTGACACTATTTCTATTTACTTTATGATTTTTACCCACTTATACTGGATGGATGCCATGCATTTTCAGGATGCATTTCATTTATAAGAATATTATATTGACTGATATTAACGTTGCCAACATCGTACTAGGTTACTTCAAATCAAATCAATCAATTTATTCACGGTATCATTACAACAAAGGTCCTCCTGAACCAGTAGGTTTTTCAGAAGGTGCCATGTATTGATTTAATACTAGTAAATAATATTCTTGAATAGACTAAAAGGTCAAAATTAACAAATGCCATAATAACATAACCTTTAATCCACATGACATAGTAGGCTATAAAACTGTAGTGCATTACACTAACGATTTCACTTTAAAAAAGATTATTTGATTATAAAAACTATAAATTATAGATTTAGCACTGTTGGGGATGACCGAAAAAAACGAAAATATTGAATTTAGTTAAAAGACTTTGAGATCAAAAATGTTCATGTTTGCTATATCATTTGCTAAAATCATGCTATAATTAATAAATTATGCTGACCTAAGTAAATTGGTTAGTAATTGTGGCCTTTGGAATGGACCGAGATTCCCAAATAGAAGCAATTACTGAGAATATGCCTATCAATTGCTCCCTTATCACTACTGGAACAAAGCATGCAATCATAGCCATAATAGGATGTGATATAATGCCATATACGGTATGCCCAACTAATGCAATTAGAGGAATGTCTGAACTTGGGGTATGACAATTAACAAGCCCATGACTGTTGCATTGCCATTGGAATATAGATTATTATGGTTTAATATTGGAATATTAATACTTGATTCAACATGGTCTCCATAACACGGCTCAAACGGCGAGGTGGAACTGCCGTAAGGGTCTCCCAAAAATCATATACTTATTATAATAATAATAATAATAATTATTATTATTATTATTATTAGACTATCATTATTATTATTATTATTATTGTTATTATTATTATTATTATTATTATTATTATTATTATTATTATTATTATTATTATTGGAATATTGCTACGGTTAGATTTGGAATATGGCGATACAGTATTGTATAAATTGATAATGACTTTGATTGCTGTCAGTTTTTGGAAGAAAATTTTTCTATTAATTGAGAATGGGAATCAAATAAGAGCAAACATAATTTCATAATTTTCCAGTTTTCTTGTACAGTATTCATGAATAACAGTAAAATGCAACCAATTAGATTTCCAAATGGTATATTGCTCGTATTTCGTTTTCAGTAGTAAAAAGGGATTGCAATACTGTAGCACAATTTACACAATTACTTCTTCTGTTCTGTAATTTTAATTGTAAAAACATATAACAATTAATTTGTAAATTAATTATTGTTCAGTAATAAATTATTTTTCTTTTGAACAGTTTTCCAAGTGATTGAAACATATGAAAACGTAAATTTTTTGAAATGCTGTCTTATTGTTACTGCCTTAAGCTACATAGTCTACACATCAGTTTTCTGCAGACATTTCTGCAACTTTTATGTTTCATAATTTTCTAGTTTGAAACAAGAAAAAAATGCAAACAAGCTATGTTTGTGCTTGTAAATTTTGTTTGAAACTAGACAAGTTCCAAACAGATTTACAATTCATATTATTTAAAAAATTGCAAACTCTGTTTTAAAAAAATTCTGCATTTCTGTTGCAAACTGTTGTGTAGACTCCGCTTTACTGTCTTATTACTACTCTTCTGAAATGACAGTCTTATTCGTCGTGGATTATTTGAATGTTTCTGGAGTAACCCTATCAACTTTCAAATATAAGGAACAAATAAATATTTATTAAAGTAATTGTATATTGACATAACACAAAATACAAGACCTAATTCAATGTAAGCATTGTCAACCATGAGAATCTAGAATATTAGCATGTATTATTTTTTTTTTACATAATAATTAAATATCCACTTCTGTGAATGATGTTATCAGCATCATACCCTCTTCAAATGTACGTAAGTTATACTGTATTATTGGGTATATTTCACAGTTCCCTATAAATGTGTCACTAATTAACATGATTTTATTACAAGTTTAACTTCGAAATTCCTTTTTAGACCTACAAATGAAACAAAATACGATAATATTTGTAAAATGCTTGGTCTATGATTATACTGAAGACTTACTGCAGACATCGACAACTCCATTAAGTAGCTAATGAAATGTTATGAATGCCGTAACACAAAAATATTGAGTCAGCGCCTAGAAGTGAACAGCGCATCACCACCTACTTGGTGGTTAGGCGTCTTTACCAGCAGACTACACTCTACAGTCTACACTGATAATCTCTATATATATTTATGTTATCTTGTGAACATTTGGCAATTAAATAAATTTAATTTAACATCTTCCAAAGTAACTCGATCTTGATTTTATCACAGTAAGTAATAAGATTTCGACTTCCAGCAGCTCCTATCTCAAAATTCTCTAGGATAAGCTGAAAATGTTGGAATTTTGCATTACAAGCATATTATTTGATCTCGACATTTCAAAAGCTCATCCACAAAGGACTGAATTCAAAATTCCTCGATTAAAATCTCATTGATGAGATGGTTCATTGATTCTCTAAGCATCCGAGTAGAAAGAAGTCTGGCCTTTTGGGAGAATGGCTGCCTGCCATCTTTTCCTTATGCCAATCCCAAATAAAAGCAAAGTTTCGCCGAAAAATTCCCGAATCAAAATGGCTTTCATAGAATCAAATATAATTGCAGAAAGAGAAGCTCATTGAGCGAATACTTGAGCTATGTCCACTTGCTCCCCGCTATCAAAAAAACTAAAATTGAAATGCATCATATTTTTGTACTATTTTTGTACCTTTTTGTACCACCAAAAGAAAATTTTGTACCACCTCCCTACCTGAGATAATAGTAACTCTAAGGTCGGGGAGCAAGTGGACACTCTCTCCCCGCATATGTCATATGCAATAAGTGAATACACCATATTTTTGTACTATTTTTGTACCTTTTTGTACCACCAAAAGAAAATTTTGTACCACCTCCCTAACTGAGATAATATCAACTCTAAGGTCGGGGAGCAAGTGGACACTCTTTCCCCAAATGTTATATGCAAGATTTGAATACACCATATTTTTGTACTATTTTTGTACCTTTTTGTACCACCAAAATAAAATTTTGTACCACCTCCCTACCTGAGATAATAGTAACTCCAAGGTCGGGGAGCAAGTGGACACTCTCTCCCCGCATATGTCATATGCAATAAGTGAATACACCATATTTTTGTACTATTTTTGTACCTTTTTGTACCACCAAAAGAAAATTTTGTACCACCTCCCTAACTGAGATAATATCAACTCTAAGGTCGGGGAGCAAGTGGACACTTTTTCCCCACATGTTATATGCAAGATTTGAATACACCATATTTTTGTACTATTTTTGTACCTTTTTGTACCACCAAAAGAAAATTTTGTACCACCGCCCTAACTGAGATAATATCTACTCTAAGGTCGGGGAGCAAGTGGACACTCTTTCCCCAAATGTTATATGCAAGATTTGAATACACCATATTTTTGTACTATTTATGTACCTTTTTGTACCACCAAAATAAAATTTTGTACCACCTCCCTACCTGAGATAATAGTAACTCCTAGGTCGGGGAGCAAGTGGACACTTTTTCCCCACATGTTATATGCAAGATTTGAATACACCATATTTTTGTACTATTTTTGTACCTTTTTGTACCACCAAAAGAAAATTTTGTACCACCTCCCTACCTGAGATAATAGTAACTCTTAAGGTCGGGGAGCAAGTGGACACTCTCTCCCCGCATATGTCATATGCAATAAGTGAATACACCATATTTTTGTACTATTTTTGTACCACCAAAAGAAAATTTTGTACCACCTCCCTAACTGAGATAATATCAACTCTAAGCCGGGGAGCAAGTGGACACTCTTTCCCCACATGTTATATGCAAGATTTGAATACACCATATTTTTGTACTATTTTTGTACCTTTTTGTACCATTAAAAGAAAAGAGAAGTTTAGTGCTTTGTTATCTCAAATCCAAACTATTTTTTGCCTTAATTGTTGTGTTTGTGTTTTAACTTCAATCAATAATATGGGTAATAATTTATATCATCACATTGTATAAGATTTTCAGGAAGCCTGCTTTTTACACCCTGAGCTATGTGTATGTCATATTTCCGACAGATATAATATAAATGATACCCTAGTTGGAATGTAAGTTGTAAATTACATTAAGTGATTCCTCTTCAGGAATGAAATAGCCAAATATCTGTTCATAGTGGGAACTTGATACTTTATCCAAAGTTGGAACAAAAGTAATGATTAAAATAGAATTTACTGTAGTTGAAAATTCATCTGGAATAAACTAGGTACTCTATGGTACCTACACTAATTATCCTCTGGGAGGACTCCCCTAATCAATTAAGATAACAATCAATTAAAATATTCAGACACTAAAAATTTCTGGATCAAATGTATGTCAGAAAATGAATAGACATGATAATAATTGTCCTATTCTAGCTTAATTAAATCACAATTTCTATTTTTATGCAGTTGAATAATATTTTAAGAATCTAGTTCCCAATCTGAACTTTCCTTTGTAAATCTTAGTTGTGTATAATATAATTAATATGATTCTTATTATCATTAGTATTGCATTTTTGTCAGTCAATGATTTTGATGTATTCTTGTAAAGTTTGGCCAATGTTGAGTGGTTCATTTATATTCGACTTTTATATTTGATTAATAAGTGAATAAAATTTAATTCATTGAAAATATACACGATTCACGAAATTTTTTGGTATTATTATAAACATCATGTTAATGTTGAGTTAATTTGTCAATTTTTTGTTATTTCCCCTGTTATTAATTCGTATCAAACTGTGATGTTTGTAATATTTTAAAATAAGTTCACTTAATTGAAGATTCTTGGTATGAGGGAAGGGAAAAATGTTCAGTTGTTTTAGTTCTTTGTTATCTCAAATCCAAATTATTTTTTGCCTCAATTGTTGTGTTTGTGTTTTAACTTCAATTGATAATAACACAAACCAAATTTGAATACCCACAGAAACACTTTTTATTCTAAGAACTCCAATTCTGTTACAATAATTCTATCACAATCATCTCTCAACTGATTTTCTCTCCGTCTTCATCTTATGTCTTATGGTATTGAAAGTCATCTGATTTAATAATAGATCAACTTCTTTCAATACCATAGGCTACATCATACATGAAATTTATACTTTTTAATTTTCATAGCATAGTTCACATAGCATGTTTTCATAGCATACATGGCTTGACCAAAGATGGGATAGCTTCACTACATCCAGTGGCGCACCCAGGGGGGGGCTTAGGGGGCTTAAGCCCCCCCCCCCCAAGAACCCGAGCTCCTTAAAAAATTGTTAATAATTTTCAAGAAAATTTACTATATAGAGAGTATGTGCTGTAGGCTGATTAGTGTTGGTACATTTCATTTATTCACACTTTTCAAGTAGAATAATGTTCATAACAAGTGGCTTGACATGGGGGGTTTTGGGGCTCAAGCCTTGCCCTCAGGTCCTGAAATCCTTATCAAAATGTTGGTAATTTTTAAGCGAATTGACTGTGTAATATGGACTCTAGGCTGTACATTTAAAACTTGTTTAAATCGGATGACAATTAACAATATCGTTGTACTATTAACAGGAATACTATGAGTGACTACCATAGGTGGAAATAGACTTTGTAGCCTTGCAGAATTAAATTTGACTAGGTGGCTGGGTAAAGATAATAAAAATAATTCGTTTCACTCATATCAATATGGCATTCATTTAACCAATAAGTACAGGACCTCTAGTCTCTAGAACCTCATAAACCTGTAATACATTAACGGTAATAATGTAATTCCTTTCGGAAGGTGGAGCCAAGATAATTCTGAGACCTGTGCGTGGGCCCACAGTTTTTGGTGAGTTCCGAATCATCGGCAAGTGATTTTATAGCTAAGAACCCTTTTATTTGGTGGCTGATCCATTTGGTGGCAGCTTGCCTTATGTGACTGAACAGGTACGGTACCTGTTACGGCTCGCGGCTAACAATTTCCTAAAAACGGTTTACAGGTTTTTGCGAAAAAATTTCAATAAGATTGCATAAGCTTATTCCTTCAAAAACGCTTCAATACAGAAATAAATATAGCAGAATAGTGAAGCTATCTTTTTCAATAAGAGATCAATAAATTAGTACTCATTCCGAAAACTCTAGGCTTCTAGAGCGCTTATTTAGGTGGAAAATTTAATACATTTGATGAGAAATGAACTGAAAACTCAAATGAAACATTAACTACCATGAGTAATCCTGTGAAATACACAAAAAAGGCCAAAAGAAGGCATTTTTAATATTGAAATGTATGAGCTTGGCTATTAATTGTGAATAAAGCACCCAGAACTTACAAAACCATAATTTAAATTTGATAAAAAGACAGAAGAATAGCAAGTGGAAAGCATATGTGGGACCGTTCTTGACTATTGAGTACATTCATATCTCATTTCAAAAAATGATTTGGCAAGTTTTGAAGGAGAAATTGAACAAAGTTTTTGGTTCATTGGCAATTGAATTGGTTAACCACTAGGCCGACAGTAAAATAACAACGCAAAAGTCTCAGAATGGTGTAGACATAAAAATTTATAATAGTAGATGTAGCATGTTTCAGATAATTTTACATTGATTCAATTTAATTCACACCATCTATATGAAGACCTTGGTCATTTCTGAATGGATGCTGGAATAGCTGTAATCTATCGCCCTCTTTATTTCTGTAACAAAGCGTTCCGGACCTACATTGATTCTAAGTTTTTTACCCTCATGAGAAGTTGCTTAAGCAGTCTGGCAGAATGATTTTGAACTCCTGAAACACTGTACAAAAAATACTCATGATGAACACATTTTGTTTCCCCATAGCTACTCTAATACTAATACTCTTTAAAAAGACAAAATTTTCCCTGGTAGGACAGGTAAGCCCCCCCAAACCAAAAGTCTGGGTGCGCCCCTGACTACATCAAATTCAAGTATAATTTTATTAATTAACAAACAATATTGAATGAGAACTTATATTAAACACATATTTTATATTTGTCTGATTCCTTTTTAAATGTAAAGGGATTTTTAAATCTGTTCTCTATTTTTGTAATGATTTTTTTACAGACACTTGATCCAGGTAATTGTCAATAAGATCATTTGTCTGCCCTCACTTGCATTCAACCAATAAACTATTATTTCATGTTATTTGGATTTTAAAATTTGCAAACCTGTAATCTTGTTTCATGTCAGATATTTCAATTGTGTGTTGACTTATATTTTATTAATCGATTTGTTAAAGACATTTTTGAGGAAAAAGATGCTAAGATGTGTGACAACATTATGAATATAGCATGAATGCTTGAATGAAAAATGGGCAGTTTCTGTTTGATAAAATGAAGAAGTTATTGAATAGGTAGTATTTTTTTAAAAACTATTTTATAAGAAGAAATAATGATATTTTCTGACTGCTCTTTTTCAACTTGTGAATTTTCATAAGATTAGCCTTAGAAAAGATATTTCATAGAATATTATTTTAGGAGAATTTATATTGTAATGATGATGTTAGGTAATTAATGCTAGATACTTTTTATTTAACTCAATGAATAAAGTCCACATTTGACTGGTATTATTGTAATTTTCGCTTAGAATAATTATAATTATTTCTCTACATTATTTGTGGAACAATAAACAATGATTTTTACAGTTCTGTATGTTGCAATGTAATTATTTATTCAAAGAATCTTTCATTTAGAATAAATATATTTCACTAGGCACTTTACTTCTCAATGATAACTACCATTCATTCAACAAAATTGAATGGTATTTATCATTTAAATGCTGGTTAGCATTATAATACAGTAAGTTGCATTTGTTAAACTGCCAATTTCAAACATCATTATCAATTTCGAATTCTGTTTAATACTACCAATAATTCTGTAGACTGGCAATTAGAAGATCCATTGTTTGATTCCTGGTGTTGACTGAATATTCTTGTGCAGTAGTGGACATCGATTTCCATAAGCTATATGATATTTTTTTCAATGTCCTTCATAGTGGAGATCTTTAGAACTATTAGTAGTATTTAAATTATTAGTAATATTTGGAAATATTGCATACTGCAAATACACAGTAATACACCCCAATAAAACCTGAACAAAAAAGGGTAATGAGCTGAAATTTAGGACCTGCTGAGATAATATGATAGGCTTGAATTTGTATTAAGTTAGCTGAAACTGGGCTTGTATGGATATTTTTCAAAAAATACATCATGCAGATGACATGATGTATTCAAATCTTGCATATGAAATAAGTGGGGAGAGAGTGTCCACTTGCTCCCCGACCTTTAAGTTGCTATTATCTCCTTTAGGGAGGTGGTACAAAATTTTCTTTTCGTGGTACAAAAAGGTACAAATATAGTACAAAAATATGGTGTATTCACTTATTGCATATGACATATGCGGGGAGAGAGCGTCCACTTGCTCCCCGACATTGGAGTTACTATTATCTCAGGTAGGGAGGTGGTACAAAATTTTATTTTGGTGGTACAAAAAGGTACAAAAATAGTACAAAAATATGGTGTATTCACTTATTGCATATGACATATGCGGGGAGAGAGCGTCCACTTGCTCCCCGACCTTGGAGTTACTATTATCTCAGGTAGGGAGGTGGTACAAAATTTTATTTTGGTGGTACAAAAAGGTACAAAAATAGTACAAAAATATGGTGTATTCAAATCTTGCATATAACATTTGCGGAAAGAGTGTCCACTTGCTCCACGACCTTGGAGTTACTATTATCTCAGGTAGGGAGGTGGTACAAAATTTTCTTTTGGTGGTACAAAAAGGTACAAAAATATGGTGTATTCAAATCTTGCATATAACATGTGGGGAAAAAGTGTCCACTTGCTCCCCGACCTTAGAGTTGATATTATCTCAGTTAAGGAGGTGGTACAAAATTTTCTTTTGGTGGTACAAAAAGGTACAAAAATAGTACAAAAATATGGTGTATTTACTTATTGCATATGACATATGCGGGGAAAAAGTGTCCACTTGCTCCCCGACCTTAGAGTTGATATTATCTCAGGTAGGGAGGTGGTACAAAATTTTCTTTTGCTGGTACAAAAAGGTACAAAAATAGTACAAAAATATGGTGTATTCAAATCTTGCATATAACACTTGGGGAAAGAGTGTCCACTTGCTCCCCGACCTTAGAGTTGATATTATCTCAGTTAGGGAGGTGGTACAAAATTTTCTTTTGGTGGTACAAAAAGGTACAAAAATAGTACAAAAATATGGTGTATTCACTTATTGCATATGACATATGCGGGGAGAGAGTGTCCACTTGCTCCCCGACCTTAGAGTTACTATTATCTCAGGTAGGGAGGTGGTACAAAATTTTCTTTTGGTGGTACAAAAAGGTACAAAAATAGTACAAAAATATGATGCATTTCAATTTTAGTTTTTTTGATAGCGGGGAGCAAGTGGACATAGCTGAATACTTAAGGCTTTCATCCTTTTCTTGCTTACTTGTTCGGCTTGATTCTAGATTGAATTTTTGGCTGACAAATGAATTCTTTCTCTAACAAATAAAACATGTCCGCGATAAAGAGGGCTTTAAAAATTTTTATTCTCTAATCTCTTCTTCTGTTTCTTTCTCTTTTTTTCGTCTCCTTTTTCATTCTCTATTTTCTTCTCCTTTACTTCCTGTTTTTTCTTCTCCTTTTCCTCCTTATGAGATCAAGGTTGATAAAATGTTTTCGCCACACTAGGACGTAATGAGCTGTTTTTCGTGCGTCATATGGAGGCCGAAAGTGTTCGGTTTCCGACAAGGTCTGTAAACGTTTACCGCCCTAGGGCGGAAAAGAAAATGACCTTGAATGACAGCTAATCGTGTCTGGATACAGCAGTCATGATTGTAAGAATGAATCCTTCCAACTTTTATGTAAAACAAAAAGATTTAAACCATCAATAAATGTTTATTTTTTATAATTTAATATGTATGTAGTATTTGAAATGTCAAAAATTATCACTTTTTATAACTTAATATGTATTATTTTGTAGTTTTGATACCAAGCAATAGAACCTTTTTATTCAGCCTACAGAGCTCTGGGTGGGAATTTTGTCAACTACTACAACTGTTGGTAACCTCTCACCAAAAGGTTAGTTGGTTAGGTTTTTTGTTTTTAGGAATTTTGTCAACTACTGCAACTGTTGGTAAAGATTACTGTTGGCATAGAAAGGTTAGTTGGTTAGGTTTTTGGTTGTTTTATGGAGGTTTCGAATCAGGAATAGGAATAACAACAAAAACCTAACCAAGTAACCTTTCGGTGAACAGTTGTAGTAGTTGACAAAATGCCCACCCAGAGCTCTGTAGGTTGGATAAAAAGGTGATGTTTTGTATTCTTGCTTGTACCATAGCCTTAAAATTTCACTATCAAAATTTTCATTGTTGTTTTGTTTTTTTTTGTGGTGTGGCGAAAAATAGCATTCACAACGTGGGCAAAAATGTTTTGCCGGCTCTCAAACGCTTCAAGTTCTCGACTTCGTCTCAAACTTGAAAACCGCGATCTCGAGCCGGCAAACACACATTTTCGGCCCTAGGTGCGAAATATACTATTCTAATACACTTGACAAAGTAGTCTAGAAGTTTTGATCTTTCCATCTATTGAGTTTCAAATTAATTTTCAATGATAACAAGTTGCAACAAAAAATCTTTCAGTTCAATCTGACTGCACAATCTGACGTTTTATTAATTCGAGTTCTACCCTTTTAAAACATTTATTTTGATTTATAATTTTTTTTTGAAGGATGAAGCCCACATTGGTCTGAGACCTGTGCGTGGGTAATGAATTGGATGATGATGATTGATGAGTTAGAAAACTAGGGTTAGGAAAAAACCCAGGTTACATAGTATTGGTACCAAATTGAGGTTAAGAAACCCCCTTGTTACAAAGTGGTGACGAGCTTAGGGGGATATAACCCCCAGGGGGTGTAAATCGAACCTCAAAACTCCTTACTTTGACTTTTATGATACGTATTTTTTATTAAAGAATATTTGTAACTGTATTTATGCCAAGGGCGTAACTAGAGGGACAGTCTGGGGGGGGGGTTACCAATGATGTTAAGGGGGTTTGTTCCAGCAGGCACTATATAGTACACCTAAGAGGAGAAGGAAAGGGGGTCTCTAACAATAATTCAAGACTTTATTATATAGTTTATACAAAAGGGGGGCTCGGAGGTCCTCCAGGGGAAATGTTTGAATAAATTATCCCTTTGAAACCACATTAATTTTAAGCGTTTCTAGAGACAAATTCATCCATTCTAACAGTATTGTAACCCAATACAAAGATAGCAGTTTTTGCATCATTGTCAGTGGGAGATCCGAACTCTCGTCCTAAAAATGTATTGTTCAATTAGCCAAACTTTAAACAGGCTAACTTAAAACTATTTTCAATCTGCTATTTTTGATCCTCCACCTCACCTGATTGGGGTACAGTATAATACTGCACTTGAAAATGTCTTTTAAAAGGAGAAGGAGGAGTTATCTAACAGTAGTTCAAGACTTTAAGTAGGTTGTGCATTTAATAGGGGGTCCGGGGTACTCCGCCGGACATGTTTTTCAAAATAATCGCTCTAAAAGCACATTTTAGCGATTAAAGACATCTTTTTTACTCTTTTGTCAAAAATATTATCTCAGAGCTTTTTAAAATCCTTAAATTTATTTTGTTTCTATACCACTGATCCCCCCCCCCCCCCCTAGTTACGCTACTGATTTATGCTAATTCTTAATTGGCTACTACTCTCGTACATCTTATGTACATTTTTAATTCTAGTGTAATGTAACAGCATAATTAATTTATTTGCCATGAATTTTCACAAAAAGAGGAGAGAGCCATTGTTAACTATTAAAAGAAAAATGATGAGGTCAGTGAAAATTCATGACAAGTAAAATTGTGCTGAATAAACGAGTGGCTCGGGGCAGTCAGTGTCGAGTAAGGGAGCTGGCTACATCTACGGCAGATGACCCGCCCCACTCTTCCCTGCTGAGCGAGTGACCGTTTGTGAGTAAATAAATTCTTCTGTTAATTCTTGATAAGCTCATTGGAATTTTATTTTTTTTTATTATAACATTAAAATAAACATTTAGATTCTTTTTCTGAACTCAATCCGAAGTTATTTCAATAGTAGCACCTTTTTCTCATGAGATTAGAGTAGTACCGGAAACACCTATCGTATGCCAAGCGTTACCCCATTAGTAAAAATTCATCCTTTTCATTTACTATACCTTTACTACACCAACTAACCATATTACACTAGTTATTATGGATAATGTCCCTAATCAGGTCATATTTAAAAATGTTATAAAGTTGCAGCGTATATGATGTTTTATAAGAGAAGATAGCAATAAATACTGAGAAAAAAAACAAAAAATGTTCAGGGATAAAAAAAGATAGTTCGAAATAGGTCATTAATCAATCATATATCTTGAATAAATTTTAAGAGCTTAACCTTCTCCATCCAAAAATATTTCATTCGCAGACAGATGGACAATAATTACAAGCTTTAACAAGGCCCCCTGTCGCACCCTTAAAACAAATTAGAGCATCATTGATTCATTGAGAGCATCATGAATGGCGCAGAACCCAGACCCAGACCTAGACTACACAATACCTTATAATTTGGGCGAAAAACGGTAGACTCAATTAACAGCTTCGACAATCACCAGTTTCAACAATAGTTAGCGCTGGCATCAAATGGAGCGCTGTAATCAGTTTGTTTTGTTTTAGCAGGCAGTCATTAATGCATGAATGAATTTCTAGTTCAGCTTTGTACAGTGGTAAAATGGGGTTGATGGCTGCGGGTCGACTACAATAATTGTTCCTTTTATTTGTGAACAGTCTTTGTGATTAAATTTGATCAACGTTTGTGCAGTATAAAAATCAGTGTTGTAATGAACAAATAAAACCTTCCTATGTGCTCAAAATCTGTTGAAAATGATCAACTTCATTTTGAGACTATTTTCACACATACAATTGCATGAATTTCTTGTGGATTATATTCTCATTCGTTCCACATGATATAGTAAATTAATATTCCACATGATATAATGAATTGATAATTCACATGATATAATAAATTAATATTCCACATGATATAATCAATTAATATTCTACATGATGTAATAAATTAATATTCCACATGATATAATGAATTGATAATTCACATGATATAATAAATTAATATTCCACATGATATAATCAATTAATATTCTACATGATGTAATAAATTAATATTCCACATGATATAATACAGTAATATTCCACATGATAATATATTGTTGCATGTCCATGTTGAGTAGTGAACCTACACTGCATATAGAAAACGACTCTATATCTATCTAATCAGGAATAATTGCTTTAACCTTTTTAATGAAACAATGAAGGTCAATCTCCTATTGACAATGATGCAAGAACTAGGGGAAATATACTTTTTTTGTAGTTTACGTCTTGGAGACTCCAGTTAAGGAGTATAAGACAAGTAAGATACACATAATGTGGGTTGAAATGTTAATAAACATGAATTGGTATCTAATTACGGAAGTGATAGCCGTGAGCCGTAGCAGGTATCTGTTCAATCAGATAGAGAAAAGCTGCGTTCTCCTGGGCACTCTTTGTGAGGGTGACCGATTAGATTGGCCAGCGAAAAAGACACTGTTCTCTGCTGTAAAATCACTTCCCGGTGGTTTGGAACCCACCTAAAACTGTAGGTCTAGCTCGTCAATCACCATCATCCAACTCATTGCCCACGTATAGATATCAGACCTATGTGGGCTTCATTCCCCGAGAAAAAAATCTATTTTTATCATCTATCATAAACTATGTTGTAACTTTTTCCAATTTCAGACCTATGTGGGCTTCATCCTCAAAAAATTGGTATTTTAATTGCTTAGAATGCGGTTTAGGGATTACTTTTAAAGCCTTTCGGGGGACGATTCCCGAGCCCCCTTTTAAGAGAAATAAATCATAGCCTTTAAACTATTATCTTTAATATCTTCATAAATTGTTAGAGAACTCTGCCTCCTCTCCCTTTAGAATATTATAGTAACTAGAATCTTCACCCCTCCATACTACATCACTAGTCATCCGCCTCTCCAGAATTTTTTTGTAGATTACCTCTTGGAGACTCCAGTTCAGGAGTGTAAGACAAGTCAGATCAACAATTATACAATCTTATACACTAGTTACCAAAATTACTGTATATCAATTAGTTGGGGTAAGGCTTCATTTTTATGTGAAAGGAACTCTTGTAAACTATAAAAGGCTTTATCAAC
The DNA here is from genome assembly GCA_948455865.1 of Conomelus anceps. Lineage (NCBI taxonomy): Eukaryota > Metazoa > Arthropoda > Insecta > Hemiptera > Delphacidae > Conomelus > Conomelus anceps. The sequence continues at coordinate 7,298,707 of OX418218.1, read as the reverse complement.
TAAATATTTTTTCAATTGTTTTTTATATTTTCCATACTCTTTAAAAACTGCAGTAGCTTTTTGTAGACTTTCCTACCAATATAGCTAGGTTTTTGTTTGAATAAGCTACTAAGTGACTCACCAAGTGATAATTCCCTCGGCTTCTTGTATTATAATTGTATACGTTAAGATTTTGGTTAATAACACTCTTTTTCACATTTAAAGTAGCTTCATACTCTTATAAGCAGGGCACAGTTAGGAGACAGAGTCTCTTGAACAACGGCCTACATGAATCTAATCTATTTAGTCTTTTCATACACCTAACAGTTTTCTTTTGGATCACCCTCCATGAACTCCTAGTTACGCCACTAGTGAATTACACCCATAGGCCAAAATTTATGCTATGAATAATCCGTTGAAGTTGAATATCTATGTTTTTGTTCAACAAATGGATTCATTCAGTATGTTGCACATTGAATTTTGCAAAATTGAGTAGGATACTACATCGTTCTATCTTTTTAATAGAATATTATATACATATATTAAATATTCTATCTTAATAGTAAATATGCTATTAGTACAACAGAATAAATAGATATATTCTCCTCTTCTCCTGCTGTTATCTCTTTATTGAGTATCAACTAATCCTTTCTTTAATTAATGGTGAAGTACTTAGCATCTAGTATCAAAGTGATTCAATATTATTCTGTGAAATATAAAAGAAGCGTTTTGAAATCATTAGGGTAGCTTTCTTCAAGAAATTACGAGCAAGCTCAACTGGAATAGATTCGAGTTAAATTGAAACTCGTTAATTGAAGTGCGCCGTTCAGACTAGCAGGGTATTTTGCGTGCAGTTTGCAAGAGATATTCAGCTGGTGGGAGTGGGGATGACCTGAATTTTCATACATCGTCTTGCACCTTTTGTTCTTTTAATTCCCTCCCTCGATTCAGTCCAACCGGATTTCATTAATCAAATAACCAGCTTGCTAAGCTCCATATTCCAGTCAGTTTGACCCATTTTCTAGTCGTTTTGACCCAGTTTTAGAATTTTCCTACCCATATTTTAGAGCTGCTGCTAGCTGGTATCATCTTGTCAAAAGCTTTTCAAGTTCGAAGTGGTCGCATTATCTTCCGTCTCTCTTTCCTGAACTAGATTCAGATCCACCAAATATCCACTTTTGAATTTCAAAGGAAGTTTCTAATTCTTCTGCAACAGTATCATATTATCCCCATCCGGAACAGACGATTTACTCAGGTCTGAACAGACGAAATTATTTTCAATTTCGAACAGACGAGTAAAATTGGATTATTTTTGTAAAGAATCATCTTTCAGCAACTTCCATTATGATTCTAATTCATTTAAGACAATCATTCCTGATTAACCTAGTTTCGTAGAATTTTATTACAGTATCTATCTGATACTTTACGTCTAATTGGAGTCACTATATTCTTCTGTGCAAAATTCTGTTAAGAAGTAATAGACAGGTGATATTGGCGGCTCTGGTAGTGCAGTTAGTTGGAGCGCTTGTCTTTGATAAAATAAGGCTTCGGCTGGCTTCGTTTCCTACAGCCTGGGGTTCGAATCTCATTCAGGCATGAATGTTTCTCATCATTCACCCATTCACCTCATTACTCACGCACAAGTCTCCAGAGTCATGCAGGCATTTCAATAATAATTTTTAAAATTGTCATAATCTATTGTCATTTTCAACCAATTTTTTTTTTTTTTTTGAGGATGAAAGTTGGATGATGGTGATTTATGAGTTGGACCTACAGTTTTAGGTGAGTTAAGAACCACCGGTTCTTCGCTTATAATTTTGTAAGCTACTTCACTATCTTGTCAAATATGGGAAATGTAGTATAGAAATAAAATGTTGGAACAACAGCCTTCGTAATATTCTTCAATTTTTCTACTCGAAATGAACCAGCATGTTTTTACTTTTTTACTGGTGAAAATTAGCCTACAGCCTTTATAGGAAATCTGTTTTACATTATAATGATGTTTATATTCGACCCCCAAACTCCAAAATTGATAGCAATCTCACTTGTACTATGCGGAAGCTATAAACCAAGTTTCAAGAGTCCAGAATCTTCCTTTTAAGCGCTAGAGCACAGACAGACGGACGGATAATTTCAATACGGCCCTATCGGTCTTATAAGTCTAGAGGTCATACGTAGAAAATGGCGAAGGAACGCATTTTTCTTTTCAAAGATTGTACATTGCTGAAGTTTGCTAGTTTCTATGTCTACGTTACTATGTTCAGTCAGATAAAGATAAGATACGAACTCCTAGTCCCTCTCTGTAAGGGTGACCGATTGGATTGGTCAGCAAAAAATACTGCGTGTTCTGCTGTAAAATTACTTCCCGGTGGTTTGGAACCCAACTAAAACTGTAGGTGCAACTTATCAATCACCATGACCCACGCTCTGGTTTCAGACCTATGTGGGCTTCGTCCTCCAAAACAAAGTGTTCAGTGTTCCAAGAAATTGGAATTAACAAAATTTAAAAATTTTGGTACTTACGTATCATACGGAGGCCACTATTTAATAAGCTCAACCTAACCTCACTAGATCGTGAATTCCTAGATATCGAACTCAATAATATAATACTTTGGTTTGGTGGAACTTATTAAATAAGGGTCTCCGTATAATACGTAAGTACTAACTTTTCTAAGGAGTTCTACAATATCAACCAATATTCGTTGTTAAGTTTTACCAGAGAATATTTGTTTCATTCAGAAAATTTTTATATCAACATGGTACTACTTCATTCGATCACGAAGATCATTTGGTTACGATCAAGAGTGTTCATGGTAAAGTGCATTCCTGGGCAAAATTTCGTTAAAAATTAATGGCCAGGTAAACCGGTTTTGTACTTAAGTCACATGACAGTGTATCATTCACCCGAGTTCACTTAGTTTCCAACGTGGAAGATATTAAGCATGGTTAGTCCCTACCGAGGGATGTTAACTCCATTAACCCATATAGAAGGGAGCAAACAGCAAACTCACATGGCCGCCATCCCTGTGCTACCTTTCCTTTTACCGACCCACATTCATGTCTACTACCTAAGAGCATCGGGGAATTTATAAGGTCTTGAATAGCAAAGCTCTCACCAAATCGCTTTAATTTTGTTGATATACATTCGAAGCGAGAAATTGCATCCAAGGTCACTTGAATCTTAAGTTAAGGTCAAAGTTTATACGGGAAACCGTTCCTTGTTTGAAACTTCCCACATAGCACAGTTAATGGGTTAAACTTGATCTTTATTTATTTTTCGGAATGCAATAATAATTGTAACAGAAGTAATAAAATTGTGCTCTCCAAAATATTCTTGACCAAGTAGTACCGTACTTAGAACCTAGTAGAGAAGATTTCTTTGGAGGATGAGGCCCACATAGGTCTGAGACCTGTGCGTAGGTGATGAGTTGTGATTTTACAGCAGAGAACATAGTCATTTTTACTAGTCAATCCATTCGGTCACCCTTACAGAGAGGACCCATGAGTTCGTAGCTTATCTTTATCTAACTGAACATAGTAACGTAGACATAGAAACTAGCAAACTTCAATGTACGCTCTTTGAAAAGAAAAATGAGTTCCTTCATTAACCAGCGCCATTCTCTATGTCCGACCACCAGACTTATAAAGACCGATAGGGTCGTATTGAAATTATCCGTCCGTCCATCAAAAAAGGGCCCAGAAGTTCGTAGCTTATCTTTATCTGATTGAACAGATACCTGCTACTGCTCACGGCTATCACTCCCTTTGAGGAACCTCTCCTTGTTTAAAACGTCCCACACAGCACAGATGAACTTGATCTTTATTGTTTGAGAAAGCAATAATCATTCTAATATCAGAGCTGACACTGTATTTCTATTTAACAAATGATTTTCACTCACTTATAGCATTGATCAGGGATAGTAAGGTGGTTCGTCTATGCTTATAGGCTACTGGAGACACTGGACGGGTGCATTTCACTTCTAAAGAGAAGCTTTATCAGCCTGCTGAGTAAAAATCGTATATTAAAGAGAAATACAGTGTCAATTTAGATATTTTTTTGTAGATTAAGTCTACAAGAATATTAGATTGTTCATCAAGTATTTCGTCATGGGAAACATCACAGACAATAATATTTCATTGAGCAAGCTTTACCTAAAATTTTAATTCAAAGAAAATGTTTTTGTAAACAGTCAGAAAACCCCTTGCTGAATTCATAAACATTGAAACAAAAGTAAAGGAATGGATTTCTTTGCAAAACATTCATGGCCAAGTAGTACTTTTTTTAAACTGTGTGTGTGTGTGTGTGTGTTGATAATGTTTGTTTGTGTATGATAGTTGTCTGTAATCAGTATTTTCACAAATAATACTTTTTGTCTGAATCGGTAACATTTATATAGATCCGAAGAAATTTGAAGACATCTCTTCCCTTAATTACATTGAGCTCAGCTATTATTAGCTGTTCCTATCCTCCTCTTACCCAGTCTCTAAAATAGAGATTTCATTCTTTGGAATCACATTTTGTGAATACCTTAAATCTATACCTCATTAAGCCGCGTCTCCACCAACCGAACAGTGTTCGCTGGAATCAGCTGATGTCGCCGAACATTTTTTGGGAGTTGGTTTGCTGTGGACGCCTTATCGAACATTATGATCGGTGTGGTGGGGTTAGTGGCGGGAACCTGTTCTTGGTCGTCACTGTTCGCTCACAGACCGAACATTTCAATTGAACTCACGAACATGTTCGGTGATCCATATGTTTAATGTTTGCCCGTTTTTTGTATTTGCCAACAATGTTCGGCAGACATGTTCGGTTGGTGGAGACGTGGCTTTACAGTTACAAATCCAATTTTTTAATATGAAATGAGAATGAGATCAATCTGATAGATATAACTTTATTCTTCAAATTGACAGAATAGACTCTTCCATTGCTACCAAACTTGTCATCCCACTTTAATTGATTTTCAAATGTGAGAGAATGATGTACTGAATATGTGGATGGAATATTATGTTGATTGACCTTGTAATAATTTAGATTGATAGAAGGCAGAGTTTTTATCAAGTTTGACAATACATTGCTATTAATGAAGTCTGAAAATAATTCATTTATCAAGTGGCTGGCTTCAAAACTGATGCATCTTTCGCCTTTTGACTAGAAAGCATTTATGTCATTGTATGTAAAATGAAAATAGTAAAATAATGTGAATGTCATGTATATTAAATAGAAATACAGTGTCAGTTTTGATATTAGATTAATGTGAGGTGGGGTTTTAACTACAAGTCAGATCTTGTGAATACAAAATTCAGGTTTCTAGATCTGATCATAAACCGGATTATTTCTCGTACTATTGTTTAAAAGTTAAAAACAAAACTTCTCGTGGAAAAATTAAATAATGTATGTTAAATAAATAACAGTAGAAGGGGAAGTGATAGCCGCGAGCCGTAGCAGGTATCTGTTCAATCTGATAGATAAGATGCGTTCTCGTAGGTCCTGTTTGGAACGGTGACCGATTAGATTGGCCAGCAAAAAAGACACTGTTCTCTGCTGAAAATCACTTCCCGGTGGTTCGGAACCCACCTAAAACTTTAGGTCCAACACATAAATCACCATCATCCAACTCATTACCCACGCACAGGTCTCAGACCTATGTGGGCTTCATCCCTCAAAAAAAAAAAAAAATGGATGTAAGGTAGGAGTATTTGAAAGTTGAAAACAAAATTTCCCGTTGAAAAACGTAATCCCTTTTTTAGTTGAATTCTATCAGCTTGAATGAACAAAATTCATCAGTCCAGCGATTTTATATATGAAATTCTATTTCCTTTCAAATCGTATCGAATAGTCCAGTTTTTGAATGATTTGTTTTAAACAAAAACCAAAGTTAACTCGGTGCTGGGCAAGTAGTGGGGGGGTCGGTGGTACGGTAAGCAATAATTGCTCTGCATGCACGGCTGATCTCACTGCTTTGGAGATGTTCAGTTCAACTGACTATAGGGTTTTGCCGCTCTGCTTCTCCATGCGTTTAATTTAAATCGAGAGCATCCCATGGACTAACTCTTGACTACCTCAGGTATCTAGATCTGTAGCCTACAGCATTCAGAATCAAGCTTGTGTTTGTGTGAGTTGATAAGCAAAAAGTAAGTACAGCACCAGTACTCAGAACGAGAAAATAAAAGATGATTTCGAAAAGGTCTGCGAATGGCATTACGGATTCTGAATTAATATTTAATTCAACAGATCTCTATAAGTTTTGTTGTGGAAAATGGAACTACGGATCCTAAATTAATATTTCATTCAAGAGAGCTCTTCAAGTTTTGTTGTGGAAACTGGTAAAAAGTCGTTTTCAACTAATTTCAGACTGGACTGTAAGATTTGTTCATTCCAGCTACAGAGAATGCTGGATCAATTCAATTTCCCCATTTATAAAAAATATCACTGAAAACTTCCTTGGAATAATTTATCTTGCATGGCGATTTCTTGTTAAAATGTTCTATAGCTAGAAATAAAATCCCAGAATTCTTTGTTGCTGGATATCAAATTTCATAGATATGTTAGTAAATTTTAAATAGTAATTGGAAATAAACTAAGTTGATGAATGGTAAGAACTAAATCTGCCACAACCACATTCATTGAAAACAGTGAAATAACGGTACTAGTTTCGGTTGTTACACCATTATCAACCTCAATCAAACTCTTTTGATTGAGATTGATAATGATGGTAAAACAACTAGTATCTCACAGTTTTCAATAAATGTGGTTGTGACAGCTTCAAGTCTTATCATTTATTATGGATATATTCCACAATATCACCTTAGCCACTACAAAGAAAGTTGAATAAATCAAGTGTGAACATTAGAGTATTGGCTTTTATCAAAATAAATATCACAAGTTAGTTTGAAGTGACTGACAATTGAATAAACTGACAAATATACATAAACAGAATTTATTAATTTCGAATTCCTTTAATTGCTATTACTTGATGCTGAAGACTTCCGCAATGGCGGATATTGTCAACAGCATTGAACAGCTGATGGGAATCGAGGAATGCTACTGTACAAAAATATCAGTCACCACCGGGAATCGAAGGGCGCTCAACCGGCAATTGAGAGGTCCGTGGTTCGATTCCCGGTGGTGACTGATATTTTTGTACAGTAGCATTCCTCGATTCGAAGGGCGCTCAACCGGCAATTGAGAGGTCCGTGGTTCGATTCCCGGTGGTGACTGATATTTTTGTACAGTAGCATTCCTCGATTCCCATCAGCTGTTCAATGCTGTTGTCAATATCCGCCATTGCGGAAGTCTTCAGTATAAAGTAATAGCAATTAAAGGAATTCGAAATTAATAAATTCTGTTTATAAAAATCACTTTGGCAAACATTGTTGGTTGAAATAACCTTAAAATGAATGAAATCATGTGTACAGTCACTCAGAATGAGGCTTTAGAGGGATTATTTTTCAAAAATTTTCCGAGGGATCTACCCCAAACCCCCCCTTTTTTTTAAATAGAAAAAGCTGCAAGTTAGACATTGTCTTGAATGACTGAATTGTTAGGTAGCCGCTCCTTCCCTCCTCCTATGATTACAGAATATGAAGCTTAGAGCTAACAAATAAGAAAAATACACAAGTAGGCTAGATTTGAACAATTTGAAAAATTAAAAAAAAAAAAATTAAGCTAAATGAAATGGAGTCACGGTTAACCGAGAAAAACAAGAAAGTACCGTTATTACAGAGTAGGCCAATTAATAACGATTATAACAGTACTTTCTTGTTTTTCTCGGTTGACCTTGACTGCATTTCATTTAGCTTCATTTTTATTTTATTATAATTTTTAAATTGTTTAATTCTTCAACTTGTGCTGTTCCTTTTTGATTCTTGATTTTGACACTGATTATTCCTTGATGCACCTCCCACCAGTGGGCGTGACTTGTTAGGGCCTTCAGCCAATCAGAGACCTTTAATAAAGGTCAGCCTATGAGAGGCACTTTCACCCTCAGCCAATAGTATCATTCTGTGTCTAGTATGAAGCTGCACTGTACTTTAGTTTTAGTTTGTTTGAGATTGATAATGGTAAATGAACCGAAACTAGTTTCTCTTGGTTTTCAATAAATGTGGTTGTGTCAACTTTAAGTCTCATTATTCATTATGGATATATTCCACAATATCACCTTCACCACTACAAAGATAATTAATTTTTTTTTTTTTGTAGATTACGTCTTGGAGACACCAGTTAAGGAGTATAAGACAAGTCAGATCAACAATATTATACACTAGATACCATAATTACTTCAATTAGTTGAGGTGAGGCTTAATTTTGATGTGAAAGGAACTCTTGTACACTATAAAAAGCTTTATCAACTAAATATTTCTTCAATTGTTTTTTAAATATTTCTATATTTTCAAGACTCTTCAAAAACTGCGGTAGCTTGTTGTAGAATTTCCTACCAATATAACTAAGTTTTTGTTTGAATAAGCTACTATTGTGACTCACCAAGTGATAATCTCCTCGGCTTCTTGTATTATAATCATGTACATCAAGATTTTGGTTAATATCATTCGTTTTTACACATAATACTGACTTAGTTTAAATGACTAGTGAGCCCAACGGGCTGGAGAACTCGCTTGCAAACAACAAATTTTGGAAAGGGAAACTCATTTGGGAAGATTATCCTAGGGGAAAGTAGTAACGAAAAACGGCTGTTTAGAAGATACTGATTTACATGAAATTCACAAGACATCTATCACTTGAAGTTCAAGTTGCTCTGATACACAGATTTATTTCCCACAAAAAAGACCTACCGTGCTCATAGACCTATATATCAGGGCAATGAAACTAGTGTATCTATAGAGTAGATATATTTACCACATAAAAAACAGCTGCTATTCATCCATATTTTATAATGAAATGAAATGAAAATTTATTTTTATTTATTTTGAAATGATTTATTTCATTGAATGATGATTCATTAATTTATTTTTGAAATTAAAAAGCCTGATCGCATTTATTCACCTACAGCTGATAACTCAAAATATATTTTAAAACTAGCTCTTGTACCAGTCCTTCGTACGGATTATGTTTAGAAATATGACTAAATATGTTTCGGCTTTTTTGATAGCAACGATCATGAAGTTGTTAGCAGCTTAGTAAACAACTTTGAACGTAAACAATTCAGTGACAGTTATCAGAGAGAATATTTGAGAACAGCTGATTGATATATCACGTGATTTGTTCTTAAGTGGTAATAATAGTGCTACCTGGCGAATTCCAAAGAGCCTAGCACAAACCGCACCTTCCTAAAATGTTAATTTTTGTTTTGATAAATTTAAATTAGAAAATTTTGTTTTTTTTTCAACAAAGAAATAATTGATGAAACATAAGATGAGCTTTGATTCACCAGTCATATGTTTCCTAAAAGACTGCAATGCTCCGACTACACAAGTCTGCAGACAGCGTAAATAACGCCGCGAAGGGCCCACCATTCAGATTATATTTGAGAACAGCTGATTGATAAATTACGTGATTTGTTCTTATGTGGTAATAAAACTTAGAAGAAATGTACCCAAAATCGCACAATACTTGGTTTTTAAACGTTTATTATTCTGTTAAAAAAGAAGTTAATTTAGTTTTTTATAGCTAAAGACATTGTCAAAAAGGTTTTCAATAAGAGATAAATAACTTTAATCCCGATCGATGCTCTCGTTTTTCAGGAGAAGGCCACGTAAAATGTATTCAAAATCGCACAATACTTGGTTTTTAAACGTTTATTACTCTGTTAAAAAAAGTTAATTTAGTTTTTTATAGCTGAAGACATTGTCAATAATGTTTTCAATACTGTTCAATAACTAAAATCCCGATCGATGCTCTCGTTTTTGAGGAGAAAGCCGCGTAAAATGCCTTTGGGGCCGTGACAGACAGACAGACAGAAAGTGAGATAAGACTATTTTCGGCTTATTTAATGTATAAAACGTAAAGATAACCAAAAAATATACAATTCTGATAAATGTACAGACAAAACTCTATAATTTTATTTATATAGATCTATTGCGAATTCCATATGGTGAAAACAACTATTTTCTATATAATTATATAGAAATATTAATGAAGGGCTGAGAACCTATCCTTTTGTTTCGCCTCTAAAAGGATGAAGGAGTCGATTGATTTTATTGGCCAACGAACTTGACCTGTCTAAAGATACCAAGAATCTGTGTTTCAAATTTGAAGTTGATTGGTAAAGGCGTTCGAAAGTTATCGTGGAACATACAAACACACAACGCCTCGAGCCTCAAGTCAAAAGGAAGAACTCGCTTCAAAAGTCAAAAGGCACTTTTGTGTCTTACTCGGTTAACCTTGATTGCATTGCATTTCAGTGAGCCTCAATTTTCTAGTTAAACTGATTCAATTCTAGCCTAATTTACTTGTGTATTGTTCTTCTGTATTACTTTTTAGGTGTTCACGGGTTTTAGTTCTTGATTTGATTCTTATTTTTGCTTGTTGCTCCCCCACCAGAGGACGTGACTTGTTATGGCCTTCAGCCAATCACAAACCGCAATTGAAGGTCAGGATATATCTTAGCCAATAGTATCATTCTGTATTTATTATATATTAATCTACACTACACTTTAGTTTTAGTTTGTTTGAGATTGATAATGTTAAATCAACCAAAACAAGTTTCTCAAGGTTTTCAATAAATGTGGTTGTGACAACTTCGTCTTATTATTCATTATCATTCTACATAATATAAACTCATTTTTAAAAAAACAATTGTCTAGAAAAACAATTTTCCTACAAATCTTCATAATATTATTGTCTATTAATCATTTTATCCATAAAAACCTTTAGAGTTTTCAATAAATGTGGTTATGACAACTTCAAGTCTCTTTATTCATTATGGATATCTTCCACAATATCACCTTCACCACTACAAAGATAATCAACCGAAACAAATAAATTAGATGAAACAACGAAAATAAAATGATAAAAACATGAAGTCCATAACGAGTACCCAGATTGAACGTTGTAAGCAGCACGTTGCAGTAGAATGGTCCTCAGGCCAGATACAAGTTGTAACTCTCTTGACAAGAAATCAATTGGTGATAATACAGTTTGAATGAGGAAGGGGTGTGGTTGTTGAAGAGTTTATTATTTCCATGTCTGAGATAATGTTTTAGGGCGAGTTGAACGGCTCGTAGTTTCGTGTCTGACTGCTCCTCATTCTATTGAAACTCTCTTAATTGAAACTTCTCTTTTTATCGCCAAACGAAATAAGGGCAGGCACTGGAGAGATCACGCGTCACGTGCCTCTTATTTCTTTCTTTTACTTGCTACGCCCTTTCATCGTAACCAACTTCCAATGCTTCAAAGGAAAGCTACTTTCTTTTTTAAATAGACAACATTTAACAAGTGATAGCCGTGAGCCGTAGCGGGTATCTGTTCAATCAGATTAGACAAGCAACGCTCTGCCATTTAAACATTTTTTGAAACAATTAATACAAAGAAATTAAAATCTTAAATTTTTGGGAACTTCAATTAAAAGGTTTAATTTAAAGAAAAAATTAAAGTTTATAAAGCAATTCTAATTTCAACTATTTTATTATTTATTATTATATTATTATTATATTAATTTCATTGGATCTTCAAAACCATATATTAATGTGCAAAAGCATAAAGTTTTAAAAATTTATTTGTCCTCTTTGTAAGGGTGATCGATTAGATGGGCCAGCAAAAAGACTAAATTCTCTGCTGTAAAATCACTTCCCGGTTGTTCGGAGCCGCCCGCTCCCGCACCGAAAAACCAGGGATCAACTCGTCAGACCACAACTTTTTTTGTACCTGAAACTTCAGGTTCAACTCATGAATCTCCATCTTCCAATTCATCACCCACGCGCAGGTCTCAGACCTATTTGGGCTTCATCCTTCAAAAAAAAATATTTTTATCATATATCATAAACTATGTTGTAACCTTTTTCCAATTATTTCATGTGTTGAGTAATTTTTTCCAGTTTTTAGTTTTTCAATTTTATCTTCTATCCAAATTATAAATTACTTATTTCGCTCGTGAGCCTGTAAAGCTTATAACACTAGTGACTATGCTATTCTTCAACTCGCTGCTAGCGCTCAAGCTAACAACAGTTCTGTACTCTGATTATAGCTTATTTCTGTTGCCAAAAAATATGTATTAAAATTGAATTATCCTTATGTACACTGCCTCATTTTTCAACTTTCCCCAAACCATTTCAAATTTGGAGACTATTGTGCACGTTCATAAATGCTCATAACTCCTGAAGGGGAACGAATTTCTCTAATTTGATTACATATTTTTGAAGGTAAAAATAGCATAAGTACAATTACTATCAACTACTGGTTGTACTACTGGTTGTATTACTATCAACTACCACAGTATGAGAATTTCTAAATTTTTTTAAGATTTTTGCAAAAAATTATACATGCATAGTAATGCTCATAACTTCTGAAGGTGAACAAAATTCTCAAATTTTAATTAACATAAAACAGCTTCATACTGCTTAAAATCCCTTCAAAGTCCATCAAATTGCTTTTAAAGACTTTTAAAATATTTTTTTAAAAACTCCAAAAAGACTTTTAAAATCTTGTCAAAGATTGGACAAGAATTATTGGATTATTTGATGAGAAATGTTATTGTGTACAAATATGCCCTTTTTTTCTCATCAAATAATCCAATAATTCTTGTCCAATCTTTGATAAGATTTTAAAAGTCTTTTTGGAGTCTTTAAAAAAAGATTTTGAAAGTCTTTAAAAGCAATTTGATGGACTTTGAAGGGATTTTAAGCAGTTTGAAGCTGTTTTATTTTATTGAATTGGATGAAAAATTTGATCGTGTATAAGCGCCTTAACGCACAAAACAAAAATGTTGTACTTATGTGACCACTCATGACACGGAGACGGGTGCGCCTACTGGAGAGTTAATTTTTGTTTTCGCGGCGAGATAGCCCGCAGCGAGTTGGTACGGTGGTGAGATGGCGCGGCGAGTTGGTTGGGCGTGTTGTCCCATTCCGAGGAAGGGTATATGTTACCAAATGTTTCAAGAAGGAGCTCCAATTCAGTACCCCCCTAGGGAGGGGGGGGGGGTTTAAGCGGGAAAAAACAGGCAGGTTTGTTGAAAGATTTATTTAAATTCCTTAATTTTGGCTCAATTCTGTTCGTTATTACTATGTTATCAAGTTAATAAGTTATTCCAATAGAGAAAGTTTGTTCAATATAATAATAATAGCAATATAATACACGCATTGTTCATTATAATAATATAATAATAACAATATAATAGACGCATTTTTGTCATTTGTGGTATATCTTGGGGGCACCAGGGCTGAGCAAATTTAATGAAATACTGTAATTTTAATAAATTATTTATTAATGATAATCAAAAAATGAGGGCGGGAAAATTTAATGAAATTAAAAATTTAACCTCGTCAAAGTGCTACATGTCGAGTTTTGTATTCACTAGCACTTTCAGTGCTTGTTTTAACTTGAACCAACTTGAGATACACCAACACCACAGAATAATTCAGCACAAAACAACCTGCAAACTGAAGTTGCCGGTTAAAGTTGAGACTGATGTCACAGACCTCCATGTCTCTTGAACAATAGAGCGGGAACAGAAATTTAAATAAATAATGATTCTACAGAGTTCTTGTCTTTGATCAAGGTCAGCTTGCATGATTTATCTGATAACTTGGTCAGTAATGTGTACACAAGTATGGTTTTGAAGTAAAAGTTGGTTTTCTTGAAAAATATGAAAACTTGATGAAACTCTGTTCTAAAGAGGTGGGCTTTAAAGTTTTTGCTACAGAATATTTCTCTATGTAGATGGTCCGAAACAGCTAGAAATTGATTAAATTACTAGTCTATTACAATGGAATGGTTGGAAGGGAATCAGCAACTTGATCGTAATAGAAAAATAATGTTATTATCAGTTGAACTTATATAATAAAATTAGATAAAGGACAATGCACTAACCCTGATGCAGAGTAAATCTTCGTCGTCGTCGTTGTCTCCTCCTCCTCCTCCTCCAACACCTACTCTTCCTCCTCCTCCTCCTCCGCCTCCTCCTCCTCCAACACCTACTCTTCCTCATCCTCCTCCTCCGCCTCCTCCACCGCCTCCTCCTCCTCCTCCTCCTCCAACACCTACTCTTCCTCATCCTCCTCCTCCGCCTCCTCCTCCTCCTCCGCCTCCTCCTCCTCCTCCTCCTCCTCCTCCTCCTTTTCCTCCTCCTTCTCTTCCTCCACTTCGTCTTCCTTATCTTCATCCTCCTCCTCTCTTCCAACACTTCCTCTTCCTCCTCTTCCTCCTCCACCCTCTCCTCCTCCTCCCTCTCCTCCTCCTCCTCCTCCACCGCTGCTTTAGCCCCTTTACTTTCACTAACTCATTCTCTTCTGTTTTCCCTTATTCTTGGTCATTTCATCTATAACATACTTCTCATAATCTTCCTTCTCCTTCTCCTCCTCCTACTCCTCTTCCTCCACCTTCTCATCCTCCTCCTCCACCTCCGCTTCGTCCTCCTCCTCCTCCTCCTCCTCCTCCTTTTCCTCCTCCTTCTCTTCCTCCACTTCGTCTTCCTTATCTTCATCCTCCTCCTCTCTTCCAACACTTCCTCTTCCTCCTCCACCCACTCCTCCTCCTCCTCCTCCCTCTCCTCCTCCTCCTCCTCCCTCTCCTCCTCCTCCTCCTCCACCGCTGCTTTAGCCCCTTTACTTTCACTAGCTCATTCTCTCCTTTTTTCCCTTATTCTTGTTCATTTCATCTATAACATACTTCTCATAATCTTTGGAAATCACTCTCTGGTGAGCTCGCACTTCTTTCCATTCTCCTCCAAACCCCATTCGCCTTTCCACTATTATCAACTATTCTATTCTGCCTGGACCTCCCTATTTTCTCCACATCCCGATTATTCCCTCCAAGTTGACCATACACTAGTATTCCACAAACTATTTTCTGTCTCTTTCTTCACCACTTTCTCTCAAACTCCTCTCTTTCTCAAACACACACTCCTTCACTCAGTCTGTCTCACTCTCACACACCTTCTCGTTCACTCTCTCTTAACCCCTCTCACTCCCTCACACACACTCTCTCTCTCCAACACACACATATGCTCTCCGGGGATCGTTCCCAGCTCAATAAATTCCCATTTACTCCACTAAAGCCAAGCTGCCTTCATACCTTGGGACGCATTCCGCTAAGCCAGCGCCAGCTTTCGCCATGCCCAAGTTGACTCGCCATATATAAAACGTGGTTGGTGTTCTAACCTAAAATATCACACGAATTCCTCATCACATTGGAGTTTTCCAAGCATGTGACTTTCATCTTGTAAATTGAATTAATTGATTCTATAAAAACGTACGAAGTATAGAATGCATTTTTATCAGATTATTTTATAAAGTCATAAAAAGTCATAAATGGAGTGAAAAGCCGTTCTGTTGAATGTACTGTCCTTTTTAAGAGCTAAGTAATAAAAATTGAACATTACCCTTCGATAATATTTGCAAGTTAAATAATAATATCGTGTGGCCTGGTTGACTCAGGTCTGGTGTCAGAGTTATCAGGTCGCTTCTGAACAAAATTCAGGGCATCTGACGTGACTTAACGACTGTCTCAAGCCAGGACCGACGGACTTAATGTGTCCTCCGAAACACGTGACTTGAAAACTGTTTATAGGCGGCCAGGACCGACGGGCTTAACGTGTCCTCCGAAACACGGGAGTGGCCTCAGGAAAAATCTCTTGGTCAGACAGGTGCAGAGTGGATTGAAACTTTTTGATGCATATTTTACTCTTATCAAGTATTCTATCAATGTTATGCGAGTCTTTTGTACTTGTATTAAAGTGATCAGTGATCAGTGATCATAATATATAAAATCAAATCAAAATTTATTCAATCAATATCATAATAATTACAAAAATCCTTTTAGTTAAACTTCATAAATACAGAATATTTTATATCAGTAATTTACCTTAAGAAACCCCACTATAAATTACTAATTACTAATTATAATTATATAATATTGATACTATCAATTTATAATAGTGTTATGAATAATAAGCATTTCAAATTCCTGAAGAATGGTTAATATGGAGAAAAAATTGTATTGCACCAAATAATATGAAAATACCGAAAGGCATTCAAGTCCTGAAGGGATGAAAAAATCAGATATCTGTCTTGAAGAAATCTGGAAAATATTTATCATGTGAAGCTTGCAATATTTCTGCAGGAATTTGTAGAAATGAAGGAAATTTATTCTAGATATAGTAAATCGTCAACAAAAAAGGTATTTAGAATACAGAAAAAAGAGACAAAAAGCAAGTGACAAAAATATGTCATTGGGATACACAATACACTATTAGGGACAAAGACCAAAACTATCTTACTACTGAAATCGCTTGCCAAGAACTAGATCACATTTTTTATTGTTTTAAGCGTTTTTAGATTCTATTTCAAGTGATTTGTATACAGTAACTAGCACAAAACTATTACGCTTGAAATTATTCACGTGCGTGAAACAATGGGCCGGATTACACTAAATTGGGTGAATAAGCCAACGGTAGATTTAGGATGTACAAAAACACTAGGGACTATCAGAAGAACGTGTTGGCGTCCAGCGCGCTCATGTGCGTGTTACCGTCGTTCTGGTTGCGAACGGTTTATTGAAGAAAAGGAGAGCGTAAATGATGAATAAATTCTCACAATGAGTTACTTTAAGTTTAGAATCCTTACTAAAATTATTATAAAACCGAGTTATTACACCAATTTTGATGTCTATTTTAGTGAAAATCGCATATTTCTTACTAATGTGTGTTTCAACTCTAATCCAATCTTTGTATTGATCATGTGAGTTTTGTGATCCTGGGAACTCTGGAAATGAACCTTCTTACTGAACTTTTGAGTAGCTGATTAAGTATATTTACTTCTAATGAAATTAAAAAAATTGAAATGAATGACCATTAAATTTTGGCTGTTAAATTGGCTTAAAAATGGCTCTTAAATTTTATTAAGAGAATTAAAGGGCTGTGCTTGAGTGACACCTTTTGACAAAGTCTCGAAATGATGTATAGAATCGCTAAAAATGAGGTTTAGACAGATTATTTTTGAAAACATTTGCCCAGCGACTAATGAAATTTCAAAATTTCAAAAAGCCTTGAGAAACAATTTTTGATAAGAGTCAAAAAGATGCATGGATTTGCTAGAAATAAGTATAAGAAGATTATTTTTCAAAAAAATATTTATGGGGAAATACATCGAGTCTCTTTTTAAAAGAAAGTCATGTACTCGTTAAATAATTTATTCTTGTTTCAGTAAATCGTCAACAAAATATTTTCCAGATTTCTTCAAGACAGATATCTGATTTTTTCATCCCTTCAGGACTTGAATGCCTTTCGGTATTTTCATATTATTTGGTGCAATACAATTTTTTCTCCATATTAATAATTATTATTTCTTGCTGGAGGACACCACCGTATCCCCATGTAGTGCGCAACATAGTGTTGAAAGCCCAGTCCCTCTAGACGCCTTTGGCAGAGACAAATTAAAAAAAAATATTTTCTTTTGTAATAACTTGGTCTTCTGCCTAAATCACTCAAATAAACTGTTCTTTCTCAACGTTCTATTAAGTATTTAATTAAGATGAATTAATAAATAGATATTCCATGTAAGAGTTTGCACGAAATTCACTGCGATAATAATCGATGAATTGATAGACGCGATTGAAAATGACTCATAACAACATAATTGATAAATTGATAGATAATTTTCTATGCAATTGACAATGACTTGGAAATGTGAAAATTGCTAATTCTGGAATCAGATGATGATAGAAGATTAGACAACTTCAAGTCTTGTTATTCTAATTTTTTGTTGTAAATTTATGTAAATTTGTGGCGGGCCGCTTAGCCCAGTTGGTTGGGGCGTCGCAACTTCAGCTTGCTGTCGTTTAAGTGGTCGTGGGTTCGAATCCCGCTCCACCGTCAGGCATTTATTTGTCATCATTCACCTCATTACCCACGCACAAGTCTCGGACTCATGTGGTCATCATCAGCAATAAAAAAATAAATAAAAAAGAAGTCAGTTTTAAATTGTATAAGAGTGGCAATAAGACTGATCCAGGGAATTATCGCCCTATCTCCCTCCTTTCATGTGTGTCTAAGGTGATTGAAAAATGTCTGAAGACCCGCCTGGTAGAGTACTTGGAAAAATATGTCTGTTACTTGAAATCTCTGGGTCGCCCCAGTCCATTATGGATTATTATTATTTGTCCACTCACAAATCATTTAGACAGTGCCTTCGATTGTTTTATCAAAGAGACTAGTTCAAAGTGGACACAATTTTAATTATAAGTAGCAAGATTTATAGTGCAGGCAGATAATGGAAAAGTACATACTGTAATTAATTCCTATTATATATTATTGTGTTAAAATTTATATTTTCACAATTTTGTATTATAATGAAGATTCATTCATTTAAAATAATAATAGAAAACTAGACGTGTTTTTTAGGTATAAATTTTGTTATTATTTTGCTATTAATATTCAGTTGTATATTTTAAACCAATAGCCTATACTAACATTTATTTTAATATACTAATATTTGTATAATGAGCAGAACAGATATGTTTTTTTCAGGTTTCTTGTAGTATACATGTTATTTTTTAATTCAATGTCTTATATGATATTGGCATTTTAGAGATGCACCATCCCTCAGCACAAGCTTTGCTTAAAGAGGGATGTAACAATTATTTCATTTATGATGTTTTATGTAGATATTCATTATTATGATAAGAAGTGATGTGATTTTTGTTTGAATATATGAATGTCTCATTATGTATTGTTGACAATAAATAAATTGAATTGAATTGAAATAATAATTGTGAATATATAATAAATGTACTCAAATTTGGCCGAACGTTTTCGAGTTATTGAATCTCATCTTCGAAGCATCCTAGATCGGCTAGAGAGAGGCATCCTAGATCAGAAGATGAGATTCAATAACTCGAAAACATTCGGCCAAATGTGAGTACATTTATTACATATTCACAATTTAAAATTGACTACAAGTCGTTAAATTTACAACAAAAAGTTAATATTAACAACGCAGTTCGTTATGGAACAAGAAATGGGAATAGCCGCTAGCCGTAGCAGGTATCTGTTCAATCAGATAGATCAGCTGCGTTCTCGTAGGTCCTGTTTGTAACGGTGACCGATTAGATTGGCCAGCAAAAAGACACTGTTCTCTGCTGAAAATCACTTCCCGATGGTTTGGAACCCACCTAAAACTGTAGGTCCAACTCATAAATCACCATCATCCAACTCATTACCCACGCACAGGTCTCAGTAGGGCAGACTGGGAGTTCTGGCGCAGTTTAACGGCGGTTAACTAACCACGGTTAAATTTTAACGGCGGTTAAATTTCAATGGGGTTAAACCTTACTTAATTTAACATAGGAAAACCTAATTTAACGGCTCAGTTGAATTTTAACGTCGGTTAAATTTTAACCGTGATTAAATTTTAACGGTGGTTAACTAACGATGGTTAAATTTTAAAGGTGATTAACTAACGAGGGTTAAATAAACAGATTCTAAAAATTTTCATTTGAAATTGAATATACAAATTTATGCAGCCCACCAAGGCATTCCAATTGCATGTATCAAACACTCCGATAAATAAAATAAAAAAAATAAAAAAAAAAATAAAAAAAAAAAAATAAAAAAAAAAAATAATTATTAATATTATCATGTAGTAGGGGAGGGTGAGGGTTCCGTCACAGTTTTTCTTGAACCTGAAATTTAAGGTTAACCTAAGTCAACCCATCCAAACCTAACCTAACCTGAAATAGGTAAGTCAAAGTCAAATCAACGCAGTCTATCCGATCCCCAAAATTCCCATTTTCACGGGAGCTAAAATTCACGAAAAAATTTGAACTTTTCAACCCCTGAAGGGAATTTCAATTTGAAGACGCCATCTTGTTCAGCCTTCCAAGGCATCCCAAATTCATATATCAAATACAATTTTCCAATCACGATTAATTGAGGAAAAAATAATAATAAAATTTAACCTTAAATTTAAGGTTAAGCCAACTATCCAAACCTTTAACCTGAAATTTAAGGTTAACCTTAACCAATCCATCCAAACCTAACCTAACCTGAAATAGGTATAGTTGTATAGTCAAAGTCAAATCAACGCAATCTATCCGATCCCCAAAATTCCCATTTTCACGGGAGCTAAAAATCACAAAAAAATTTGAACCAAATCTGCTATATTAACCCGTGAAGGGAATTTTAATTTGAAGACGCCATCTTGTTTAGCCTTCCAAGGCACCTCAAATTCATATATCAAGTACAATTTTCCCATCACAATTAATTGGGGAAAAATAATAATAAAAGTTTTACCTTAAATTTTAAGGTTAACCTAAACCTAACCTGAAATAGGTATAGTTGTATAGTCAAACCAACGCAATCTATCCAATCTCGAAAATTCCCATTTTCACAGGAGCTAAAATTCATGAAAAAATTTAACGGCGGTTAAATTTTAACGGTGGTTTTAACACTGGTTTTAACGCTGGTTTTAACGGTGGTTTCAACGGTGGTTTTAATGGTGGTTATAGCGGAGATTAGTCACCAACTGATTAGCAATCTCATACTATCACTTACCCAGTGGTTTGGAACCCACCTAAAATAAAGTTTATTAGATGGTTCTTGTTCAAATTTCCAAGGCAATTCAATTTCATGTATTAAACACTCTCATGTATCAATTGACATTCCATTTTTCCCTTTTCTCTTATTTTTCCCTTTTAAATTAAATAAGTTGGTAACTGATGAGATGGTAAATCTATTAATTTGAATGATAACCAATGAGATGGGAAATGGGGTATCATATTATTGATGGCTGACAAGATAGCTGATATTTCAATCAAATTGGGAAGGTTGAAAATAGAGTATAATGTGAAGGCTTATGGATCATCCTACACTCCTCACCTAATATCTGTGGGGATCTATTATGTCTGGGTGGAAGGAATGACAATGTTAAGGTATATAGCTAATCTTTTAATTGAATTGATTATTAGACCTATTGGAGAGTATCAATATAATATGAAGGCTTGTGAATCCACCTTTTCCACCTCCCACTTCATGTCTGTGAAGACCTCTGATAAACAGTAAGCTGGATAATAATGTTATTATTGCTAACTGATGAGATTGTAAATCTATTAATTTGAATGATAACCAATGAGAAGGGAAATGGGGTATCATATTATTGGTGGCTGATAAGATAGTTGATATTTCAATCAAATTGGCAAGATAGGAAATAGAGTATAATGTGAAAGCTTATGAATAAACCTCCTAATCTACACCTCACCTAATGTCTGTGAAAATCTATCAGCTCTGGGTGGGAGGAATGATGATGTTAGGGTATGCATCAATATTATATTATTTGTGGTTGATAAGATGGCTAATATTTTAATTTCAATGATGATTTTACAAGATGGGAAATATATCAATATCATTTAGACAAAAGGGCTAATCGAACCGATGATTGATGTATTAATTAAATTTGTGTTTGAGGAGATATACTAAAATTCAGGTATAGGTTTAATTAAGATGCAAATCTGCACAAACCGTATCTTATTCAGTTCACAAAGTCGGTTCAAATCAAAGCCAGCACTATATAAAGGCTTGCAAACCACATTTTTTATCCAGTCTTCACCGACAACCTGAACAGTAGACACCTCTCTTAATCAGATACAGGTGGGTGGGAAGATAATGCTAAAGTATTACTATATCAATATTAAATCATAGGTAACTGATAAGATGGGTAATATAAGTTGGTGATTGAGGTTGATCTATCAATTTGAATGGTAACCAATGAGATGAGAATGATCTGCACAAGTGGATATAGTTTATGGATAATTTAAGGTTAACCTAACCCAACCCACCCAAACCTAACCTAACCTGAAATAGGTAAGTCAAAGTCAAATCAATGCAATCTATCCGATCTCGAAAATTCCCATTTTCAGGGGAGCTAAAAATCACGATACATTTCCCTGTATATCATAATTCAACCTGCAAATCAAATTTAATCTATCATGACATAGGTAAGTTCAAGGTAAGTTCATAGGTAATATCAATATTAAATCATTGGTAACTGATAAGATGGGTAATATAAGTTGGTGATTGAGGTTGATCTATTAATTTGAATGGTAACCAATGAGATGAGAATGATATGCACAAGTGGATATAGTTTATGGAGGTACATTTCATAATTCAAATGAATCTTTATATATAACGTTTGTATTATATACAATTTGCTGAATGAATTTGTTTTGATTGGATATATATCAATATTTGTAGCTGACAGGATAGGTAATCTTTCAATTGAATTGGTAATTAGCAAGATATGAAATAGAGTATATTTATATCAATATGAATACTATATAATGTAAAGGCTTGTAAATCAACCGCTTTTCCACTTCCCAATTTATGTCTGAAAAAGTGAGCATCTATCAGATTTGGGTGGATGGTGTTAGGATATATAACAATATTATTATTATTGATGACTAACAGGATTGTAAATCTATTAATTTTCAATGATAACCATGGGAAGAAGAGTTTATTTCAATGCAATATTATTGATAACTAACAAGAAGGTTAATTGATGTCTGATGAGAGAGTGAATCTTTAACAAGAATGGTTACCAAGAAGATATAGTAAATTATACTAGATGTGAGGGTATACATGCATTATTGGTGACCGATAAGATGGTTAATTACACTGCTAACAGGGGATATAGCAAATAGTGATATACCAAATGTTAAGGTGAATAATATATTTTATTATTGATCACCAATAAGATGGCTAAACCATTCATTGAATTGGTGAGATGATTAACTACACTGGTGGCTGAGGAGATGGTGGGATATTTATTTGAACTTGGGTCAGTTCTACTTATCAAGGTAGTTCAAATTCATACATCATACACTAATTTCTACAGTTCAAATATTCAATACACCTACACTGTGAGGCTCTCCACACTCCACCCATTCTATTAATTTCATTGATAACTGATGAGATAGTAAATCTATCAATTGGATTGGTGAGTGAGGATATAGTAAATAGGGATATATATAATGTTGGAGTATATAATATTATTGGTGAGTGACAATATAACTAATCTATCAATTACATTGGTGTGTATGCAGATGAGGAAGAGGTTATAATATATACATTGATATTATATTTTATTGGTGACTGATCTATGATTGAAATGGTGGCTGATGAGATGACTAATCTATTTATTATTTCACTGTTTCATGAGAAGGGTGGTACTGTATTGATGGAATTGGTTGATCAAATTTGTAACTAATAAGATGGATTGATTTAAATGCTGATGAATATATAGTAAATGGGTATATTATATTAATGGTGAGTGAAAAGACAGCTAATATTTTAATTGAATTGGAAACTAATAAGATAAGCAAACTATAATTGAGATGGGGACTGAAACACATAAAAAGATGTTTATTTTATTGGTTTCTGATTCAGTTAAAATGGTGGCTAACTAGTTTATCATTGATCTCCAAAAAGATGGAAAATAGTGGATGATCTCACATGCTACCTAATGAAATTCTGAATGAATTTATTAAATTGGCTGCACAAGAGGTGGTGGATGTACCAATTGAGTTGGTAACTCATTATATGGTTAATTTACTAATTAGGCTACATCAGCAGCTGAAAATGACAAACCTTTTGAATTTAAAGATGGTGGGGTACTTATTTCAGTCCAACTTTTCAAAACATGCGTCCCTGTAATTTCTAC